>CAMXCT020004179.1:130000-375000 GCA_947184155.2 Cladocopium goreaui | reverse complement strand
TGATGTTCTTTGGTTTAACCACCGTTTTTGCTGCTTTGTTGGCCAAATTTGAAATCCTGAACTTGGGTTTGTCTGAACATGGGCTATCCAATTCCATTCATTCCTTCATCGTCCCTATGTCCCTATTGTTTCATGGCCATGATTGGAGGGTTAATCCCCCATATTCAGACAGACCCACATCTTTTTTGCTGTAGTCACCATAGTTTTCAAAGGCTCGGGCTGCCGTGAAGACCGGCACGAGCCGTAGAAGTGGCAGTTCGGCTGGCAGCATCGTTGAACAGCGTTTTGCTTTGAAGGCCAAGAAAAGGCTTTGGGTCATGTAACACCTTTCTTACCTGCAGAATTTGAAAATTCAAGTCCAGAACATAGTTTGAACAGGGAAAACTCAAAGGTGGGAATGCATTTACGCAAATCTCATATTTTGCGTGCACTGTGGGTTTGGGGTTGGCTTCGATTGAAAGGTAGGCCCTTGGGCTTGCGATTGTGAGCCCCAGAGCATGAATATGTCATCTGTGCCATCGCCACGACCTCCACAACCCAAGTTGTCGTCGTCATCGTCATCATCGTCACTATTAATTTGGTTACTGATGGTTAATGATGATTAATACCACCTATTGCCAACTGATGGTTATTAATGGGGTTATATTGCCAACAGTGACAGCATTAGTAACAGCAACGTTAACTCAACAATAACAACAGCACTAGCTACAAGGACGACCACAGCGACCGCGAGGACGTTGTTGTTGCCGCAGCCGCTTGGACATCAACCTTCAACTCAGAACCCCATGCGATGAGTTTTCCCAGATGCAATGATGATACAATGATGGTGCAATGATGATGCACTAAAAGACATGTTTACTGGTTGATGGCGGTTGATCGTTTTTGGATATGTCTTTTCCGCCGATGCCAAGTAAGATGCTTCTGCATTATTATTATCATCATGACTATGACGATTATCATTATTGTATATTTTTGTTATGACCATCATGATTGTCGTTATTGTCATGACTATTTCTAGCAGCATTCGTATTTGTTATAGAATATTATGATAGTCATGATAGTCACGAATTAGTATAACTATCATGATTATCATGTCTATATTTTCTAGCAGCATTCGTATTTGTTATACTAGAGTATATTTCTTCTCCGTGTGCGCTGCAGCCTCCCATGGCCACCAAAGTGAAGCTGGTGAAGGGTGTTTTCGTGGTGCAGGAGCTGGTTGGGCGATGGGGAGCGGGTGTGCCTTTTGTGAAGACCCAAAATTGTGCGATGGGGACACGGATGATCTAAAAAAATAGGGATGAATAAAGCATGGATTAACATGATTAACCAATCATCTTCAACTATTTATTGAAGAAAGGGTAAACTAACTATACCTCTGACTAAGAGAGCTAAGCTAGAACATGAAAATGGACAATTTTGGGGTTGGAAAGACAGTTCATGACTGTTTTAGTCGACAGTAAATGTTTCTAATCTGGGAATATCGTCCGGAAAGGAAACCTTCCCCACTGTGATGCTGGAGCATTTATCAATTCAAGAGCTACTGTATCATTGCCAAGCTTCGACAGTGGGCATAGTCAGAGACATTATCAATTTCACCGGATAGTAGTTCAAAGCTCACAGCCAATCAGTGGGTCAAGATTTCACATTTGAAAAGTGTTTCCTCTGTTGCATCCCCAGGCCATCTTTGGTGTTTTTCAGGATCTATCCCCATATCTTATGGGATCTGATCCCCACCAAGTCTCAGGATCCGCCAAGTCGCTTCAAGTTGAAAGCAGACGCTGGGCGAGTCTCGTTACGTGGGGTGAAAGCACCCGTATGCGCCCACAAAGAGGTGGCTGGGTTACCCTCTTAGCCATGGAAAATGGCCTATTTATGTGATGATTTACCTACGTATTAAAAAAAGGTGAGTGTCCATAGCTACGTTCAACAACCAGAGGGTACCGGAAAAGATAGAGGGAAAGCCCAAAAGCTGCAGATTAATCATCACTTTCCCCGTTTAAATGGCGATAGATTGGAGGTAAATTCATTTTTCTGACCCACCTGGCTGGTAAAAGACTTGTTCTTTGGGTCGAAATTATTGGAATTGATGAAGTTTCGGAAGGATTTCTCACTTCCATTGGATGGACAAACAAATCCTTTCGAATCCTTCTCCCAATTTGGGGAAAATATCACCCCAGAACACTGGTTTAGTATCGAATTTCATTTTGGGTAATTAATACTATTCATCTATATGGCAACCCTGGATTAATAAACCCCTAGGTTGTTTAATTGGGGGGATACCATTTAAGTATCAGATTATGACTATTTGGGGAGTACCCCCCTAATGGGGTTGACATTATATGGCAATACATCCCATTAGATCTTCATTTCAGGATGGTTAGTTGATGGTGAAACAATGTGAAACCGCCCATTTCTGATGGTGGTTTTTCCCACCATTTTTTTGATTCTTGGGAGGATGGCCTTGGGTTGCTCCAGGAACGCATCCAAAGAGAGTATGATGCTTACCACTGGATGCAACAGATGCACGAAGCATCCAAGAAATATCCGTAGCTGGCTTCAGGAAGGTGATTTGTTGATCCAAGAACATCTGGTGTTTCTTACTTTCCAGATTCTTTTTTTTATCGTTTTTCTTTTTTTTGCCCCCCTTTTTATTTGGTGAATTTTGGATATCGGATGGGATGGAGGATTCCACCTGGTTTTGTCCACCAGGTATATGTCAGTCTTTGAGGAGGAGCTGGTACGTTTGCACGATGATCTTCGAAATCATCCTGGCAAGTATGCCAGGCCGCTGGCAGGGCTGGCAGGGCTGGCAGCTTTGCTTTTTGCCCATGGCTGATGATTTTTTGATAGCGTTCAGTTGAGATATATTTTTGTGGCTGAATTCTATGGTTTATGGCTGTTAATGATAGGCATAACTGTAGTTAATGGGGTTTATAAACCAACTTATAACTTGGGGGCACCATGCTGTATACTACCCAATATTTTGGTTGTTATCATCATCCAGAGGGTTCTGAATACTGCTCATTTGACGTCATTTGTGACATGTCGGTTTCTTGTTTCTTGCCATTCGGGTCCCCCAAAAATTGATGGTTGATCGTGCATCATCATTTTACCCTTTTGAAAAATGAATCCCTCATTTGAAGAAACAATGAAATTACATGTTTTTTTGACCACCACAAAAAAAACATGAACAGTGGCAGGACACCCCGTATTTCTATCCATTTCTGACGGAAAAGAATCCACAACAAAAGCAGTCCAGTGACAGCAGGATCCTGGAAGATTGGGCGAAGTGGTACGACAGAGAGACCTCAGCTGTGCGCCTGCCTTCCAGTGATCTCCTGCTGCGGGAAGGCTCCGCGGTGCTACAGGACGCTTGGTGCTACAGCTTGCCATGGAGGATGGCCATAGAAATAAGAGGTGTATCGAACAAAATGGGTATATAACTTAAATAATTTAAATAACGGTCTATTAGCTTTCAAAGGGCAAGCATGTTCTCATTATGCTGTGATGTTTCACTCCGAAATGAAAGTGGTAAAGAATTCCAATTGGTAATCTCCCTCCCAAATTTTCGTGATGACAACCTTGACCAGAACCTTCATACGTGCCTGTTTTTGGTTTCTTCAATTGCTTCAATCCCAAATTCTTCCAAGTTCAGATTATAGTTGCCCCCAAAGAAGATAGAACAGTACTTTGTCACCACTTTGGAGAGTTGGGATTTTACCAACTTAGTTGCTGCTTTCCCAAATTGGGGCCTTCCCAAATTGGGGGTATCCCAAATAGCTGGATGGTTTATCGACTAAACGGACACCTCCATGACTGTCTGATTGGGGATTTCAACAGGACACCAACATCTTTTCTACCAGGTACCCTCTGGTTCTTTGATGTTATCTGTTCCAATAGCTATGGAATTTATCCTCCCATAGGTTCAAGGTTCCACAGCAATTTTCCAAGCTACCCTCTAGCTATGGATCTTCCATATCCATGGCATCCCTTCATCCCAAGGAAGCCGTGTCCTATCTCCGCTCCCTGAAGCTGGGCAAGTTGCGATCCCTCGAGGTCTCCAAGGCCCTGTGCTTCGCTGGACAGCTGCACTGCCACGCCGCTGGGAAGCTGGGGCTAGACTCGCACAACTCGCCCAGCTTGGTGACGCCCGAGAGGTTTCAGCGGATCCTGGCGACTGCGATGCTTGGAGAGGGATGAACATGTTTTAAATTGGAGACAGTTACTGTATTATTATAAATAATTATATATATATATATCTTTCCCTATATTTGTATACCTCTATTATCTATATATTATTCCCTTTATAATCGCCTTTTTTTTGAATGACCATTGGAATGAAGGATATGAGGTTTAAACGCGTTTTAACAGCATCTCGGGGGTTCATCGATTGAAACAAGCCATAGAGATGGGATGGGGTGAGGCGACTGGGAGAAAGGACACTAGCCCTATATTTGATGGTAAAAAACACTGCTCTCCGTTTAAGATTGTCCCAAAAAAGAAGATCAACCATGGTGTATCCCCATGAATTTTCCCCATTGAAATCTAAAATCTCATGGATTTTCCATGATTTTCCCATCTTTTCCCATGGGATTTTCGCCTCGAGGAAGGTGGAAACGCTGCCGTTTCGCAGCGCCGCACGGTTGAGCTTCGACGTGCAGAAGGGCGAGATGACGGGGCCCAGTGGTCGAGCCAGTGCCTTCCTGGCCAAACAGGACCGAGGGAAGATGTGATGGGACCCCCAGTCGATAGCGTTCAGTTGAGATATTTTTGTGGCTGAAAAAACCATGGTTTATGGTAGATATAACGAACTATATACCATGGTTGTTGGATGTTGTTGGGGTTTATAAACCAACAAACATGACTGGGGGGCACCATCTTGTATGACTGGGAGAATCAACATCCACCAGCTATTTTCTGGTACCAGGGTTTTGACTTATAGCCATGTGGTTTCCGAAGTCATGGGGGTAGGTACCCCTGAATCATCCAAGTCATGAATGACCATGACTTAGTATTGAAATCAATGTGACTTGGGGATCCCCAGTTGTAAGACCCCCCTAGATGGCTCTGAAAAACTGCGGGGGATTTAGGAGTTCCAAGTCCCCAAATGGTATCACTGATATCAATGGCTGAAGTGAATAGAATGATGATGAAACAGGAGACGGCTCCGCCAAAGTTGGGCTGATGGAGAAATTGGGGTTGGCAGATTTTGGAAGGCACTACCCTCATATTGACTTACCAGAGGGTAATGCTTTTCAACAATATTTGGGATGATGATCCAATGAACTGGCATTTCTCGTTTGGGAGGTGTTTGACGAGGGAAGGGCCCATACAAAAAATCGTAAACCAAATCTGAATCATGTTTATAACACTAATTCCCTTTGTTCCCTTTACCAGAACTCATTATAAATGATATATATATATATGATATATACATATATGTGAATGTATATGTATATATAAATGATATATATATATATGAATGATATATATATATATAAATATTATATATATATAAATATATATATATAAATGATATCTATATACACACAAATGCTACATATATATATAATTATATATATATACATATATATATATATATTCGGATATATATATATATAGTATATATAATATGACACATATACATATATATGTATATGTATACATAGGATATATTACAATAGATATATTTATAAATTATTTATACACCAACTTTCGACATGTAACTAAGTCCCAACAGCAGCACTTGTCACGGTAGGACTCGGTGGCTGAGAACTGCTGTTTCGGGCCCCTGACGCCTTTGGAAGCGCTGCCCTTTGGCTGCTCTGGATGTGGGTGGGTGGCGTTTTTTTTGCCAAGAAACGTGGAGATTTACCAGCAAAAATTGGGGGATTATACCATGAAAAATGGGGTTTTGACGCGCAAGAGATGTGGATTTAAGAATGGGGATGTAGCTGGCTACTTGATGGATTTCCAGAGAGCGATCGATCTGCAGGGGAGGGAAAAACATGTGGCATGCAGGGTGCTACCTTTTGCATGGAATTTCTGTTTTTGCCATGTTAGCTTACCCGAGGGTCACGTCAAGAAAACAACAGCATGGTTGTTTTGAGCGGACGCTCACCCGTTTGTACGTTTGTGAAAAGAGAACAACTTGCTGGTCCTGTGAAGGGGTATCGATCAACATTTTAAACCCCCGGACCTCGAGATTTTCTTTGGCCCCTTGTCTGAAACGCATCGAGTACTGCAGACATGACATGACTTGACTCATACCCAAGGGGTCCACAAAAGTCAGGGATGTCACAGTAAGGTAAACGAACATAGCTATTGAAAATTGCCATTTATAGTGGATTTTCCCATAAAAAATGGTGATTTTCCATAGCTTTTTGTATATTTACCAGAGGGTAACTGCAGCTGTACATTCTGCAGGTTGTGTTTGGTAATCGACGATGGTGTTCAGGACCGCGGCCACAGGCGCCGTGATGACTTGGGACTGACTACCCTCTTTGTGTCAAACTTGGGTAATGTGGTTAAACAATAATAAACCATCCCCCAAATCACCATAAATAGGTTGTATAAGCCATCAAAAAATAGGGTGGTTTATTCTTGTTTTACCCACATTACTCCCAGTTTTGAGTCAATCCTCCCATCTCAAAATCAGCAGCTCAGATCCCGCAGCCACAACCCGCCAGGCGCAACATTTTTGATGTGAAGCACCGGCTCATTGGCGTGGCGCACGGGCTGCATTTGTACAGTGGCGTCATGAGCGTGATGAACTTCTGCCCGAAGCTGGAAGCAGCGCCTAGGCCGGCAGATTTATTGGCAGTGGCAGATTTTCTGCCGGAAGTCGGACACACTATGGTGATGCATGTGGCTGCAAACACCATCCAGTTACTGCAGCAAATTTCCCAGATTTGTTGAGGTTGAATCATGTTGAATCATCCCAGTACGATACCTTGTTGCATTCTTGCATCCCCTGGTCATCATTTTCCCTATTGTTTCATGGCCATAATAAATTGAAGGGGTGTACTATACACGGCTCATTTTCAGAACCACATCTCGAATTGATTTTCACCATGACAAAAAATCCAGTGGCATGTCCAACTCCCCATTTGCTCCCAGGACACGTCCCCATCGTGCATCATGTGTGCCCTATTGCATCCCCATTATTGGCCAGAAATTGGTTATATCACAATTATATATCATGGCAAAATCATGTATAATCATGTTAAATCACCATGAGTGTTGTTTAAATGGCAAAATTTGATCATTAAATCGCAATTTGTGATGGTTTACATGGCAATTTTTGATGGTGACATCATCCTTTTTGTCGATTCATTCGCAATTTTTGTCCCATGTTTTGTGATGCCATTTGAGGAGCATCCAGCCATCGACACTCTACACGTGCAGCGGCGGCAACGCTTGACGTTACAGGATTTCAAGGAAGGAAGTGATGTATGGGACATCCTGAAGCCGCGGATGTGCGTGGGTGGCCCGGCTAGAGTTACCCTTTGGTAATTTATATCACATAGCTATTGAAAATGAGCCATTTGTAGTCGATTTACCTATTCTATTCAAGCTGTGGTGACTTTCTATAGTTATGTGTCCGTTTACCAGAGGGCATCATTGGGGCTCTACGGCAGTGTCAAGAAGCCATTGGGTTAACCTGTTGAAAAGGGAGCAAACTACCAGTCCATAGGACCCCATTATTGGAATGGCAAACAAAGCAGTAGAACCAGTTCGCAACCAGGATTTTTTGACGATGATCACACGGGCATGTGGATACGATAATATGAAGATGTCATATGGGGAGAAGCTGAGGATATGAGGAAGACATGAGGATATTTCGCACGGTTCTGATTCAATGAGGTAGAGCCCAGTTAGAAAGCCAATCTATGGGTGTAGGTCAAGTCATTTAGATGTAACCATAGATGATCGTTTTTTTGGCGGATTTGGCAGTCATATTTGTGTTGACAAATATGGATATGTTATTTGGGCTTGGCCGGACGGTCCACAGAGGGTGCAGATGTCATCCGGATATGGGTAGCTGAAGCCATGAATAAAGGTATGGATTAACATGATTGGCCCGCAAAAATTGGATGGTTTCAGAGAATCACCAATTTTATGGGTCAATTGGTACCACATTCCAGGGTTTCAAACTGATTTCATTTGTGTATTTAGCATCAAAACCAACTATATGGCCCATTGAACTACTGTACCATTTTGGACGATTTGTGACTTTGTTTAGGGCACAGTTTATCCCATATCCCCATATACGCCATATCATATCCCATATCATATCCCATATCATATCCCATATCATATCCCATATCATATCCCATATCATATCCCATATCATATCCCATATCATATCCCATATCATATCCCATATCATATCCCATATCATATCCCATATCATATCCCATTAAATCCCATTAAATCCCATTAAATCCCATTAAATCCCATTAAATCCCCATTAAATCCCATTAAATCCCATTATATAAATACATATATGCTGACATATTCTGGATGGCCTTCTTTCACCAGTCCCCAGGTTGCGGAGGCATTTGCCTGGGCAACAGCCGCGCCATGCGCAAGTACCGCGGCCTGGATGAGAACGGCCAGGAGATTCCGGAGGCCTTCTGCCATCCCAGCTGCGACCTGTGTCCACACTGTGACTGCCTTGAGACCAGCAACTTTTTGTCCTTGGAATTTCAGATTTCACCAACAAACATATGGTCCATGTTTTTTTTAAAGATTTAAAGATGCTACCGGTGTATGTTGACAAACTATTTTGGTGCGGAAATAGAAAGTCAAGAACACAGACATCTGTTGGACGATGCTTTGTGAAGAAACGTTGGGTTGGGTTGATATGCAAATTGCCGGGAAAAAACCTGGTTGGTGGTTTGGAACCATGGAATTTTATGACTTTCCATATATTGGGAATAGCAACCCCAACTGACTATATAATATTTTTCAGAGGGGTTCAAACCACCAACCAGAAACTTATTAATGTTTTTTTGTTCCCATTTGAGCATTGGCCAAGACAGCTTCAGGTGGGAAGTTGCTTGAAGACTCTGGGAAGAACATGGCGATTTGTTTCTTCAATTTGCATTATGTTAGTTTTGCTAGCTTGAAGGGGTCCATCCTTTGGTTCTCAAACACTTGGAGATCAATCTTGTTTTCAAAGATTTGGAGATCAATCTTGTTTTCAAAGATTTGAGTTCAAGCTTGTTATTTTTTCTGGGGGCTTTCAAGATCTTCTTTGACTTGTGGCCTACTTGATGCACTCGTCGCAGGTTTCACTCGTCACGGAAAGACCCAACGTTTGCACCAGTGTTGCATTGCTGCAGCCTTTCACATGTATTGCAAAGTCTGCCGCGCTGAAAGTATCGAGAACTTTCTGGAGTCTAGACAGAAACAGTGTGAAGAAAACTGGGCGGGTAGGCTGCGACGATGTTTTTGGATATTGCCTATGTCTATCCGGTGGGGGGAAGTGGAGCTGCTAAGAGTTTCCCAACGACATAATAGATTAAACCGGTGACCCCAAGGTCTACAAGATGTCCTTCAGCCAGCACATGGGCATGGTTCAAAATGTTCAAACGATTGCGCCCAAATTGGATGGTACCATGAATAGATTGCCACGACATACCACGACATAAGATGGTTCCAGGAGAAAATAGACTACAGTAACATGGCATAAGATGACTGTATCAATTTATGGTTTCATTGGTCCGGTTGCCAAACAATTCATGGCTTCGCACGTGAACCCGTGAGATGCGCGTCGGTTTCAGGAGTACAATGACGCGAATCGCCCCGCTCTGGACAACGTCAAAGACTTGATTCAGGATGGCGGGAAACTGCCAGGGTGCAGCGCGGGGCAGCGATACGATTTGATATGACATGTTCATCTATGATGTATACCAACTCTCCAAAAAGATAGAACATATAGAAAAGGAACATCCCACTAAAATAGTGACACAATACTTGTCAATCTTTTGGGGGGGTTATATAGATATATAGTATATATATATATCTATACTATACTATATTACCCTCTTGTAAATTAACATAGACCCTGAAAATGACCAATTTTTAATGGAAACTCATCTTCCAACCCCTATCTGCCAGGGTCTATGTCTATGTTAATGTACTGTATATTATATTATTTTTCTAATTATATTTATACTATATTTATATTATATTTATATTATATTTATAATATATTTATATTATATTTATATTATTTTTTAATTATGTTTATACTATATTTATATTATATTTATATTATATTTATATTATATTATATTTATATTAATTTTATCTTATATTTATATTATATTTATATTATATTTATTATATTTATATTATATTTATATTATATTTATATTATATTATATTTATATTAATTTTATATTATATTTATATTATATTTATATTATATTTATATAATATTTTTATTATATTTATATTATATTTATATTATATTTATATTGTATTTATATTATATTTATGTTATGTTTATATTATATTTATATTATATTTATATTATATTTATATGATGTTTATATTATGTTTATATGATGTTTATATGATGTTTATATGATGTTTATATGGTGTTTATGATATTTACATTATATTTATATTGTATTTATATTATATTTACATTATGTTTGTATTATATTTATGTTATATTTATGTTATATTTCTATTATATTTATATTATATTTATAGTATATTTATATGATATTTATATGATATTTATATTACATTTATTATATTATACTATATTTATAATTTATAGTATATATATATTATAGTTTTCTTTATATACTATTAAATATTTAGATTATATTATTATGCTCTATTATATTTTATGATATTATATGATATATGATAAATGATATATGATATATGATGTATTATATATTATATATATATTATATGATATATTATATTATATTATATATTATATTATATTATATATTATATTAATTTATTTCATTATTATATTATATAATATTATATAATATTATATTGTATTACATTATATTATCTTATATTTTATTATATTATATATAATGCAGCTCGACATAACCCACCACTGGCCCACCAGCACCCAGAGCGAGCCTTGACGGGCAGGAGCGCATGGGCCGCAGAAAGAGCGCCCTGCAGGAGGGTGACATTGTCTGTGGCTCGGCGAAACGTTGACCTCCTGGCTGAAGGGCGAAACGTTGAAACAGTTTTTTTTTTTGCATTTTCCAGGATTTTGGAACCAGTTTCTACTAAATTTGGATCTTTTTGAGAGAGATGCACTATAATTTGGGATGGAAAAGTGCGGTATATCTGGCAGGTTCGGGCAGGTTATCCATCACTTGGTAGATGATTCCTGGGTTGTCGCTGCGACCCCTAGGTTTGCCTCCGGCCAATCTCGCATATCCTTTGACATGCCCAAATCCCTGCGCAGGGTTTAAGTTTTTTAATTTCCAAAACAACAAATACCAAAACCCTAAAACCTAAAACCCTAAACCCTAAATTAAAATCCTAAATCCTGAAAACTTAAAGTCAAAATCACTGCGTATAGCCAGTGTTTTCATTCATCCTCTGGTGATAAGTATATCACATTGTTTGGATATGTTGTTTGAGTGTGGGCAAACCAGGGGGTTGCAGGGAAGATGTTTGGAACCAGAGGAAACAAGCTGATGTTGGGATATTTTTTGCGTTATAATATAATATATGTAGATATAAACAGATATTTTTCTGAAAACGACACATTTTTAGGCCATGGGTTTTTTGTAGGGGGAGTTTTCCCAACAACCCAACCTGACCGAGGCAAAACCTGCGTCCGGAGCATGTTTGAAGAATACCGGCTGCGAGTCACTTGGACTGGACAGGGGTAATCATCCCCAAAGATGGCCGTGCATCTCATGCCTATCCTCTGGTAATTTGTTTACTTTGCTAGGCATTTTCAGGTAAGTCATCGAACCTTAAATGGGCCGTGACTTACCAGCTGCCATAGCTATGCAAGAAATTATCGCAGTGGTGCAGGTGAAAGGTGGAGAGATCGGGGCGGCAAAGAGCGACTGGGAGGCAATAAGTTTACTTTTTCTTTCCCAACAAAAGCAGTTCTTTTTTTGCATGAGACACCAAAATGGGTGAACCGAAACTCCTTTTTTGGGGCTACATGTTTTCAATTGTTTTCAGGTGTCTGGGTGCTGCTGACTTGCTGATGGGATATTAGCAACCACCTTCTAGGTGGTTGTCATCGGGTCTTTTTAAGTGTTTCTTCTTTTTCTTTTAAAGAAAATGAATGTTTCAACCTACCTGCGATGCAGATGATGATGATGGTGATAATCATGATGATAATGATGATGATGATGATGATTTTGATGATGATGCTGCTGCTGCTGCTGATTTTGATGATGATTCCACTCACCTTTTTGATGGCTTTGCACCATTTTTTTTGCACCAAAAACGGATCAAACCCAGGTGGCCCAAAGACGACTGCACCACCATCCGCATCGAAGGATGGATATCCAAGCGCCGCCGCGCCGGAGGTGTGCCATCTCTGTCATAAGGCGATCCTCACGGGGACGCGGCGAGTGCAGATGGACAGCCGATGCCTGGTTTGCCGGGAATTCTGAGGATTCAATGGATCGGGATTTGAGGATTAAACTGATTAAACATGATTAAACCACTCATTTTTAATGGAGGAATAAACCACTCATTTTGAATGGAAAAAAGTGATGAAAGCCACGAAGATTTGCTGATGATTTTTCCGATATCCACCAGGTCACCAGGGAATCGTTTTTTTTTTTGTTTCTTTGCAGCAAATCCAAGGATGGGTGCATGAGACGTGCTTTTCAAAGCCGCTTCAGCTGCACTGTGATGAAACCGGGTTGATATCATGACCAGCAGTGATGGGGCTTGAAAGCAATATCCATCGGTAGATATATCCGGTAGATGTATATATATATACATATTATATTATATATTATATATTACATATATTATATATTACATATATATATATATATAAATAATATATATATATATATGTACTAGGATTTGTCTTCCGCAAATACAAAACTTGATCCCATTTTTTGAGTGGTTCAGGCTTTGTGGGACTTTCGCTTCAGAAATCACCGAGCTTCGGGACGGCTCAGGTCACTGGAGGTTCCTTGTGCACATTGCAAGAAGACCATCAAAGCAGGCGTGGCTGACCCAGCTTTGGCCCAGCTTTGGCCGTAAAATTTTGGCGTGGCGTGTCCCGGCGCCAGGCGATGCCCGGATTTCGCTGGGAAAGAAAGAGATCCACAAGAGGTGCTGGGCGAGAGACATGTTGAGACTTCAAAAACGTTTGAGAAATCCATGTTTCGCAACTTAAATTTCCCAAAAAGACTTCGCAAAAAAAGACATCCCCAAAAACTATCCCAAACTATCCCAAAACTCAACTCTTTTGATCCCAACAACAGGTGCCTGGAAGCTTTCTACGCGGCCAATCCAACGGCAGTTTCCAAGTTTGGAAGCGATCCGGAGCTTCACCAGTGCACCTCGACTTTGAGGCTATGAATCGGCATGAAGATCAAATCATTAAAACTATTCTGATAGTGAAAACCATGTGGAAAACGGGGGTTTCAAGATGTTTCAAGTTAATAACTTTCTATGACTTTCCCTAGGGGTGACACATGCCTAGGGGTGATGCAAAACTTGCATGTGTGATCTCACTGACCGGGTCCCCAATCCTGCCGGCATGTTGGGATATTGGGATATTGGTATGTGAAGCATTGTATCCTATGAAATCCACCTACAGCACCATTAACCCCCTATGAATAACTATTAAATCACCATGAAATCACCATGAAATCACCATGAAATCCCATGGACTCCGAGATTGTTTTGAGACCCCCATGCCGCCATTTGATAGCCCTGGCCGGCTGAGGTGTCCACTGCCAGAAGGTCATCGAGCAAGGAGAAGGTCCCACGATGTTCGAAGGAAAGTGGTACCACAAGGCGCAGGTTTTTCTGGACCGGACAGGCTCCACCAAAACGATTTGTTAAGACCTGGAAGATTTTTTTAGAGAGGGGAACTCCCAAAATCCGGCAAAGTGATAGCACATCAAAAAAAAAAACATATTTTGAATTGTAAAGTCCTACTGAAATAGCGGCCACTTTTCTATCGTATCGGGCAGCTGACCCATCCCAAGTTGGGAATCCCAGTTGGACATGGGTCAAGTCATTGGGGTTGCTACTCGTACCTAGGCCCTAGGCGAACACGTACATTAGATCATGTATAATAATCTGTTGTCAATTTGTGGGCAAACACTTATCAATATCACACAGATAGATAATATATATATATATACGTATTAATACCATATACAGTATACATATCTATCCACTATACATATATATATAATATACATCTTGTATATGCATATGGTATGTATATGTACATACATATATATATATATATATTCTGTATTTAACTAGACCAAGTAGGCACATTGTTGCCACCAAGGTGGGATTGATCTCAGGTCTGTTGCGAGGCGAAGTTCGAAAAAGGCTACAAGGGTCCCAGCCTGAACAAGGTCTGTGTTCCTTGAACGCAATGGGAGAAAAATGGTGGTTTTATATGGTTTAATCAGGGATAAAATTGTGGGAAACAATGGTGGTCTGAAATAATGCAATAAAAACGGTTTAATCATCAACTCGAATGGGATTTTTTCATGGGATTTGATGGGAATTGATCTGCTGCCTTCTGGTGATTTGATACATACAGCTGTGGAAATTCGCCATGCTGAATTGGTAAACAATCGAAGTAAATGGGCAGCTTGCAAATTGTGGAATTTCCGGAAGGTAGTTGGGGATTGGTTGTTTGTATTTTAGCATGTGACCTTGGTATATTTAATTGATTCTTGCCACTAACTCCCATGGGACAACGATCTTTTGAGGGGCTGATTGTGATTGATGATGTTTGATGGGATATATAACTATATATAACATATATTAACTATATCACAACTCACTTGCTGATTTTTACCACTTCGCCACTTCATGAATCTTCGAAGGATCGGTACACAACTGTCCAGTTTCGGAAATGGCACGTGCAAATGGCAGCCTCTGCAATTCGATCGCCAAAGGCATCCATACAGGATGGGCCCCCCAAGATAGCGTTAAGTTGGTTTATAAGTGGCTGAATTCAATGGTTTATGGTAGATATAACTGTAGTTATATAATGGGGATTACAATGGTTTTTCCCTAAGATTGGTGCATTTAGGCATTTACCACGTTTTTCATCACCCTTTTTCCCAAGGCCAAGTGCGAGAAGGAGATCTTCATCTCGGATGCGATTTTGGTGAAGGAGAAATGGCTGCACAAGAGGCGGGCGAGTCGTTTGATGCCTTCACCCAGATATCATATGTATTCATGTACTCATAGATAAAGATAAGACATGTATATAAGTCTATATAATGCATATGGTATATATAATATAATATAATATAATATAATATAATATGATATAATATAATATAATATAATAATATATAATAATATATAATAATATATAATAATATAATAATATAATAATATAATAATATAATAATATAATAATATAATATAATATAATATGATTTGATATGATATGATATGGTGTATATACAATATAAAACTCCAACATACAAAAAAATATACTATAATATAAGATAACATAATATAACACAATATAATATGACATAATATAGAATATGATATAATATAATATAATATAGTATAATATGATATAATATGATATAATATAATATAGTATAGTATAATATAATATAATATAACATAATATAATATAATATAATATAATATATAATATAATATAATATAATATAATATAATATAATATAATATAATATATATAATATAATATACTATAATATAATATAATATAATATAATATAATATTAATATAATATAATATATATGTATACATGCATACACATATGTACCAGTATGTATATACGCAGATGTATCGATCGGTCGATCGATAGAAAGATAGGTAGCAGCTCTGAAGTATGTTGGAGTTGGAGTGCCACCGAACACGATAGCTGGATATGAGTGGAACTAGCAATGAACCGCGATCAATCAATCATCTAGATCCATGAAACAGAGAACATCTGAGAGATCTTTACAGAACCTGCATGGATTTAGAATCCAAAGATTTGGATCCGAAGATTGTTAATCATGGATCAAATCATAGAGTTGGATAAGTACCCAAAACCCATCAATTGGGCTGAATATCATGGAAATTCTATGATGTTTCCCCGCAGATCCCTAGATCTCAGGTGTTGGGAGGACTCGCAGGTTTGCTCTTGCGCCTTTTGCGGAGGGCTGATCGTGGAGGTCTCCCAGTGCCTTGGCGACACCCAGGGATTTCACCCAGTTTTATGCGGGGAATTTCAGTCATTTTTACATGGAACGCATTCGGATTCAGAAACTTATGATTCAGAAACAAAGGTGCTCGGATTCAGGAACTAATGATTTGGGATTCATGCAGAAACTATCAGAGTCGGATTCAGAAACGAATTATTCGTCAACCTCACAGCCTCACCTTTCCAAGAGGTCTGGTCACGATTCCAAGTCATTTTTTAAACTTGCGTTGATTGGGAAGATGCTAGATCATTAGTTCCGGACTTTCGTTTCCGAACACAACCGTATTAGTTTCCGAATAGAAGTTTCCGAATGCACACCCTGAACATTACTTTCCGAATACAACTGTATTAGTTGTCGAAGATAAGTTTCCGAAGATAAGTTTCTGAATACAACTGTAATAGTTTCCGAATATAAGTTTCACTAATATAAGTTTCCGAATACAACCGTGACACATCAAAGTGATGATTTTTTCAGTGTGAGTCAACATGATTGAGCCATCAGAAATCGGGATTTGACTAACAAGGTGAGCCTTTTCAGTTCGGTTTATAAAGCCATAAAAAGTGTAGTGATCTAGCCATAAACCCTGGTGAACTTGGAGTTTTGGTCAAAAACAACTTAGCTCAAAAAGAACTCAGATTTTTCAGCAGCTTTTTCCATCAGCTATCCCACGAATTCTATCCCCCATTGGTTGCGGGTGAAAGCATCCACCATTTCCCCGTCGTTGACGGATGGTCCCAGGAAGGCTCAGATGGATGGTCATGTGCTCCATCCCCATTGCGCGGCTCGGACTTTTCGGTGATGGGAAAATCCCATGGGAAGTCGGTAAATGATCTACGATTAGTGATATTTAATGATATATATAAATATAATTATCTACATCTATCTATCTATGTTAAGAGATTTCTTCACTTGACTGGGGGATCTGCAGGATCCCCAGTCGTCACAAGTTGGTGATCATTCATGACTTGGATGATAGCTGGGGGTAGCCCCATGACTTCGGAAAGCTCCATATCAGCTGGATTCTGGTGGAGTTTTGCCAGAAAACACCAGGGGTATCCCAAGTGCCCTTGGGCTGTTCCTCGGTGATTCCCATAAAAATCACCCCCAGCCGCATCCCCAAATCTCAGTTACTGTATATGTATGACATCCCCATGATGATATGCCATTAAATCACATTAAATCAGCATTTTTTGTGGGTTACCAGTGGTATCCGCCATTCTTGTAGCCCTGCACCAGGTCCGTCTATTTCTTGAGAGCGGTCGACCAGCGACCTCGCAGCAGAAGCAAGCTGCGGTCGCAGTCTCCGATGCGACCTGCAGCATCTTGACCGCAGGGGCCGAGGTTTTCTAAGTCATGGGGGTACCCCAATAGCTGGATGATCTACAGCAGTAGAATGAAACATCATGAAAAATCCCAAAATAACATTTGGGGGGCATCCCCATGACTTAGGAAACCTCCGTTGATTCGAAACCTGTTTTTGGGTGTCGTCGACCGAAGTCTTGGACCGAGGCCACTGCGGCAAGTTTGCCAGGATTTGCTTCAGCACCAGTGTTTTTTTTTTGGTTACCAAGAAATTTGGGGATTTAAATGATATAGTCAAATATATTAGTCCATATAACTGGTGATATTGGACATATTTTAAGATCATGTTCCACCAACAACGATACAACATGCTGATTTACGATTCAACCAACAAAAATGCTGATTAGACATGACTAGACCATACAAAACCAACAACATATTGATTTGAGACGATTAAACACCAACAACGCTACGATTGGGGAATTAGAAACTGTAAGAAACACCACAGAGTATCACATGACACTTGGAGGATCATCCCACCAGGGGTCGCGTAACTTTATATAGAGCAGCTCCCAGTAAAACTCAATGGGACCTCAAAAAGAAAGGCTTCAAATCCCTATGTTTTTTGCCCTGAAAGAGTGGTTTTGTTGCTCCAATGCCGCTTTGATGGCCGCCTGTGTTTTCAAAAGGTCGAGTGAACCTCCGCATGATCCAGGTCCATTGTGGGTGCACCGGTGCTTTACGCAGAGGGGAAAAGCTGGCACCAGAGCTGTCGAAAGAAAAGTCAAGAGAAGATCTGTGACTACTGTGGGAAGACGATCTTTGAAACTAAGCTGCAGATCTGTGAAATTTGGTAGTGAAAACCTTGCGATGAAGTAGCAGTGGAATGAAACTGCAGTGGATTTCCAAGGTGTTGAGGAAATGGGTTTTGGAATTTCCCCGTTTTGGATTCATTGGGCTGGGTAAAAAAAAGCCCCTACCTGAGGTCGGGCCCCACTGGATGCAACCCCTAGGGCCGTAGGAAGAGATTGGAGATTACAATGACCACAATTTGAGAGGCCGGGCTTTGACGGGAGAATAGATTTGTATCTGTTTGTATGAGTCAAAATTCAATATCCAGAAAACTTCGAATCAAGCGTTCGAAGCATTTGATGCATCATGGATGTTCGAAACCAAAGATGTGGGTGTCAAAGATCTATCTACATAATTATCTATATGAAATATATAAACATTCAAAAGCAACAACATGTAGATACTGATACAGCAATATATGACCATTGAAGATATTTTAACCACCTTTCTCAATACGGATGCTAAGGATGCCCTAATCCAACCTGGCAATTTTAGCTGCATGGAACCTGAAACATGGGCTTTGGAACATGCTTAAACTGCCCTTGGAGATGGCAATGCTTGGGTAACCGAGATGAATTTTTGATCATTTTCCCACCAGGTCAGATCAGTTGTGATGAAAGCCCCTCAGGAGATGTCGGATCGCTCTGAAGTGCCGGGCAAAGGGGTTTTCCACCACAGCTGTGTGGCGCCATACTTGGCAAAAGGGCGTAGCTTCGGCCGAGCTTCTGCTTTTCGAATGGGCAGGAGCAAGGCGTTTGTTTTTTTTTTTGGTGAAATTAGAGTGAACATCCTCCCAAATCCCAATTTTGCAGGTCCTTTCGTAGGGTTTTATGTGTTCAAAAATTGGGGCAGATAGTGCCATGTGATGTAACTAGCTTGACATAGGCCCACGACTGAAGAGGCTTGTGAATATCTATCTGATGGGGAACTCTCGTCTCTCAGCAGAAGTGGCATTGCAAGGGCAAGTGCTTTCCTGTCAAGCAGAGAACTTCTGTTGCTGCAGAGGTATTATTGTTTCATGTTGTTCCAAGAAACCAACTGTGAGCTCCACCGGTGCGCATGTGCACAGGAATACATATGTTTACATCATTATTTTACATTCTTCGAACAGAGCCACAAAGAGCACAGCTGCACCGTTGATAGTCCGTACCTGGTGCGCAGAACCAAGGGCTCGACAGCTACTTTGGAGCAGTGAAGCCCTGTGGATATGCTCCATGCCTGGCGCAGGCTCCCCCCTGGTAGGCCATTGATTCATCGCTAGCACCCAAAGGTTTTTCCCCGTGTTTTTCTCCATGATAAAAAGGCAGGAAATCTCCTTCGCATCAGGGAATCGAACTCCATCCAAGCATATCCAACCAGTAATGTCAGTTGAATTGGATCACTTTCCCGTTAAATCCCATTAAACAATATTAAATATGAAACATCCATCTAAATTCTCTAGACATCCCAACTAACCTCCTTAAAATCACATCAAATCCCACTAAAACACCACCAACCCTCCATCCCTCCATGCCCCCATGGGCCTCTGGCGGCAGCGCAGCCGCAGCCCCCGCCGCGACGGCGCCGCGGCCACACCGGTACTGGCGGTGACGGCGGACACGGCGAACGAGACGCAGGGGGAAGGTGCGAAGGGCAGGGCTTGGAGAGGCTCTTGGCTCTGGGCATTCAAATTGGATTTCAAATCCATCAAACACCTGTTCAAAAGCGTCAAAAACCATGGAACC
The DNA here is from genome assembly GCA_947184155.2 of Cladocopium goreaui. Classification (NCBI taxonomy): domain Eukaryota; class Dinophyceae; order Suessiales; family Symbiodiniaceae; genus Cladocopium; species Cladocopium goreaui. The sequence goes on along the minus strand of CAMXCT020004179.1, from coordinate 354,697 downwards.
ATCCATAATTACAGAAGGTATTAACCCCAGTATTAGCCACTATGAACCAGTATCAACCACTATTAACCAGTATTGACATTTCAAATCCACTAAAACTCAGGTGATGCGACAGCTTTAGAGGATGGCCGTGAGTTGGCAGCCCTGCTTGCCATGTCCAGGTGTGATCCGCTGGCGGAGCCGCTTTTTTTTTGGGCGCTAAAAACATGTGGATTTGAATGGGATTTTATTGTGATGAATTAGATTTTACTAGGATTTTTTTTGGGGTTTAGTCGGATTTAATGGGATTTTATGGTGATGAATTAGATATTACAATATATTACATGATTTTATTAGGTTTCTTTTTGGGGTTTAGTCGGATTTTATGGGATTTTATGGTGATGAATTAGATTTTACTAGGATTTCAATGGGTTTGGTCTGGGATTAGTCAGATTTTATAGGATTTCACGTTGATTAATAGGGATCCATTCACCAAGAATGGGAATAGTAGGAATTTATTTGTTACGGAACTATGGAAAAGGGCCCATTTAGTTGGATGATTTACCTAGCTATAAGATTGTGATGATCCATTGTTTTTTTGCGGCTTTCGAATTTCTGTTTTCATCATGTCCGGATAATTGTTTTGGATCCCCAAGCACCCTCTGGTAATTTGTTACAGTTCGCTATTGAATAGCTGGCCCATAGTTAAATAGTTGAATTACCGTTCTTAAAGATGGTGATTTTCCATAGCTATGTTAGTTTACCAGAGGGTAAATGATTATTTTCCATTGATTTACCATTGATTTACCTATTCAAATAGTGATTTTCCATCCTTTTTTGTATGTTTACCAGGCCGGGTACTTCTGGTGGATGTTTCTTGGTGTTCCCACTACTGTGCGATTGGTTCGGATCCGTGGACTCCAGATGGGCCCGGTCTGACAAACGGCGTTTCAAAAGCGACATTTGTACACGACTTACCCTCCGGTAATTTAACATAACTATGGAAAGATCCACCATTTTTAATGGGTAAATCAACTATTTCTATGGCCATGTTCAATAGCTACGTTAAATTACCAGAGGGTACTTACGTACTCATACAGTACAGGTATACAGGATTATACAGGTATACATCTATACAGTATATACCCTCTAGTAAATTAACTTGTTGACCCTGAAAGTAAGCAATTTTTAATGGAAACTGATCTTCCAACACCTATCTGGCAGGGTCTATGTTAATTTACTGGAGGGTAATATAATAATATATATATATATATTTATACAGTATAATTAATATCCAGTATATACAATATAATAGGCCATATAATATGGGTATAGATCAACCGTTGGGTAGCCCAGGCCGCATGGCTTGCTGAAAGCACGCGCTGGGCAGCTGCGGAAGTGCGGCCGGCTGCCGCAGGGGCGCTGGCGCTTCGGGGGGCTGCTGCAGGACGGGGTGCCACAGGGGGTTCACCTAGAAACAGTGGGATTTTTAGTGGATGTACCCGGTACCCTCTGGTAATTTGTTACATAGCTATTGAAAATGGCCATAGAAATAGTGGATTTACCCATTGAAAATGGTGAGCCATAGTTATGTAAACGTTTACCAGAGGGTAAGTAGGAAGATATTGAAAAATATTATGGGAATATGTTTGTATATATAATAATAATTATTAATTATTATTATTGGGAAGATAATGGTTGATATAGCAGATTAAAGTTGATTTCATCTATATCTGTATATCTATATACGTATATATATACATATACATATTGTAATGTATTTTTTGGGGTGGTTGAGAATCCTCACATTTTGCGTATGTATATACACAAAAGTATTGATGATGATAATGTCCATTCAAAACCAACTCAACTCTTGCTGGTTATATGTTAGTACTACTTACATCCTATTTTTTTTGGTTCATATCCCCATATCTATCTGGTTGGCTTAATCCGCATCTAACCAAAAAAAGTAAATGTATATAAACATCTTTTGGGATCTTTTGGGGTATTCAGAATTGCAATTTCTGTCACTTGCAGTACTCATTTCCATTTCTACCCACTGAACCTATATTGCAGAAGTCCTGTAACGAGTATCCAACAATGATTCTCAGAAACTAACAAGTATGCATGGAAACAATCATTCGCAGAATTGGTTGAAGGGGAAGATTTCAGGAAAACAACAGATTGTGTGGTCAAAACCATGGTTTTTTGAATATTATCCCTCAAGTCGATACATCAATCTGATATTAGTTGGAATAAGTTGTGACGGCATACCCAAATTATATAAATATAAGAAACTTGTCATAGCCTTACATCTTACAGTCCATCAACATCATATGTATATGTCAGCATCTTGGATGGTTATATGCCCTCTGGTAAACTAACATAACTATCGAACATAACCATGTTTAATGGGACAACTCACTATAGCTATGTAACAAATTACCAGAGGGTAATGGTTATATATCCCAATGATTTCCCCAGGATGAAATTGACTTTCTGGTAAACAAGAACAACCTATGAGTAATTTGCTGGCTTGGTTACAACCATCGTGAAATTCCGCCAGCAGCAAAAAAAACATGCAGTTCTTGTTGATACTAATGAGCATCACATTTTTCATCATTCGATGATTTAAATCCAATGGTCTTCCAATAGCTGGCTACCCTCCGGTGTCATCAAATATGGTTTCCTGTTCGATGATTTGTCCATCAGAGAAGCTTCATTGAGTTCGGGGATTTCCCAGCCATGTTTGATGACACCGTCTCTAGCAACTTCCATTAGTATCTGCAAAAAATTGTTGGTTAAATCCCTGTTCATCACCAAAAATCCAGTGAAGTTTCCCAGCAAAACCCATGAAGATCTCATTGAATCCCCACTTAAATCGCAAAATAACATGAAATTCCCATTATATTTCCATTAAAAAGCCTGTAGAATCTCATTACATTTCCATTAAAATCTCATTAAATTTCCATTAGAACATCACATTCAAATCCCATGAAGTTCCCATTAAAATCTCATCACCATCTGGTTATTTAACATAGCCATGGAAAATCACCATTTTAATTAGGTAAACCATCTATAAATGGGCCATTTCCCATGGCTATGTTAAATAACCAGAGGGTAAAATCCCATTAGAATCACCTTAAAATTATCATTTCCCACACATCTCAGGCCTTCCGCAGCGCCTTCCAACGCCTTTGCGGTCGTTCTGCTTCGTCCGGCAAGTCGATCCCAGCGCCTGAGGAGGCTGCGTTAGGGATGAAATTCTTGGGACTTTTATAACGTTTCACGGATCACCTACTGTTTTTCTGGGTTCCTATAAGAATTAGACAAAGTATGACAACTATTTTTGGATCCGGCATTTTTGAAATGATGGTTGATTGTTGAATCATGTTGAATATAAGAGGTTGAACAAAACCATAACAACGGGGATATTATATTCAAACAACCACGATTTCATGGGATGGGATAGGGTGTTTTTCCAGCGCTCACTTCGTTTTGATTTATCATCCAATGTTTCGGACATTTTTGTTTAATTGGATAATATGTTGTGGAGATCTTTCAATCTCGATAGCTGAGCCCCTCAGTAATCTGGAACAACCGGCAAACATCCAAAAAAACCATCTAGTAGAAACATGTCCAACGATTTGTTCCCATCAAGAAACACTCTGAATTTTTGTTGGTCCAACGATTTTTCCCATCAAAACATCCAAAAACCACCGTAAAACCAACGAAAAATGGCAGGCGGCACGGCTTCTCTTGGCCTGCTGGGCTGCCGTGTGCAGTTGGGATCAGGGCTTTCTGGCAGCGGAGGCTTGGGAACAGGCGCCGGAGCGAAGAGAAGACGGGGGAGAAATGGGCCTTGGAATGGTGTTTTAATGGTGATTTTATGGTGTTTTCATGGTGTTTTCATGGTGATTTGATGGTGATTTGATGGTGATTTGATGGTGATTTGATGTGATTTCATGGTGATATATTGTGATTTCATGGTGTTTTCATGGGATTGAATGGTCATTTTCAGGGGATTTCCATGATTTCGATGGTGATTGAATGGAATCGAATGGGATTTTTTTCGGGTCGGATGGTGGGGTAAAATGCCATGGATTGCCTGGGCCCCAGAGATCCAGGGTTCGGAACGTGATCCTGTTGCAAAATGGTCATTTTTGGGGGGTTCTATGCTGAGAAAACTTGGGGAGGATGATCCAAGAGGATCATCATTGGGTGTTTTCAACAGGAGAATCTGCCGATTGGGTGACCGGGGCCATGGAGAATACATAGAGATACGAGGGATGCTCAAAGTCAGATGATTCAGGGTGCTGCAGGGTTCAGAGCTAGCAATTTTTGCATTCAAACTGGTGTCTTATTTTTTTTTGTGTGTGTCAGAGAAATATAGAGAAATGGCTATGGATCAATACCTAATACCATTTTTAGGGGGATGAACATCCATTTACCAGCTATTTTGATGTTCACCAGGGGGATAGGGTTTTGACCCATCCCCAAATCATGTTATGATTTGAAGTCATGATAGCCATATACCAGTCATATACCCTCCGGTAATCACAGGATGGGAGGATTCGCCAGCACTGGGATTTCACAGCCATGATGACACCTAAGCGGGTCACTTCCATGATTTTTTGCATCTCCATTTTGTTGTTTCAAATCCCTATTCATCATAAAATCCCATGAACATCTGATTAAAAATCCCATTCAATTCCCATTAATTGTGCGTAACAAGCCCATTAAAATCGCTATTCATCAGCATAAAGTCCCAAATTCTCACGAACTATACATATGTCATATGTTTGATGACATCGAAGGGTCACCAGGCAGGTACCATTCCCCTCCCATAGGCAGCGAGGACGGGTTTCACGGAAGCACTGGACCTAGTGATGCCACTGTTAGAGGAGGTCCCTGGGGGCTCTAAATGGATGACAGGAGGTGTCCTAAGTCATGGGGATACCCCAGTTGGATGGTTGGAAGCATCCTAAAAGATCCGAAAAGAACAATGGATGATATTTAGGGGTACCCCCATTTTCGTGGAACGCCTCAGAGGTGCAAATCATCCATGTTTTTTAAAAAACATGGTGGGCTGAATGGGGCTTAGGCCAAGAAATATGATGGCAACAATGCGAACATATGTGAACATCACCCATTTTCTAGCTAGGTAAATCATCTTGGATGATAGTTGGAGAGTGAATTTTCCGGCTTTCCGAAAGTCATTTGGGTACCCCCAGTCATTATCCAAGTGATTATAGACCATGACTTAGTATTGAAACAACCATGGCGCCTTGGGGACCAACCGTTTTAGGACCCCCCTGGTCCAACTTGATACGGACTGTGCTATGCACAGCCTGGTGTTCGGGATCAAAAATTAAGCGACAGAAAATGGCGTAGGTTCACCAGAAATGATGTCGAATATCTACATATTGACAATTCATTATATATATATATTTATATATATATATTGTATACATATGTATTGTGGAGAACATCAATTTCATGAACAAACTAATCAAGTTTGGATTTTGCAATTATCCAGAGGGTGAAACACCCATCAAATCATGCAGGGCTTCGACGGTTTCGATTTCCCTCAGCCAACAGTGGAAAAGTGGGACTTGCCCAGACATCACCCCAAACAACACTCATACATCCTTGTTGGATCCTTTGCATGTTTAGAAAATACCATGAAATTCCCCAAATGGGACCCCCGTTCCCAGACTCCGTTTCCACTCAAACTTGCCGCAACTCAGCATCTATTTGATGGTAATCCTGGTAAACTCCCAGAACTTCTTGGGATTTGAAACTAAAAATGTTATGGTCTTAATAAATACAAAACCAAGAACATTGACATTGTCATGTTGGTTCCTTTTCCCAGATTTGCTGCTAAACTACAAACTTCCAAGCTCTTTTCTGGACTGGTGAATGATAGGAGAGTTGGTTGATTTCTGCCGCTCTTGATTGTGGAACTCAGGAACTCCACAGCCGGTCCGTTCCAGCGCGACTCCCGATTTTTGTGGCTCTAAACGACATGCAAAACTAAGGTGTTCCCTTCCAAAATAGATGTTTTCTAAAACCAAGCCTAGCCTTCAAGAATGATAGTGCCTGAACGTCATTTCCCATTTCTATCCAACCCACACAATTGCTGATGCATCCCCATTTTGGCTTCAGGTGTTTTGCTGTTGGCATCACTGCCAGTCTGTTCCAGTCTTGGTCAAAACGGACCTCCCAAAAAGAAGAGATGGTTACTACCCTCCGGTAATTTAACATAGCTATTGAAAATGACCATTTATAGTTGATTTTCCCATAAAAAATGGTGATTTTCCATAGTTATGTTAGTTTACCAGAGGGTAAAACTTACCAACCACTTGTGGGTAGCCCAACTTTTGACACCTCCTGGTGTCCCATTCGATCCCCATGATGACCCACGGCACAGGTCTCCAGCGTTTTTGGTCTCTTTGCCCTGTTGCAAGTGATCGAAATTGCGCCGGAGGGGGAGGTCTTCAGCGGGCGATGTCTTTTCCACGAAATACATCGGGATAGCAACACAAACCAATGAACAACATGTTTTTTTCTTCAAATGACTTAGATTTTTGAATAGTAGTGGGAGTACCACAACAAAAATAGCAACATACGAATTGTTCGTGCTGGAGAAAGCAACTTCTTTGACCCCAGGCGCAGATTGCTGCGCGGAAAGCTGTGGTGAAGCGCATGCAAAGTCGCTTGTGGCTCGGATAGTAAGTGCCCATCTCATCCCATTTCCTATGTAGGTTATGCCATAACATTTATTATATTTATAACAAAAGTAGGTTATCCTATGGTTATTTTCATGTACTAAATATCCCATTTATGACTAGGTTATGGCATAACCTGTTTCTAGCCAGTTGACCGATTTTTGGGATGATCCAGCCATGGTAGCTGGTCAAAAAGTCACATGGCTGGACAATCCGGCATCCCAAATAGGAGCTTTGCGGTCAGAGATGCTGATTTGGTGGTCAGATCCTCTTACATATATATATGTACGTATATATATATAAATAAAGATGTTTCACTTGTCTATGCCCATTGCTTGGCATATGTATGTATGTATATATATATATAGCTTGGTTGATTCATAGGAGTAACTTGGTGGATATCATTGATACCGTGAATTTTTCAGAAATCCTGCACCAGTTAGTGGATGGTTTATCCCCTTATAATCGCATTATTTACAATGTTTCATAGGAATCACTTCAGGATTTCGCAATCATCCACACTATCACCATAATATACACATAGCTAATGATATAGTCACATAAAAATGTATGTATATATATATACATATACCCTCTGGTTATTTAACGCAGCTATGGGAAATCACCATTTTAAGTAGGTAAATTATCATTTCTATGGGCCATCTATACCATGGCTACGTTAAATAACCAAAGGGCAATTATGATGTAACCATCATATACATGAGACCATCCCTATGGGATGGGAAATGCAGCATCGATGCCACGTGTTCCACGTGTTCCACGGTCTCAGGCGCTCCTCGGGGGCGACCTGCCCCGTTTGTCTTGAAGAACTTGGACGGGAACCCGTGCCTTGGGGACGGACCGGCGGGACGGATCATCCATTTGGGGGTGAACTGGATGAATCTCTTGAGTCACTTGAGACTTGACAGGAACTTTGAGACGTACCCTCTGGTAATTTGTTACGTAGCTATCGAAAATGGCCATAGAAATAGTGGATTTACCCATTGAAAATGGTGATTTTCCATAGTTATGTTAGTTTACCAGAGGGTAATCTCTTTCTTTCCCCAACAACCCAGGTTGAGTGGATTGTATCTATTCATTGTGGGGCCCCGGGATTGAATTCGGGGGACAGGAGAGAACTTGCTGATCCAGGTCCATCGATAAGATGATGATGGTGAATGATGATTATGATTTGATTGATTGATTTGATTTGAATTGAATTGATTTGATTTGATTTGAATTGATTTGATTTGAATTGATTTGATTTGAATTGATTTGATTTGAATTGATTTGATTTGATTTGAATTGATTTGATTTGAATTGATTTGATTGATTGATTTGATTTGATTTGATTTGAATTGATTTGATTGATTGATTTGATTTGATTTGATTTGATTGATTGATTGATTGATTTGATTTGATTTGATTTGAATTGATTTGATTGATTGATTTGATTTGATTTGATTTGATTTGATTGATTGGTTGGTTGGTTGGTTGGTTGATTGATTGATTTGATTGATTGATCGATTGATTTTTTTGATTTGTTTGATTGATTGATTGGTTGATTGATTGTTTGATGATGACGATGATGATGATGATGATGATGATGCTGATGGTGGTGGTGCTGGTGGTTGTTGTTGTTGTTGTTGGTGGTGGTGGTGGTGGTGACGTATGGATAGTGCAATGCATTTGGTCAAACAAGCCGCCTCATTGCGGTCCACGGATCCAGGTCCAACTCATTGTGATGCCCTGCAGCCACGCGGTGTGTTTACCTTGCTATGCTTCTTCTGTGCGCGCCAAAGCCTGCGCGGGCAGATGTCTCGTGTGTCGAAAGGCGGGGTGAATGGGCGGTAAAAACGTGTAAAGACCATCCCAAAAGGGTTGGTTTATGGCATTGGTTTTACCACATTTACTCTCTTCTTAATTAATGTAGCTATGGAAACACCATTTTATAGCTGCGTAATTCATTGTGTTTATCATCTATTTTCATGGGAACCATGTTCTAAACCCTTGCGCTCATGTTTAGGAAGGGGCCCTTTGTAAGGGTGTGGCGTAGGTAAAACTCTGAAGAGCATAAACCAGCGTAAGTTCAGCGTAAGACAAACTAAAGAGCAAAGAGTAAGCAAAGGTGTAAGCATTTCCTTATGTGGTGCCAGGGTATAATACATATTTAGAACATGGCTCGTGGGTCATGGTTTCCATAGCTACTCGTATGTTGAATAACCAGAGTCAGAAGGTACAAAGTGGTGCCCCGCCATTGTCAATTGGTTTATAAACCCTATTAACTATAGTTATATCTACTATAAACCATAGTCAAACCACTTATAAGGCAACTTAGCTATCTTGGGGGCACCACATTGTACCACCCCCCAAAAAAGGAAACTAAATGATAAACATGATGATCGTTATTTTGTTTGTTTGAGTTTGGAAAAAAAAACTTGGATCATCCAACGCCAGGGTGTAACATGTCATATTCTCTCAAAAGATTCGAAACGGTTATAAAGTCATATAAATTCCTCACTTACCCTTTACATCCCTTTACCGAATTCAATCTTCATAATCCTTTTTGGCTGGTTGACATCTTAAACTTCATGTCGTCGAAAACGATCGGACTCCAACGGTGCTCCGGCGCCAGGTGTGCAATTGGTCCAACATCATCATCTCGAAACTCCGCGAAGATTTTGGAGGACGAAACTCCCACTGTTTGCCTGACATTGTCCGCACGACACCTTTGGGCGCGCACGGACTTGAGCCCTAAAATCTTTAGGGTTTAATATGGTTTATACATACCACGTAAAAATGGTGATGACTGGGGGATGGTTTATTAAATATTAAGTGTTTTAACCGCATTAATCATCATTATTAACCATATATAACTATAGATTATTACTATTGAGCATTATTTTAACAACATTAATAACGTTTACATCACTAGCTGGCCAGTTTGTCGATTCACCTGGGAGGTTTGATGTTGAACATGGTCACGGAAGAGGCCTGTGCTCCTCGACAGGCAATCGGTGGTGATTTCCACCTGAAAGCAGGTACCGTAGCATGATGTATCATGATGTATACATGTATACTGTAGTTAGTTCGAATCTAAAAAGTATCATGACGATATGCTTGGAGATTGAAACTGCAATGTAAGTATCACCATGATGGTTGTTTTCTTTAAATGTCCTTCCTTGCAGCATCCAGAGATCTAAGCTGAGGTGCAAGCAAACCGCTACAACATTGATGGCTTTCGCTAGTTGCAGACCATTTTATACCATTTTAATAGTTTGAAATCAACTGGATATATATATATATATGTATATTATAGATGTACCATTATTTGAATATACAATATACACATATATATATACATTATATGATAAACGTTGCGTGCCATTCTTCAACAAATCAACTGGAGATCATCCCCAAGAAGCAGCGAAATTCATGGCTTCAATCCGTGGCAATGGCGGCCTGGCGGCCACGGTCAACACGAATTTCCCAAGGAGTCTTTACGATTTCTTAGCTTTTTTACTGGGGAAATTCCCCATGTTTGTTGGTAAAGAGGAAAGGAAAAAAACATTTACTACTAAACATTGGGAAATTTTTACTACGAAACACGGGGAAATTCACCAGCAAAGGGGAATCTTACGACCAAAATGCAGCGGACCTTGGGTTTGTCTGGAAATGGTGGCGCCATTTCCAATGCATCAACACATCATAAATTGGTTGTATCCACCATCTTTAGACGCACAGCAAATATACACAATTTTCATCAAATATATAGTTGGTTAAACATCCAACAACGTGTCCGCATTGAATATTCATTCATCCTTCATTTCATGATTGCCTAGAAGACTATGCCTGATTGAAGATCATTGGTTGATCTCCTGATTACTTCGGGTCAAATTTATGCTGGGCTCGTTTTTATCATTAAAGAAACGTTACATTGCCCGTGAGAATCCCATGGTTTCTCATCATTTCTGTAGCCTATGCTCCCAATGCGATCGATTCGGAGCACATGAATCCCAAAGCCAGGCCATTTTTCAGATTACTGTAATGTATATATATATGTATATATATATTATATATATATGTGTATATATAAATATGTTTATTTGTTGAATAAATTGGGGGTTCTCTTCTCCTCTACTGTACCATGAGGCCTTGGGTGCCAGCAGCAATCCCTTGGAAACGCCTCCACCGGAGTTTCTGCTGGCCTCCATCTGTGCCGATCTGTCGGAGCACCTGCCGCTGGGAATGCTCTGGTCAATTGCCATCGAATCTATAACAGTAACTTGAGGTAAATTTGATGGAAAATCCAAAAAAAGGAGTGAAATCATCATAAACCTATATAAACGATCCCTTTTAGCATAGCTATATACGTAAGATTCTGGAACACATTTTAATCCCCAACCACCAACGGCGGCGTCCTCATGTCACTGGTTGAGGCCATACCTCGTCGAGGTGTCCATGACGCCAAGCAGCTTCAGTCGTCTGTGACTTGGCGAGTGAACAGAACGGGAACTGGCCATGGGAACCCATGATTTTCCCATGGGGATTTCGGAGTTGAACCATTATTAACAGTATATTAACCATTGTAATAACCATTAGAATAACCATCATTAATCATCATTAACCATTATTGACAGTATAGCTAATATTAAATATTAATGGTTATCATAATGATTAATATACTGGTAATTATGGTTATATTAACCATACCACCATATAATAACCATGAACATATTAACCAACCAATGGAATTTTCATGAGATAAAAATCCCAGGCAAAAAGCCCGATGATGTCCATGACAATGGTAAGAAAACACGGGAGACCGCATTCGAATCCCAGTGAAATTGCCAAAAAACTGTAGAATCCCACACAGTCATCGGACAAAAATACATTTGCAAATCAAAATCCAATAAAACCTCTGATCTGAAGATGATTTTTCATGCCGGTTTTGCAATCAACAATCATAAAATCCAATAAAATCCCATTGGAATCTCATTAGAACATATTAGATCCACCATGAGATCCCATTCAATTTCACTATAATCCCAACAACAAATCACCATGACACCACCATGAAATCACCATTAAAATCACCATCAAAACACCATTAACTACCATGAAGTCACCATTGAATCATCATTAAAATCACGATTAAAAACATATGAATCCCCATTAAATCACCATTAACCATAGTTAACTATAGCTGGTTGGTGGTTTGGAACATTTTTTTTACTTTTCCATAATATATGGGATGTCATCCTTCCCAATTGACTTTCACTCCATCATTTTTCAGAGGGGTAGGGTTGAAACCACCAACAAGAATAGCTAATTAACCATCATCAACCATCATCATAACCATTAATATTAACCATTATTAACCACCGACCAGTTGCACGATGGAAAATCATATATTAACCATATAACCATTAATAACCATATTAACCATTAATATTAACCATATATTAACCATTAATATTAACCATTAATAACTGTATAATAACTGTATAATAACTATATATTAACCATATAATAACCATTAATAACCATATTAACCATCAATATTAATCATATATTAACCATTAACATTAACCATTATTAACTGTATAATAAATATATATATATATATTAACCATTAATAATAACCATTAATAATAACCATATAATAATCATTATCATTAACCATTATTAACCACCATCCAGTTGTACTATGGAAAATCATATATTAACCATATAATAACCATTAATAACCATATTAACCATTAATATTAACCATATATTAACCATTAATATTAACCATTAATAACTGTATAATAACTATATATTAACCATATAATAACCATATAATAACCATTAATAACCATATTAACCATCAATATTAATCATATATTAACCATTAATATTAACCATTATTAACTGTATAATAAATATATATATATATATTAACCATTAATAATAACCATTAATAATAACCATATAATAATCATTATCATTAACCATTATTAACCACCAACCAGTTGCACTATGGAACATCATATATTAACCATATAATAACCATTAATAACCATATTAACCATTAATATTAATCATATAGTAACCATTAATATTAACCATTATTAACTGTATATTACCAACCAATGGTAGGGCTCAACCACCCATGAAACTCCCAGGTTCAAGGCCTCCAGCATCGAGATCAGCCCGCAGGGCAGCTGGATGGTTACCGAGAAGTTGCTACGGCGAACGGCGACCGGCGCGGCTGGGGCACGGGTTGAAACAATGGGAGGGTTGAGATGGCTGGGGAACAAACATGGGGGATTTTTATGCGATTTTTTTTTAAAACACATTTTTTGATAAGTTTAACGACATGAATGGGTTTTCAATGGGATTTGATGGAGATATGGAATTTTACGGTGATGAATGGGAATTTATGATGATTCAATGGTGTTTTAGGGAGATTTCATGGTGTTTTAGAGAGGATTTTATGGGATTTCATGGTGACTTATAGGGATTTAATAATGGTGTTCTAAGAGGGATTTCATGGTGTTAATTTTAATATTTTTAATGGGATTTTCACTGGGAGTGTAGAATTAATGGGCTTTTAGTATTCATGGGGATTCAAGATGATTTTGCAAACAATTTTTTGGTGGTGAAAAATATGATTGAAGCAACAAGAAGCGGGATTGGATATGATGCTTGATATGATTCAATAGACAAGATAAGACTTGAAATTTCACAAACTATACCCTCTGGTTATTTAACATAGCCATGGAAAATGGCCCATTTATAGATGATTTCCCCACTAAAACCTGCATTTATGAGGGATTTTCCATGGCTATGTTAGTCATAACCAGATGGTAATCACCACATTTTCCACAACATCCCAGGCTGGAGCTGCCAAACTCCTGTGGTCGTGGGAACCTGGCTGGCCCCGGTCTAGAGGCGGTGGCGACGGCACGGCCACGAAGCGTGCCTAGCAGTGGAGATGGGGACGGACGCAGTGCCAACGGTGATTTCATGGGATTTTCTTAGGCGATTTCAAGGGACTTTAAATGGGATAAGTAGGGTTAATCCACACATAACTGGGGTTATAACCCACTTACTAAGTGGGATGAGCCACCAAGTATGGTGATTGATTTTTTTGATTTTCTGGTGATTGAATTATGATTTTATGGGGGTACATATGGATTTCCTGGGACTTTATGGTGGCAAATATGGATTTAATATGATTTAATGGGATTTTGTAGTTGTAAATATAGATTTAATGGGATTTAATGATGATGCAATAGTGTTATTTTTGGGATATATACAGTATTATATACATATGTATGTTTAATGGAGCTTAAAAGGCTTAAATACATATTAAATGGGATGTGGTGGTTTAAATCAAACCCATAAACATCTACAAACCCATAATATGGGATTTGCGTAGTGGCTACAAGACACCCCTGTAGGTCGATTTGATGATTAGTGCAGAGATTTTACTACCCTTGATCTATACGAAGGATTTCCAGAAAAGTTGGGAATCACGAGAAGCAAGCAGTAGAATGTGGTCCATCATCATTCCCCCTAGTGTTTAACGGCCAAAACATGGTGGTGTACCCCATTTTCAGATACACACACACACGTACTTGTATCATATTGTTGGTTACATACATACATATTCACACACACACACGCACACACACACACATGTATATATATATATGTATACGTACATACACATTATACATACATACGCGCAAACCCTATGTCTCGTCGTCGCTTCAAGTGTCATGAAACATATTTTCCCTAAGGATCCTGCCCAGCGGACAAGGATTTACTTCTGGCCAAAGTAATTCTTTGATCATTTCTGCTGGTTTTTCCCCCCCAGAACTGGTTGCTGCAAAACACTTTGATGGGAAGATTGTTCAATAGTGGGGTCTCCGAAACGAACCATTCACCAAAACCTGCATCCATTGGAACCTTGTAGGTCCTGCCGATCATGCTGTCATCCCTGATCACCGAGTCCGGCACCAGACTGAGGCCAATCTCCCTCAGAATGTGGGCGTCTCTTCCAAGGGGCAGGTAGCGATGGCAAGGCAGACCAGATGCAGATGCGCCCTGCAAGCCCGATTTCCAAGAGCAAGCCGCTAGTAGCCGGCGTATGCTGTACAGTCTTGGATATCCACATTTGGCAATGGCTTTGCCATGTGGTCGGTCCACTTCAAGGCTCACCCGTACTCGGGGTGGAGAAGGACTACGGCCCCAGCTGGACGCAAAGATGGATGACCGCAAGCCCCATCAACTGGTGGCGTTGGAACAGGACTTTGTGACCACCTGCCCGTTGGGACTGCTGAGTTGGAAAAGCATGATGTGAAACATGGAAACAACTTAATGGTATATGTATGTATATATATATATATACAATCCCCGTTGGGGAACAAAGGCAAAAACCTAAGGTTTTAGCCCACAGATGGCTTTGGCCACAACCCCCAAAACGCTACGCACGAGTTTTAAGGATCTGGAGAAAAAACCTCCAAGCGCCGGTATTCATCCAACAAGAGGTTTTGTTTTTTTTGAAGAGCTTTGCCAAGCGTCAAGCTCAGGGGGGTTCAGCCAAAGTTGGATTTTCAACATGAGAGTTAGCGAAAGGCTGGGGTCACTGGTTTTTATCCAGAAACATTTTTTTCCAAAGAACCCAGCAGCTATCCAGGGGGAACTTCAGCTCACAGGTTTTCATCCACAAACATAATTTTGGTCGCGGGAACTTGAAGTGCTCACGGCATAAGCACTTAAACCTCAGTAAAGGTTTTCTTTCTCCGGATCTTGCTGTTTTAACTTGAAGTGCTCGCGGCATAAGCCCTTAGACTTCAGTACAGGTTTTCATTCTCCGGATCTTGCTGCTTTAACTTCCTGGAGATTCATTCTGTTGAAAAAATACCTTTGCGGCCGGACCGTAAGCCATTTTGTTCCGGCCCAAAATGATTTCCAGACCATTTGTCGTGTTGGATTGTGGAAGATTGTGGAAAGACAGGCAAAAGCCTGGTTTCCCATCAGTCCTTGGCACCAGATTGTGTCTTCTGTGCCGCGGGATGGTGGGAATTCGCAAGCCACAGCTGCACTCCGAACGCGATCCTAGCCCCAAGCGAAAACAGACACAATTTTTTGGAGGTATGGCTGCCGGTTTCCGCGTATGAATTTGACAACTTTGAAACATGAAACCGTTGAAAGAGATAAAATCCTAGGTGTTAAGGAATAAGAGAAAATGAAGGTAGAAATTGCTCACAGTGGCTGAAAACATGGGCCTGAGATTCATGAAAATTAAGCAGTGAAGTGAATGCACAGGCTGAAAACATGAGACTGAGATTCATGAACATTAAATGGTGACATTCTTGCACAGGATGAAAACCTGGGGCCTGAGTTTCATGAAAATGAAATAGTGAAGTGCTTGCACAGGATGAAAGCCAGGGGCCTGAGTTTCATGAACATGAAATAGTGAAGTTCTTGCACAGGATGAAAACCCGGGGCCTGAGTTTCATGAGTGCCATTCTGGGATGCCAGAAACGTCAAGCAAAGGTTTTCATTGGTTGCAGTTTGTACCTCAGACACCATTTTTATTGAAGAATTTTAGCTGGGGGGTAAAAACCAGGTTGCCTCCCTAGTCTGCTGCCTGAATGGGGATTATATATTTCATATATGACTGTATTGGTATTTTAATTACATAGTCGTTTCGGTCGATCGATAAATACAACCCCACCTCAGCAATGATAGTTATACATAAGTCGGCTCCAAACAATAACAACTAAGGATAGATCCCCCCACTTTGACCGGGGGTCCAGGCAATGGCTGAGCCATGATTGACATCATGAGGCCAAGAGCCTGGATGGGTTGGTGACCACGGTGACAGTAGAACACCATAGGGAAGGTTTATCATGATCGTCCTAAGCTTTTCTAAGCAGGAATCCTACTGTGTTTTCAGAAACATTTGGGTTTGATGTTTTTGATTTGATTCAATGTGTGCCAAGGACTTAAGTGAACCAGCCGGATCAGAATCTGTACCCTTGTTATCAAACATTTTCTGGAATTTGAGATGAACTTCAGGCTAATTTATCCCAGGACAGCAATCCAGAACATTTGTGGCAACGTGGACTTTAGGGGTCTGTCAAAGTGCTGAACCTTTAACCCCATGGCGGCACCAGAATCCATTGGGGTTAGTACTCCAGGCCAGCACGCAGATGACGCCATTCCCTCCACAGTAACATATGGTAATATATGGTTAAAGCTGTTGGCCAAACTCAGTGAAGGCATCAAACCCCATGGTGAAAACACAAATTCTAGAGACATACTAACCAGCTAAGAGCAGAACACAATAGATGTTTTTGGGACAAGTGTGTTTCTGGAGCCCTATCAATAGGTACAACATATCACAGCCAGGATCTGGCTCCCAGGGCCTGTTGTTGCATGCTTCACCCACACACACACACACACACACGCACACTTTTCATCACACAGCCTAATCACAATTTCGCCGTGGTGGCGCCTGCATGGTGCTTGCGTAGCCCGCGGGAGAATCATTTGAGCTGCCAGCCCACTGCTGGACCTACCCGCAGATTTTGGGTTAGGTTTCAACCTCAGGCTTGGCAATATTGATTGTGTTTTTGTTTTAGCCCACGGTTAGCACGGCACATCTGCGTCCTCTTGGCTAGATCCGTGGACATCCACGTGGCAGGTGTGATGCTCTTGGCAATCTTGGGGATATTGATATCCAAAACACGGGCTGAGAAAGTGAAATTCAGATTTGTTTTCCGTGAAACCACTTATGATTTGATGATCGTGTGGTCATGTTTTCCATAACATCGCGCGTTTTGATCATCATGTCCTCGAGCATTCTTCTTGACGATGCCCCTAATAAGTGGACCTAATCTCAAAATATTTTGCCCATAGCCAGCAGCTTTTACACACTCAAGATACGTCAACAATCTGAATAGTTTTCCGGGTTTGCCGAGTTTGCCTGCAACTCATTTCTCATTTCACCTATTTTGCCTTTCATTTTTGCATTGCTTTTCAATGTTCTTCATTGCCTTGTGCAGCCGAATCCTTTCAGATTCTGGTCCGGTGAACGAACCCACACACCTCAGGCAATGGGACAGGTTCTAGCCGAGCAAGTCATGGTGCAGCATGTGCATCCCAGCAGTTGAGGTGCGTGCAGACTGTGCAGACCGTCAGAAATGCCGGAAGAAGAAGCTTGAACAACTGCAGGCCATGCACTTGGATCATTTCACCGTGACTCTTCTCACCTCTTCCTAAACCACGTCAGGCGGAGAATAGGCTTTGCAAAGGCTTTCCCTTTCTTTTAATTTCTAGTAGACAAAACGCGCATTGTTTCTGCTGCCACCAATTATTAAGTCATGCAACATTCCATATTGCGTGGCAGCAAGAGCGTGTTACAACTTCCTTGATAAAGTTAAGAGCGCAGCATCAAGAGCGTGTTTGAAGTTACTCGAGAAAGTTCAGTTGAGAGGGTAACATCACGAGCGTGTTAGAAGTTATTTGAGCAAGTTACGGGCGTAGAATCAAAAGCGTGTTGACGGTTACACGAGAAAGTTACAAGCGCAGCATCATGAGCGTGTTGTCAGGTATTTGAGATTGTTCAGAGGGTAAAATCCAGAGAGTTGTAAGAAGTTCCATGAGAAAGTTGCGAGCAGAACACCAAGACCATGTTGGATGTTACTTACGGAAATTAAGAACGTAACATCAAGAGTGCGTTACATGTTACTTAAGGAAGTTAAGGGCGTAACATCAAGAGCGTGCCGGATGTTACTTCAAGAAGCTAGGAACGTAACACCAAGAGCGTGTTGGAAGTTACTTGAAAGCCTATGGGTGTAGTAGCATAGGTGTGTTACAACTTCCTGAAAACCATAAGGCCATAGAATCCAACCGCAGGCGAACAGAACGTTATCAGCACCCGACCCAACCCCTCCTTCCCACCCCATCCCGACGCCGCCCCCCCAAAATAACAAAAATATAGAACAAAGGATCCGCAAAGAAGTCACACGTTCAAACCGTCAAAGGCAAACGACAAAAAGGTCATGTGCCTGCCAACAAGAATGAAATTGGAGTTTTCGGAAGGTCAGAGCACCTTGTGCTTGCCACACAGAACGGACGTTGACAATCACAGACACAGAGGCGGAGAAGCAAAAGGACAGAAACAAAAAACACAAACAAAAAACACAAAACGTAAAAACGAACGCGGGAATCACCTGTGCGTGCCAGGGAAAATGAACATGATTTTTTTTTGGGGACGGTCGCACAACCCTGCGCCTGCCACGCAGAATGGACGTTGCACAATTCATTGGTGGCTGCAGGGAAAAACATGTTCCTAGAATTTGAAAAAACACGTTTTGCTTTCATGGAACGGCACTATTGAAAGGAAGGAGTGACGATCCAAGCGACGATGAGACATAGGGTTTGCGGGAACATCGCTAAATAAATGAATGCATACATACATACATACATACATACATAAACAGTTACATAAATAAGTAAATAAGTAAATATACATAAACATAGAAATAAAACACGTTATAACCAAAAATCAAATAAAACCACACCCCATTCAACCCCAATCTTTTGATTTGATTGGTCCATTCTCAGCAACTAGTAATTGAATACAATACCTAGCAACCACCAAAACAAATACAAAACATTCAAATTACTATTATGTTAGTAGGATTTCCTCCATTTTTTTTGGAAATTGTTATACCTTTGGAATTTCTTTGAACATCAATCGACACATCTTTCGAACCAAACCCAGGTCACATTACCAGTGGCTTCCACCCTGGTCTCCATTGCTACAGTGGATGGCAAGGCCGATGGCCGGTCGGAAATTGTGGGTGTCAATGGGGATTCGATGGTGGGATTAATGGGTTTTTTAATCACGGGGTACTTGCAACTACCAATTGGTTTCTTGCAAGATGGGACCGAAGTGGAAGAATGAGATGCTTGGTGATCCCAATCGCGGTCGGGATCATATGGATCGCATAATTCGCTGTCGTTTTCACCCAGCTGGGCATTTGCGGAATCTCTTGGAGTCCACATATAGTAAATCTCAATCACTTGGCTAGAGTTGGGTTTGGAGGGGTCCCAGTTTCGAAGTTGCTTAACCAGCCAATTGATCTGATCTACCTAGCTTAGAATCACGTTGACATCGACAAAAAACGACTCGCAAAACCCAAAAATTTGCAAGTCGGCCGGCTATGAAAAACGTCAATGTATATCCAACAAAACAGAAGGATATCCCAAAAAAATGATGTGCATATAGAACCTATTATACCATAGTTGGGGGAGATGAACATCCATAAATCCAACACAAAAAAATGTCGCCGTGAACCCCCCAGGGTCCACATCACACCATTACGATGAATTTTTCATCTCGGCGCAAATCATGATGTCATATCCCTATTGGCAGGTTAATAAAACCCATGGCAGCTTACTTAGTTGGTTTTTGTTTAAAAAAACGTTTGCACCTATTTAATGCATCAACTTTATAACATCTCTGACTGTGGGTACTTCTATCCACTTATCATAGACCTAAAATTGATCGTTTATCATCACATCTAAACCTCCTCATTCCCTTGGGACTTCCCCGGATCAAGCCACGAATTCTCCGCCGAAGGTGAGCTACAACGAATTCCAGCTGCAGGACGCAGCAGCTTTCACGCCTCAAAACCTCTTCGGATTACTGGACCATGGAGGGACAGTGGTCACGACCTGGAAGGCCCTCAGGGGGGCTGAGATGGTATGGCTGGGGGTTCATGGAACTTTACTTCGAAGATCGCACCTTTCAATTTCGGCGCTTCGCCAGGTGCCGCTACCGATGAAACTGCAGCTTGGCAGGATATGGGCCAGGAATGGACTGGCCTATTTACCATCCCCAGAATCACCGTAAATGGTTGGTATTAACCATCAAAACATGGGGTATTCCAAACCCGTATTTGGAGGTTCGGCTTTAGGGTTAGTCAACAAAATTGAATAAGATTGGCAGTTGGCAGATGTCAATGTCTTTCCGTTGCGAGAGTTTGCGATGGCCCCAGCTACTCATCCGCCCAACCATCAAGAAATCTGGACCTAGATTCATCAACTTTATCCCATGAAAATACATTGGTTGAAGCATGCAGCACTATCAAGGCCCTAGACAATGCCACCCGAGAGTTCATTGTTTCTTGGTGAAACTCACATGTCTAGTTGTTGGGTATACCAATTTTTGCTCCACAATTGACAATGTTTTTTCTTACAAACAAATTTTCGTGAGTATAACTATTGTTCTAGATATATGGCGTTTATGTGAAAGCAGGGTTCAGTCACGATTTGATGATGCCCCCACTAAAACAGCAATTTGGGAATATCCTATTTTCAGACACTACTTGGTGGTGCCATTCCACTAATAAGTGGTGTCTATCTATATATATAATTATATATAACCATAGTTGTAAGCGATATATATATACTTATGGAGGTCAATACCATAGTTCTACCCATTCCTAATCCCAGCTGGACCCACAAGGTCCCCTGGCCGAGGTTTTGGAGCAGCAAACTCCAGGAGAACTTGGAGTCGGAGGGGATTTATCTCTGTGAGGTGTCAGGGGGGGAGTTTGGAGGGATCAGAAAATTTGGTAGAACTTTTAATATCATATAATATATATATATATTGATATATATATATGTTTATATTGGCCATTTTTACTTGGAACTACTTGAGACTTTAGACATTGGCCATTTTTGGGCCATCAACATGTTCAAACTGTGGCGGAAATGGGGAAAATGGTCAAGAAACATGCGGTTTTCCACCGCAAATGTAGGCGAGTCAAGCGAACTTTTAAGCATAGCTGCTTCACTCAGATATGAGTGTCATGGGGGTGGGGTAAGCCACAAGAACTTTGGGGTGACCCACAACGGGATTCGAACATAAATGGCCAACAGATGGCATATTCGATACCCTGGCAGCCTCGGTGAATAGGCACGGGAATAACGATGACATCCCAGCGATTGATCATACTCCTCTTGGAAGTGGGCCGCCAGCTGTAATGAGGCCATGGTGAAGGAACTCTTAGAACGACCCGAGCTGGAAATCTTTGGACGTTTGCCCCTGGGCTTCAGTTGGACAGGTCTGGGAAGCGCTAGTTTCTTTTGCTTTGAACCCTCTGGTTATTTAAAATAGCCATGGAAAATCACCATTTTTTAATAGGTAAACCATCTATAAATGGGCATAATTGGAGAAAATATGTTCCATAATTGGAGAAACCTTCGTTTTCCGGATGCGTCGAAGATTTTGGGGGACAGTTTGATGCCATGTTGTGCCGCCCTTAGGTCGATGTTTGACGATGAGTCAGATGATGCCTGGTCTGACGCCGGGTAACTCTCCACGGCGTAGGACCCGACAGCTCTGAGCGGAGCGTTTTGGGGGATCATCCCTGTTGAGTCCCAGTGCAGTGAGGGTTACTGGCAGTATATACAGAATATACCAACCGGTTACCAAGCCCTCCAAAAGGATGGAAAAGCACAGTCCAAAATGCCTTTTGCAGCTTTCTGGGGCTACCCAATAGATGTGTCAAAATGGTTCCGTTCCACGCCTTTCTCGGCTGTTGTGGATGATCCTCCAATTGTACGAGGCCTGGCATCGCTGCAAAAATGGTGGAGCAGTTGGAAAGCTGGAAATGATTGGGGGAACATCAAATTCACATCCTGGAAACAGTGTAATGCTAAATCTGACGGGATCTTCCTGCAATGGTAAATATATTGAGGATGAATGGTATACTTATAGTATCTTATAGTAGCCCCCAAAGAGATAGCACACAATTTTTCCACGTGAACTAGATGATGTTTCCATATCCCTGGTTTCATAACTTTTCCATCTGGCAAGCTGGGTTGCGACGATCCAGCTGGTGGATGCATGATACATGATAGATATGTGAAAATTCATCAACCATTGGTAGATCATTTAAACCGAAAACCATAGGTAGTTTTCCACATCCATCTAAACGTTGACCCTAGGGATCCACAGGTTTTTTTGGCACATGATATACTATGTATACCATATAACTTAAATATTTGTTAATACACGTGTATAATGTACACAGAATGTGGGATGGTACATCGCGTTCTCCAAAAAAACTCCGAGGTTTGGAGCGACAAAAAAGGGCATGGGGATTTCACCAACATGTGGATATGACATGATATGACCCTCTGGTAACATAGACCCTGAAAATAAGCCATTTTTAGTGGAAACTCATCTTCCCCGACGACTGCCAGGGTGCGTTCATTGGAGGGTCGGAAATCCACGAGCCACGCATGTCGATGGAGACATCATCGAACTGGCATAGCGACCCCAGGAACGATCTCACCAATTTGCTGAATCTCTCAGTTCATCTCAGTTCGGAAATGTCCGGAAATGGAGAAGACCCCAAAATGGCAAGTCGAATGTGACAATTTTGATGGAATATGATGGTGTGTGTATGTATATATATATATAATACATATGTATATGTACATCCATCCACTATTAGAATATGTGTGTATATATAGTTTTCAAAAGGGATGTCCAACTCTATGTACACAATTGTACATATCTATTTTTTTAAAATGGGTATATCCAACGACTTGTATCCAACCTGGGTTGGTCGAATTTCACCTCGTGGGCCGCAGCTTTTACAGGGTGAAACCAGCTGGTGGCTGGTTGTTTCAACGGCTTCAACCCCTTCAACCCGCAGAGTGGGATGATCGGAGAGTTTTTACCCGGCCTGGTAAACGTTGACATAACGAACTGGAAAATCACCATTTTTTAAAGGGTAAATCCACTTTTTATCTTTAAATGGGCTATTTTCAATGTTAAATTACCAAAGTTTTTGAGGGAAACAAAGCCACGGTTTCCTGTAGTTTTTCCCCAGAATCTATTGAACCAGAGGTTCCTGGGATGAAACCTGGGGATGACGAGCTGAGCCAGCGAGGGGGGCAATATGTCAAGCACATCTAGACTCCCACTTCAGCCATCATGAATCCAAAATAGCCATGACATATGTATATATATATATATATGAGCAACCGTAAAAACCCCGGCAATACTAAATATATTCGACGAACCTAGGGTTTTCACAATCGCTCATATATATATATATATATATATAACTATAACATACATAGAATTCATGTAATTATACATCAGCTTTGACTGAAAAAACACGCCGAAGTCTCACCATCCCATCCGACTTTCAACACGGTCATCCAATTTTCGACCATTGTTTCCCAGCCGATGTCGGGTCCGGTGTCGCCATGGCACCTCTTTGCGGCCGTCACGGAAGCATCGGAAGCGTCGGAGGCATCGGAAGAAGGCCATGACCCATTGGATCGTGGTGGTTTGCGGGATTACAACCCGTTTTTTTATGGGATAACGGGATAACCATGGAAAACCCACTTAAGGGACTTAGTAACCAGGGGTTGCTTGGAGGGTTTGGTTTGAGTGGTTGGTTTGATTGGTTTGATTGACAATCATCGGAAGTTGCAGAAGTTGGCAACATATTTGCTTATGATATCATTGAAGGATACGTCATGATAACTAATGATATACGACGTAGAAAAGAGTATATACATAAACATACACTGGAATACATATATATATAATTATATAGTATATATATGTATATATATACACAAATATGAAATACAATATATATATATATATATATATAACTGTATACACATTGTATACAAAATATACATGGATACATGTATATATATATTAGATACTAAAACAGTGTTTAGCCGATGTTATTTTCCCCGTTTGAAACCGCGATCGCAAGGCGATGCAGCGGAGCCGAGGAGGAGAACGGTGCGTTGACCGCCGGGACCCAACCCGGCGGACTGAAAGAAAAGGTTACCCTCCTGTAATGTGAACGGTGATTTATGGGACTTTAATATGGTTTGATGGTGATTTAATGGGGATTTAATGGCTGGTTAAGAATGGAAGAATCCTCTAGAAATTGGATATGAATGGATTCTGAATGATATTTACCCGTGCGGGTCGACTCACATAGATGTGGAAATTCATCAACCATTGGTAGATCATTTTTCTACCACATCTATGTTAGTTTACCCTAGGCCATTCACCCATCTTCCCGAAAAATGGCAAGTTTCAAGGTAACCCATTTTCAGACAAGCCCACCTAGATCCATTTTTAAATTGGACCTTTTTAATGTAGAATTAGCAGCTGTTGAATATTGTTGAATGATCTTGAGAGGTTGTCAAATTCAGAAGGAATTGATGCGAAGCCAATGTTCTGCCACACTCGTGTGGGTATCAGAGCACCAGATTTACAGGTTCGCTGGCCACTTGTATCGCAGTTAAACTTGGTACCCAAACTGAAATAGGTCATTGCGCAAGAATTACAGGGTTGGGAATCGCAACTTTTCATCCTGGTAGGGGATCTGAGACCGTCCCAATAGCCATCCCTTGTAAAGACACCCACTTGGCTTTGTTTGAAAATAGGGTTAGGGTAACCCTCCGCTGGTGAATGATCACTTTGCCATTCAAATATATACCCTCTGGTTATGCGGTTGTGCTATAGAAAATCACTATTTTGAATGGATACATCAACTATTTCTATGGGGTATTGTCAATAGCAAACTGTAACAGTCATTACCAGAGGGTCGTCCGAAAATGGGCTTTTCATTTTTCTCCTGGAAGATCATCTTCCAGGAAATCCGTGGCTTACCATGGTGCCATGGTACCTGGTGCCCATTCACTGGGGAAGCCCATTCACTGGGGCAACCATGGGAAGCCCAACTTTGGGATTCATATTCCCTAAACCAATATTATCACCCAATATTTTCATGACCATTGGACCATGGTTAGTTCCTTTTCAGTGACTGAACTAAGCCCAGTTGCCAACCACGAGTCGTGGGATGATCAAAAAAGCAGCTTCTCCAGGAACGCTGAGGCGCCAGAGAAGCTTTCAGCAGGCGATGGGAAGCGCCTCGAAGGTCCCAGAAGACACGGAGAGTTTGCCACCAGTGATGTCTGTTAGCTATCGAAATTGGGATATACCCTCTGGTTATGACTAACATAGCCATGGTATAGATGGCCCATAGAAATAGATGGTTTACCTATTAATAGCATGGTGGATCTTTCCATGGCTATGTTAGTCATAACCAGAGGGTAACTAAATCGAAATCGAATCGAAACGGGATTTGAATAGATTTAAGCCGTAAGAAGGATCTGAAGTGGAAGAAAGGCGTAAGAAAAGCGGATGTTTATATTCCTTAGAGTATCCCACTTGCGAGGGAGTATAACCGGGTTTTCAAGCTCAGAGTTTAGAGATATATTGGGGCCTGTCCTGCCACAAGCGACCATTTCATTTCAAAGCTGTAGCCATGTTCTATCCAGCTGTGACATGGAGACAGTGATAGAATTTGGCTGGACACACTTCAGAAATCATAGAATATCATAGAATCATAGCACATGAATATGGATGTCATATCGAACACATAGATTTAGATATGGATATGGATCATTATGGATCATCATAATAATCATAATCCAACACTTGGATGTCATAGCACATCGACCATCTCCCATGTCCAGGTGAGAAGGCCACCAGCCGCATGCCGAAGCTGCTGGACCCCGGGAATGTGTCTGTGTCGCCAAGGGATCCAAGGGATCCAAGGGTCTGGGACAAACAAAGCATCTGTCGTACATTCTCCAAAACAACCAACTGAGTAAAAACGCGGCCAGGTTATAGTAGCCAACTGAGTGGTGTGCTACAAATGTTATTTCTACATGGATTCCTTATTTCGGAGATGCATGTAGATGATGACAATCCCTACAAACATCCTGGCAAGCTGGGGATCCCCAAGCTGGACAGGTTGTGACGTTCTCGTCTGGTAATTTGCGACAACCATTCAACACCTATTATTACCATATTTTGGGGGGAACAAACATACAGTAACCAGCTATGAAAAAGATTTGACAGGGTACCAGGGTGTTTGACCCGAGGGGTTCGATGCCCAGCTGAGAGGAGTTTTCGCGCTGGCGCAAGGTCTGTAAGGCCTGCGCCAGCCATGGCGAGGCACAGGACTTCTGGTTGATCTTGCGGGGTTTCCCATCCGAAAACTCTGGGTTTCGCAATGTTTCGCATGTTGGTGGTTTCAATTGAGAGAGTCATGGCATTTCTAGGAATTTCTCAATGGAAAAACTGAAGTGAAAAGGCGAAGCCGGGTTTCAGGTTGGAGTTTCAGGATGCCATCAGGTAACCCAGGTATGCCTCAAATCTCATGCTACATCCTGCAGGCTGAAGATCATTTCAAGTTCTTCCAGACCTTGTTTCTCCAGGAGCCTTTGAAATGGTGCCAAGAAGCGTAGCTTCTTGAAGTTTTATCACCCAAAATGTAAAACTGGCTATCGTTTAGAATCATTTCCCCAATGATCATTGCACATTGTGGTATCCCCCCTTTTGAGACACACCTATATGAAATCAATTGTTTCCGTCCCATTATGCCACATTACTATTAGATAGATAGATAGATAGATAGCTAGATAGATAGATGGATTGGATTGGATTTGATTTGATTGGATTGGATTAGATTAGATTATTAGATTGGATTAGATTATATAGATAGATACATAGATATATAGATATACATATATATATATATATACATGTCTATACATACCTATGTACTTGTATACAGCCAAATATACAATAGCCAAAAATCCCAATTGTTGATGTTTGAATCGCTGGATCTCCGCCATGGAGGACAAGTTTAATTCAATTTTATGATGGTAATATAAATCACTACATAATCCATCATTTTTACCATCATAAAATGTCCATCATTGATAATATTTATGATAATATGATAAAATTACCATCATAAAATTACCATCATTGATAAAATACCATCACTAGTAATTTTATGATGGATCAATATCCACTATTATCCACTAGTATCCACTACATAACAATCAATGGTTTAATGTTTTCATTCTGCTGCAGTTGAGTGTTTCTCGAAACACTTGTGCTGACATGTTATAACCATCAAAATCTAGCCATCAATATCCGATAATTTATTGAATAAGATCTATTAAACTTTCCATATGGCCTCGGGCATGTTGGGCGGAATTTGTGTTTTGGCATTTTTTCTAAATTTGGCCAACAGAGCAACCCTGGCACTTATAATTCAAGACAAACCATTAAGATCCATAGTATCCAATCATGTCCATCCACCATCCACATCCATTAATATACACATCGATATCCATTCACATATACAGTATCATACACATCAATATCCATCAACATAGCCATCAAGAATCAACCCAAAGCCACGATGAAACCTGGCCAGGGAAGCAGGGATGGTGAAGTCTGCAGACTTTGGGGGATCATCTCACCGCTTAGTTATGTATAGTTAGTTCATAGCCATAAACCATCATCAACCCCAGTGAAATCTGAATTGCCCCAATGTTAAAATGGTGGAAAATCACAATTTTTCCCATGGGGTTTTCTATGCTTTTCCTAAGGGGTTCCTAGGGGTTTTCCAATGGGTTTCCCTACAGGATGGTGCCACCCAGTGATCTTCGTTGGTTCATAGACCCCATGAATACTATAGTCATATCTACCATAAACTAACATAGAAGTCAGCCACTTATATCTCAACTGGACGCTATCGACTGGGGGCCCCATGCTGTGGGGAAACCCCCCAGCTTTCCAGGACTGCATCCTCTGCGAAGAGAGCTTTTGCTCCGACCACGCGGGCCCGTTCGCCTTTCCCGCGGGCGCCCTGCCCGAGGGCAGCCGAACCACGGTGTGCTCCACCTGTCTGCCACAAGCGGATGCTTGGTGGACCAGGCTGGTGGTGATGAGCACTTTTAACAAAGGGCTTCATATAATGGTACATCTATACAGTTATATGTATATATATATTATATATATATATATGATAATATATATATATATCATAAAATATATACAATGTATAATATATATATATAATATAATATTATATATATAATATTATAAATATAATATTATATATATAATATAATATATATAATATAATATATATAATATAATATATATAATATAATATATATAATATAATATATATAATATAATATATATAATATAATATATAATATAATATATATCTATAATATAATATAATATAATATAATATAATATAATATATAATATAATATAATATAATATAATATATAATATAATATAATATAACATAATATATAATATAATATAATATATAATATAATATAATATATAATATAATATAATATAATATATATAATATTGTTTCATTTATCATTACTATATAATGTAAATTGTCATCATCCTCATCCTCATCCTCATCCTCATCGTCATCGTCATCCTCATCCTCATCACTGTCATCACCGTTGTCATCGTTTGTTGCACCAATTCCTGTCGCGGCCAGCAACCAGCAACCTGTCCACCCCAGGGTCCACAGTTCACGTTGACCCCAAGCGTCGGGCCAAGGAACATATTGTGGAGGATCATAAGGACTGGATGCTTCGAAGGTTGAAGGGTAGTTACTGTAATGGGGATATTGATATGGTAAGTACATACATATATATATATGGTACATCTACATGATGGTACATCTATATAATTACATGTATGTTAGGGCATATGAATTATATTATAAGTTATCATGATGTGTATAACCAACATACAGGATATGTTTGCCTCAAGACGGCTAGTAACCCTTTAGTGGATGGAACGGGGTACCCTACTTTCAGACACCCAAGTTATGCTTTTTTGTGACACCGCGATGGGTTTCAAAAAAAAAATCTCCCTCTGGTAATTTCAGATAGCCTCTGGTTATGACTAACATAGCCATGGAAAATGGATGAAAATGACCCATTTATAGATGGTTTACCTATTGAAAATGGGTGGATCTTTCCATGGCTATGTTAGTCATAACCAGAGGGTAGCTATGAAAAATCACCATTCAAAACATGGCGAATCATCGAACTACATGGGCAGAAATCACCATGTTTCCATGGCTATTTTTCAGAAATTCCAGCCCAGCAACAGGCGCGGCTCACCCAAAGAAACCAATACTCGGGGCGCGATGGCCTTTTTTTTGCAGGACTGCGTGAGGCAAGACCCCGATCATCGGGAATGGAATGAGGTGAATGTTTTCCCATCATCAACATCAGTATATATCTATCTATATCTATATCTATATATATGTATGTACATGTATATTAGGAGACATTTATATGGCTTGTCCGAACATATGGTACATATGCATATGCTTCGCTATTCTTACTGGTTCATCATGCCCTTTAAAGCATCCCCAGTAAGTATCCCTATTGGTAGGTTATATACCTCATATAGTTGGCTATGTATATATATATATACATCCTATTGCAGCACCATGTTAATCATGTTATATCCCCATTCTTATTGGACATTCACCCGTTTCAGACATACGCAAACATCATATACTTCATGTACCAATGTACCCCATTGTAAACCTATGTGACATCACCGTTAAACTTCCATTTCATCAAGTTCCCATTATACAGCCTACTCCCCCGTACTAGTATTTAACAATGATATCCACCATTAAACCACCATCAAACAACAAACGCATCCCATTATTTGCCCATTGTACAATATGACACCCCCATGATTGTTGCTATACAACCATATTTCCATCAAATCTCCATTAAACAACTATTCACCCCGAGTCCGATGAAATCCCATCAAATTCCATTAAACCACCATTAAATCCTATGAAAGTCCATTGAATTCCCGGAAAATCCCATGAACATTGGAGCCCAAGGCCATGAAACATCCCCATTTTCAACCACCAACCACTCGTCATAGGCAGACCAGGGAGGTGCGTGCCAGCGTGTTTCGCTTGAGAGCCAGACGCGTTGGCTGCCACGATGAGTCCAAAGCGGAGAATGCCAAGAATTGCATCGAAACCTGGCCACGGTTTATTGGAGATAGGATGATATATGTTTTTGTTCAACAGATGTTAATATATGCAGTAATATGTCGTATATATATATAATTAATCATAATTATATATATGTAGATATTATCTATTAATAGATATATGGGATTTTGCGTTTCTATTTGCCCAGCTCCCATGCAGCTGATGGTCTCCTTCCTCTCCTCGTCCTCCTCGTCCTCCTTGTCCTCCTCATTTGCTCGCCAAGTCGCCGTTAGATCCACAAGATTCCAGCAGGCTTATGGCGAGGTGTTTATTCATAGGGGGATGGGATTAGACATTGATGTGGTAACTCGAGACCTGAAGGGGTCAGGAATCTAAGCAGGAATTGCCAAGTGATCTAGCTCTGCGAGTTTACATGTTTTTTCCACGACTGGGGCTTTCATGGGCTTTCCAGCTGAGTGGGATCTCATCTCGACCTGAAGGATGTTTTCAGCTCATCATTTTGGAGGTCATAACTTCCTAAACGTGGCCACAAGTTTTCTCCGGGCCTCCCGGTGGTGTAAGGATGTTTCATTGGATGCTAAAACATGGAAAAGTCATGAAATAGGGGTACCCCAATCATCCAGGTCAGTTAGAGCGTGACTTAGTATATTTTAGTATTGAAACCCATAGTTTTTGGGGATCCCCCATTTTTTCAGAACCCCCACATGGTCTACGTTTAATATGTTTCATTATCCCATCCCCCTAACATGAAAGAAAGGAATGCGATGCCGCGGCCACGGGCAGTTGCGAAGTCTGTGGGGGATCTCAATGTGAATACCGAGCTGTGGATTATTCTGATATGTATGGATATCTTTATACAAAATATATGTACAATTATGTACAATAGTATATGTATGTACATAGAGATGTATATACACACAATCAGTATTAGAAAAATATGATTACACAAGTACACATAGACATATAGCTTGGTATATTTACAGCTGTCATGTCCTGTTGGAAAATTCTGACCGTTGGTCCTGTTGGAGGAACTAATCCAAGAAGTTGTTCTCGTTTCTAGCCGCTGAAGTTCGCAAATGGCTAGCGGCTAGGACATTTTGCCATAATCTCGCCGAATGTCTCAAGAAAAAATCCTGAAAGTCCTAGATTCATAATCCTCACTTTCCATATTCTAGCCATAAATGGATTCTTTTGTAGAATGCCAGTTATATCTAATTATCCGATTTGTTGTGGTCTACGGGCCAACGATGTTGATCAACAAATCACAATGTTTCTACTATAGCAACCCCACAAAGACAATAGAAAAGTAACCCTATTGAAACAGTAGGAACTTTAACCACAAAGTTTCTGAATTCCCCACTAGAGTAAGCCCCAAAAACATAGACAAGTAATTCATCACTGTTTGAAATATGTTTTAAACTTTTCTATCTTTTTTGTGGGTTGCTGTTAAGTCATTCAGCATTCACCATCAACTTCCATCAAATCATCATCAACTCCCATTGAATCAGCATTACAGACACATCAAAATCCATTGAATCACCATTAAATCACGATTAACACCCATAGAACCACATGAAATTTCCATGACATCCCCAATCTCCGGCCCTAAAAACCACGTCTCGGTCTGAGGCGGCCTAAAGTTGTGCACCTCGCACATATCACTGGAGCCACCAGATGCTCCACAGGTGACGTGGCCGACTCGCGATTTTGGCGTGGTGGAGCTGATTTTGGTGCTGGAAAATTGTGTTCTTTTTCCATGGGTATTCAATGGGATTTCATTATTTTCAATGGGATTTTTGGAAAAGATTACATTTGGGTTTGTTTGAAAATGCTGGTATACGCCAAAGTTGCCAGTTTTTGTCCAGTGGACAGTTTTTGTTGCTTGGAATCCCCGACGTTTAAAATCCGCCATTTTTTGGTGCGAAAATTCCAACATTTCCACGGTTGAATCCACAATTTTTTGTTGGTTTAAAGCAACATTTTGTTGTTGGAATGCACATTTTTTGTTGAACCCAAGGTTTTTGTTGTTGAATTCCACATTTTGTGTGGTAAAAAATTATTGGATATTATTGGTGACATCTAAATTTTGTGCGGTTAAAACCAAGTTTCTGTTACGCGCAAGGCGCGTCGCTTGCGCGTTTGCAGCTCCTGTCGTGGCTATGCTGCTGCGCGGGTGGCAGCCTGTGAGGTGTGGGGATGTGAGCCATTTTATGGGGATGTAATGGAGATGGTTTATGGGATTCAATGGAATCACTGTAATTTAGGATGAATAGTGATTTTGTTGGATTTCATTATAGAGTCTTTTAAAGGGAACATCTACAGGAGGGGCTGCCCACCATTATCTATAGGGAATGGTGATTTAGTGGGTATTTTTGGGAATCATGAAGTTATACATAATACAAGTCATGGGAAACCTACAAAGAACGAGGCTATCAGATTCAACGTGGTGTTGGAAGAGAAACAACTGGTCCAACAACTGGTCCTCACCGGTTATATTCCTCATGTCATGTTCATTCATGTTCTTTATTTCTGGCCTCATTGTTGGTCATTATATGATATGTCACATGATTTATCATGATTTATCTGTATCCAATACGCCGTTTTCACCTGAAAAAACATGATCAATCTCGTTTTTGTCCATTACATCCCATCAATGGGTTGTAGAATGGTATGGCATGTAGTTCCATAACATAACTATAAAATATATTAATATATATATATATTATTAGATTGTAATTGGTAATATGATCAGTAGAATCAATGGATTATCAATGGTATACACCATCAATGGATTATAGAATGTTATAAACAAAACCATGGTATGTATGATATATTACAATTTATAGCATCAATTGTGTATATATATATATCTCTCTATATATATATATATACATATATATATATATATTAGCCATCAACAGATCATAAATCGACCAGAAATCTTCTCCGCAGGCCGTGCGGAAGGCCAAAGCCCAGTCCTTCCGCGCCGCCGTGGCCGGCGCCGTGCCGCGGCTGGTGGTGGCCACGCTGGAGGAGGCCGAAGATTGCGCCAGCTGTGGCGCGGCAAGGGCTTGAAGGGCTTGGACCTGGGGGGTTGGGGTGAAAGTTCTTGTTCATAAAAATAATGATATATATATATATATACTGTATATATATATATCATTATATATCTGGGTAAATTATAACGACCTCACTGCGACCTCACTGGAATCATGGTTAGTAAGAGGAATCATCCCAAAATGGCCTTATTTCAGGTTAGTGAAATATTATAATTTACCCATATATATATATATACACATATACACAGCATATGTTTATTTATGTTCATATATGTTCATATATGTTTATCTGAATATTTTTTCCATATATTGGGAATAGTAACCCCAACTGACTTTCATATTTTTCAGAGGTGTTGAAAAAGCCAACCAGTTTATATATGTTCATATGATCTTTTTTGTACAATTAACTGGATGTAATGGATATTTGATCATAGAGTAATGTAACACCAATCACAATACCATCTGGTAAACTAACGTAACTATGGAAAATCACCATTTTGAATGGGTAAATCCACTATAGATGGCCATTTTCAATAGCTATTTTGACATAACCAGAGGGTATATTTTTTGATATGCCACATCCCATCCATCCTAAGGTGGCTTGGTCTTCTCCAAGCTCCCGGGCTCGCTGCGGCATCACTGTCGCGCCTGCGGCAGGTCGACATACAGCCGTGGTCCAGATTTAGTCATGGTTAATATACTCATGGAATAATGTTAATGGATGTTGTCATGGAATATCATAGATTGAAGCAAGAAGACGGCGAACAAAAAATGGAATATTAATGGAATATTAATGGAATTGTTAATGGAATATTCCATTCATAATATTAATGGACTCTCATGTTTTTGATGGAATGCGAATGGATTATGAATGGACAATCCACCAGAGATTTGCTTCGTGGATGTTCCCAGCACCGGAGGGTAAATCCCAGCAGTTTTGGTGGGCAGTGTTTCAAGATTAGCCTCTGGTAAACGTTTACATGGTTATATGATAGAACTGTCTATTATACCTATAGATTTTCATGGTTACCATCTGGTTATTTAACATAACGAACTGGAAAATCACGATGCTATGTAGCTGGGTAAATCCACTATTTCGACTGTGCGATTTTCAATCGCTCGCCATGATGAGCTGAGGGGGCTCAGCTCCGCGCTCCACTCCGTGGGGTTTGCCATGTTGGCAGTAACATCGCGTTGTTTACCCTCTGGTTATGTCAAAAAATAGCTATTGAATAGCTGGCCCCAGTCGAAATAGTGGATTTACCCATTAATAGCATGGTGATGTTCCACTGGAACATAGAAACAACTGTAAAAATGTTATGTAAACGTTTACCAGAGGGTCATGTTTCTTGAAAACATAGAAACAACTGCAAACCATTGGAATGGGTTTCCAAAAAATCCAAGTGTTCCTTTGCAAAAGATGAATACCAAAGATCCACAACATGATGACACTTCAGCGCAAACATTTGTGTTGGATGTTCGGTCTATGGATCAAACTTGAGACACATTGAAATCGCCATCTTGTTCCTATCCAGGATGGTCGATGGAGAATCCAAATTCCCACTACATGTCTCAGTAAAAAGAAATCAGATCTATGTGAAACAGCCACCGTTCAATCCGGCGTTTTGCTGGTTACTGTAACCCCCCCTGGATGTGATAGTTTTCGCTTAAGTTCCGAGATTACTGTAATAGATTTCCCAAATTTTCCAAAGTTTTCTCATTTTTTTTCCCTTTTTGTCCCCATTTTCCAGGTCTTTATGCGCCGTGTGCTTGTGCGGCGTGGCCAATTGCTTAGTGAACGCAGCACGCTGCCCACACAGCGCTAGGCAAGCACAGCTGCGGCGTTGAGGGACATCAGTGGCATTTAGCATTCATCAATCTAAGAAATCTGAATCATTTCAAGTACAGTGCGCTACTGTTTCAAAGTGTGGTTCATGATGATGATGATGATGATGATGACGATGATGATGATGCGGACGATGATGTTGAGGATGATGAGGTGCAGGAGGATGCTGTGGAGGATGATGATGTTGCGGAGGATGAGGATGAGGATGATAATGCGGAAGATGAAGTGGAAGAGGACAAGGTGGAGGATGATGATGTTGAGAAGGAGGGAGATCATGATCATCAGCATCATCATCAGCATCATCAAGATCTCGTAGTCCTTTTTTTTTTTTCGGTTGTCCCTTTGATCTACCCTCTGGTAAATTAACGTAGCTATTGAAAATGACCATTAATAGTGGATTTTCCCATTAAAAATGGTGATTTTCAATAGCTATGTTAAATTACCAGAGGGTACGCTATTTTTTCATATTTCAGCACCAATGGGCCATGAGTTTGTCTGAAACGACCTCCAAATCCACTGGTCCTCCGTAAGAGGCTCCATGGTTCCAAGGAGGAACGCGTGTGTGCCGTCCTCAGAGAGTGACGTGACGTGTTTTTGCGACGTGTTTTCACAGCCTCCAAGCAGGACAACAAGGAATGAATTATCATAATATGAGCTGTGGTCAATACAGATGGTTAATAACCATTAAAAACGGGGCTAGTCATCCAATGGTTCAGGATGGGATTTATAATAACCATTATTTTTGGATCCTTATTATGGATGGGATGACCATCAACCATATAGTGAGTATTGACCATGGCTCATATTAGTTTAGCAATGTTTATCATCCATTATTCGCGATCACCATCATTTGTAATATCTTTTTTTCTGATCATTAATGTATATGTTTACTACTCATCATTATGAGCAAGCGTTGGTATGATATGATTTGTTTAGCTGAGATTATGAATGACAACATAATCTATCGTTTTTGATGTGATTTACGATCCCCATTATTGTATCACAAAATAGTTTATTGTTTGATGTGGTTAATGATCCCTTTTGTCGTACAAGAGTAATTATACATATATGTATATCATACTGTTGTTGCCGTTGTTAGAAACACATCAAAAACATGGGCTATCCGCGACCACGCGGCGGTTGACCAAGCAAGATTAGAAGCAGCACCACATATCCATTTGATTGTCCGTTTGTCTCTCTGGGTATCTATCTGAATCGATATCCAAACCATCAAAAACAGCTAGGCCTGATCAGATTTGGTCTCTCTAGTCTATCTAATCCGTTCTTATGCAACACAGTGTATCTACGTCAGCCATAGCTCTTCTTCACATTCTACATCCACATGTCGAATTCTATTGATTCGATCAAACCCAATCTATAGGATAGGGACAAAAAATGGAATCTACTTCAATGCTCAACCCAATGTATTTTGTTCATTTTTGATTCATCCAATCTATCCGATCTATTTGATCGCGATCTATCCAATACTGTAGTTTGCCCGTTACATATTCCAATATATACAGTACCCAGTACATACCCAGTATATACCCAGTATATACCTAGTATATGAACCGTATGAAATCCCCGTTAGACACCCCTTTAACCCCATTATATAACCTTCATTAAAGAACCATGTTATCCCTATGTTATCCCCATGTTTGATGGTTAACTCTCTATTTTGACTGCTAAAATCATCACATTTCTTGGTGGACTCCATCTCCCTGACTGGTCACCACTTAGATCCCCAGTTTTGTTGCTTACATCACCATGAACTCTCAGTAATCACCATCAAATCCGGATGAAATGGATGAAATTTTCATGAAATCACCATGGATTTCATCTCGTGAATCACAAAATCCATATGAGATTCCGTGAAAACTTGCGCTGATCCACCAACCAGCTATAGTTAACTATGGTTCATGGTGATTTAATGGGGATTCATATGGATTTTATGGTGAGCATCGGATGTTGGCTGCATGAAACCTGCTAAAACATGCTAAAACGATAGGGGACTCAGAAAAACTCACCATGAACTCACCATGAACTCACCATGAACTCACCGTATGTTGCTGTAGAAATCATCACCTTTGACCCACGAAAAACGTGCCGTCCCAGGTGCCGAGTGCCTCCCGGCCGTCCTGGCGCGGCTGGAGGCCAGGAAGCTCTTTGCCTCGGTGGCGGAGACGGCCTCGAAGTGGGGCAAACCCAGCTGGGGGGTGATTTCATGGGTGAAAATGGGGATTAGTTGGGGATTTAGTTGGGGATTTTCACCTCAAACCCAGCTGAAACTGAGTTTTCAGAGTGAATGATGAGTGAAATTGGGGATCTTTCTTGGGGATTTACGATGAAGACCTTTTTTCGTCTAATACGATGGTTAATGGGTGATTTCATGGGGATTAGTAGAGATGTTGACAACCTATACATGATGGTTAGTTCCTATCTCTATTTGCGTTCTTGATGTATCCAGATTGATGATTAGAATTCCCATGATGTCCCAGTATATCACCGGCCATTCACTCACCATTTCTGATGTGTAAAGACCTTCACCAGTTAGATCGGCCCATAATAAATTCCCATTGAATCCGATTAAGTCACCATTTCATCGCCAGTAACTCACCAATAATTGATGTGAAAGTCTATAAAACCCTCGTCTATCACCAGTTAGAAGTCTTGTTTGTAGGCTTACCATCACAGATCCAGAACAAACATTGTGGGTTTCGATACCCATTGGCTTTGTCTGCCAAAATCCCCATATCTTAACCATCATCCCAATGCATGCCTATTAAAAAAGACTGCCATAGACTTTTTCGGGGGGGTGCTGGTCCCAGATCTTTTCAGTTTCAGACAGGATCCTCATCGCCAAAGGCCAAGACCTGCCCGATCTGATGTCGACCACTGAGGTATGCAGACCACTGCTTGCGGGTCGAGACATTTTTGCAGGAGATCCATTGCTGCCACCCGCGTCATGATGGGTTGTGGGCAATGGCTCGTTGGCATCGCAAACTGCAGGTGATAAATGGTGATTAAATGGTGATTAAATGGTGATTAAATGGTGATTAAATGGTGATTAAATGGTGATTAAATGGTGATTAAATGGTGATTAATGAGAAGTGCATGTGCTAATTTGTCTAAAAATAGGAAATCACTGGTTTGTGGTTCATCATTATCCCTACTATTTTCATGGCCGTTTGGTGCTAAGGCTAAGTCTCTCATTTTCAGACTCACCCCAATGTCGTAAAACCAGCAAGTTCTCCCAGAAGAGATCCAGCACTTAACTGAAGTTCCCCTCCAATGAATCTGGACGTGCCGATTTAATCGTTTAAGAACACAGAAGTGCAAACCAATCAGCATATGAAGTTACTTTATACTAAGAAATTGAGCCACGTTGACTTGGGACTTTGGCAGATAGTTTGAATAGTATGTATATATATATATACATAATATACATACATATGTATATATATATATAATATGTATATTATATATATACACATGATATTTCATAAGTGGTGTTGCAATGTTTTCCCATCAAGAATGGCTAAAAACATCGCCATGAAGCCCGCAGGATCCAGAGCAGTTGCCGCTGTATGAAGCCAACCACGTGGACACTGCCACCTGGCCGCACCTGGCCGTTGAGGGGATGGAACTTCCATGATGGAACCCATGCTGGTTGGTGGTTTGGAACATTTGTTATTTTCCCATATATTGGAAATAAGCATCCCAACCGACTATTATTTTTCAGAGGGGTTGAAAACACCAACCAGCATGGATTTTACGCCAATCACACCGGGGATTTCCGGGAAACAACATGATTTAAAGAACAGACCAGGGGGATTTCGCATGACTCCGCCATTTCAATAGAGGGCACGGCAAAAAACAGTGATTGAGTCCCATATTGGGATGATACTGAGATACCGAAATGTGACCGATACTGGTTGGTGGTTTGGAACATTAAAATCACCATAAAATCCATATGAATCCCTATTAAATCACCATCAACCATAGTTAACTATAGCTGGTTGGTGGTTTGGAACATGAATTTTATTTTCCATACTATATGGGATGTCATCCTTCCCATTGACGAACTCAATCATTTTTCAAGATGGGAAAGAAACCACCAACCAGAATATACGGTATCCCAATTAGTGTATCGAGATCCCATTCTTGAGCGGATCTGATATGATCTAAGCATGGTATGACTGGAAAACCAGAAACGAACTGAGTATTTTTTTTTGCAATGTGGAATTGAAACATTGGGGACAGTCCAATTGAAGGCCAATAGGGGGAAAAATGATGATGAAGCATGGAATGAGTGCCGGAGTGCCCGAGTGCCCGAGTGAAAACAGGCAAACCCATATGGAGATATCTTTGGGATGTGAGGATGAATGCTATTTCTTTTGAACAGGTTTGATGTGTT
This sequence comes from Cladocopium goreaui, assembly GCA_947184155.2. Taxonomy (NCBI): domain Eukaryota; class Dinophyceae; order Suessiales; family Symbiodiniaceae; genus Cladocopium; species Cladocopium goreaui. Next base: position 314,696 of record CAMXCT020004179.1, on the reverse strand, counting down.
TGTGACCAATGGCAACTTTACCTTCTCTACCCCCTTGTGTCCCAGAATTGGTTGGGGCGGCAATGTACGCCCGCCCCCTCCCTCGCCCCTTGTATTGATGGTGAAAACCTGGTTTCCTGTATATGTATATGTATATATATATGTATATATATATATGTATATATATATATATATGTATATATATATGTATATATATGTATATATATATATTGTCCTTAACATTATCTAAATTCTTGCCACTCATTGCTAAATTCTCCTGGTTTGCACCATAAATCCACATGTTAACCCAAAGATTGAAAAGAACAGATCGATTTGTTAGTTGGCTACCCACCACGTGATTTGGAATCATTGTCTGTTTTTCTTGGTTCAGTCCATTCTAGTATCGTAAAGCATTTGGTGAATCCCAGCTTCATATATCGTGAAATACACCTACCAAATAGTTGAAAAGGAATCCAAGTCTGGGGTTATCATTTGGTGTTCATTTTTTGTTGTTGGCAATCCCTATATATACAGTAGATATCATACAATATCCGATATTTCAAACGTATATCGTATATCTGTTGATATCCTCTATGGTTTGGTGAAGTCCCCGTTAAATCACCATTTCTATCCAGTGTCCACATCTTCCGTTTTCGATGATTTGAGTCCGAACCTGTGCTGCCTAGATATAGGTAAAGAAGTTGATTGGCAACTGGTCAACACATGAAAATACCATGGTTTCCTCTGGTTTATCTATTGAAATCACCATTTTTTGACCATTTGTCCCAGTTTCCCTAGCCGAGGTCCAGGACAAGTTGCTGCGCGCCGGTGGCTTCGCGGTGGAAGGTGCGAAGCGCGCGGCGCCGCTCCTCTCGTTGCCCTGGGCGCTGGGCGTGCGAGCCATGGTGCCGTGGTGACAGGGTGGGATGGTAACGATGGTGCCGCCATGCAGCATTCAATGGGGATATGTTGATATAGGGGTTTTAAAGGGGTTTTGATAGGGTTTTATAGGGGTTTTTTATAGGGTTTTATAGGGGTTTTATAGGGTTTTATAGGGTTTTATAGGGGTTTTATAGAGTTTTATAGGGGGTTATAGGGTTTTATATGGTTTTATAGGGTTTTTATAAAGTTTTATAGGGTTTTATAGGGGTTGATATGGTTTTATACGGTTTTATAGGGTTTTATAGGGGTTTTATAGGGGTTTATATGGTTTTATAGGGTTTTATAGGGTTTTTACTGTATAGGGTTTTATAGGCTTTCATAGGGGTTTATAGGCGTTTTATAGGTTTTTTATAGTGTTTTATAGGGGTTATAGGTTTTTTTTTTAATGGTTTTATAGGGTTTTATAGGATTTTATAGGGTTTTTATAGGGTTTTATAGGGTTTTATAGGGGTTTGACGGTTTTATAGGGTTTTATAGGGGTTTTATAAGGGGTTATATGGTTTTATACGGTTTTATAGGGTTTTTGTAGGGGCTTTATAGGGTTTCATAGGGGTTTATAGGGGTTTTATAGGGTTTTATAGTGTTTTATAGGAGGTTTTATAGGGGTTTGTATGGTTTTATAGGGTTTTATAGTGTTTTTATAGGGTTTTATAGGATTTGAAGCATCCATTTTTTGGGTGTCTGATTGATGTTGATGTTGATTGCTCATTGTAGGGGGTTGTACTGGGGATCATTGCAACCCATGGTAGGGGAACCCATCAACTGGTATAATTATGAGATGGGACATGGGTATTTTTCACGACTCACTCGGAGCTGATTTTTCCTCCATGTTAGTCTATATACCCTCTATATAATTGGATTATAACTGGGCTATAACAGCGGATTTAGTGGAAGACCATGTGAAAAAAAACAGCAACTATATGGGCATACAATGGTGTACATTCAGTATTTTCCCACCAGAGCTGGGTATAATGCCCATACCCTTGATGTTAAACACACGAGGCAAGGAATGAAGCCAGTTAAAACATGGCTTTAGCTAGGTAACTAACTTCTGATGAGAATACATTGTGTAATAGACCTGCAATTTTGATCAATTTTGACCCAAAGCTTCTACGAGGGACCAGGCATGTGCTCTTTTAATGAGAAGAACCCGATTCAGCGACCCATCAAAAGTTGGGTCTTGCGGGACGAAAAACCATCCCAGGATCTATGGATGTGTATATATATGTATATATAGGACCAGTTGAGGCTCGCAGGTGTAAAGCGAAGATATTCACTTTTTTGGGTGTTGCACCCCAATCACTCTCCATTTACAATGAGGATCCACAAGAAGGATACCATCCCCACTGATCATTTCCATTCATTTGGTATGCTCCATCATTCCAAGCAGGGGTACCCTCTGGTAAACGTTTACATAACTATGGAACATCACCATGCTATGTAGCTGGGTAAATCCACGAACTAAATCACCATTTTCAATAGCTTTTTGTGAATGTTTACCAGAGGCTATAGACAATCAAAACCCCCAACAGGGGACCCATGGCTACTGTGGATCCCCCAAAAATCCATGGTGACCGACCTGGCGGAGGATGTGGTTTGGAACTACGGGCAGTACGGCCTGCTGGGCATTTTGATGCGGGAGGAAATCATGCCCCTTGTTGCGCAACAAGCCGAAACGGCATGAAAACAAGGTTGAAATGTTCACCCGGGGCCCGGTGGGGAGGAAAGAGCTCTGGGTTGCAGAGTTCAACTGAGTTCAACCAGTTGAACTCAAATTCTTCCAGCAGATTTTCCCATTTTGTCCAACTCAACTGGGGTTTTCCAGCGGATTTTCCAGTGAAAACCCGTGGTTTTTCAGTCTTTTGTCCGAGGAGCGGCATCAAGACGCTGCTGAGTTTGAGCTCCACGTTGCAAGATATCCCTCCCAGAGATTTGCTGGTAGGTGCCCACTTGATGGCGGTTGGAGGGTTGCACCATGGGGGATAAATCATGGAAAAGCAGCATTTTGAGTGGCTGATTCAATCATCGGTTTGAAATGGAGGAATTCTTCGGGGTGAAACCCCGTCCTTTTTGTGTCACTGCTGGGTCCCAGATGCGAACCATGGTGCTGGTATATAAAAACCTACAAAACTGGGTGATTTTCAGGGTAAATGTTGGGATTCATCTTCCAGCACTCATGGCTGGGATTTTTGATCTGAAAAAAGGTGGAGCCTCACATCCCTAGCGATTTTCATGAAGCCATGGGAGAATCGATCCTTGGAGCCACAGGTTTCCTAAGTCATGGGGGTACCCCCAAATTTTCATCAATTTTTCGAGGATTTTCCATTATAGATGAATCATGATTAATCATGACTTGGGGATCCCCCATTTATGGAAACACCCACATGACTGTGGATGTTGTTGTGGAACTCTGACCCAAATTGTGCAATTCTGAGGAGATTCGGGGTGAAGTGGGCAGGAGGCAAATCATAGGGTCTTGAGTCTTGAGGATGTCGGAATAGTCTTCCCGGCCATAGCTGTCATCGGAAGGCTTCACATTTTCCGGACACTGCTGTACTTCGGTTGTTTTCGCGGCGTTTACCATGGTTACCATGCTGAAAACAAGGCCCCAAACATCCAAACATCCCATTGGGATCCCCCAAATCCCGAGGTGTACCTTTCACCATGTTTCACCATGTTTCAGCCACTGAATGCTTCATCCTTAGCCTTTTCGATCAAGTCCTAGTGGCAGGCATCCTGTACTTGAGTGCTGAACAGAGGAAGACCTTGCGGGATTCACCGGTCCCTTGGTTGAAAGGGTGGGTGTCAGTGTGTTTGAATCCGTATGTATATACATATATATACATATATGTACATATAATATGTTGTACATTATTATATAATATGGTTATATATATATTATGTATAATGATCCTGAAGTAGATAGAATATGGAATTTTCAAAGATCTACTCCAGGAGGACTATGTATATAAACTATGTATATATCTATATAATACTACATTATATATATATATATATCCGGGAAATGGGGATGTGTAGTCCTTTTAATACCTTATTTTTTGGTGGGGCAGGCCTTTGTGTCACACGGCAAAACCCCAGCAATGCTAACCCCATCCGGAAAGCAAGCTGAGACCGAACATCCCAAGGCCTTCAGGTGGTGGAACATGGCTTGCTGGAAAATCCACCAGTTATAGATGATATATAATTGAACTATATAACTTTTATGGACAATTCCCGATTTATGGATGATTTTCCCAGCTATAAACCTTCCGTTCGGACAATTTCAGCCAAGCTTTTTCCGCACGTCGCGCAGCCGGGCCTTTTGGCCTCGCGGCTCAGGATGGCTTCAAGAGATTGGCACAGGAGCACGGTAAGCCGTTACCAGCCCAGCTTCTGGAAGCCTTGTTGGGCATGGCCTGCATCGGTGCCATGGCGGATTGGGGGTTCACCACGATGTTGACATCCGTCAAGCCGTATGGTTTCCCATTGTATCCTCATTGTATCCCTCATTTTCTCATCATTATATCATTAGTATCCCCTAGATATATATATATATATATTTAATTAATTATGTATATATATATATATATCAACCCATTTATCACTGCATTTATCCTTGGTGTCACATCACTACTACTATCAGTTACATCCCCAAGACTTTGTTCATGATCTATTCATGAAAACCCGATTTTTTCACCATACATCATCCATCACTGGGTTTGTCTGAAAATAGGATGCCCGATTTTGCTCCTTGTTGAAGTGCAATCTTTTGGGGTATTCCTATGATACCCACATGATTACCCATATATCACCAGTTTTTTATCCCAATTTTGGTTAGTTCAATCCCCATAGCCATTGCCCCGGGATGGCAAATTTCCTCTATCCCCATAGCCATCAACCCGTTATACCATATAATATATCCCCATAGTTCACTTATTAGAATCACAGATTGGTTACTTCAATCCGATTCAATCCCCTTTGGAAAGAAACGTGGATTAGTCGTTAAAGGGTTTCACTGGATTTACCCATTATTCCACTAGTACCATAGGTTCTATCCTTAGTTGTTAGTTAAATTCCCATTGAAATCCACCGAATCCTTGGTTTTTCTCGCATCACCCAGGAACCTTTGCGCCCTACCACGAGACCGCCTTCGAAGTCCAGCGCTTTGCACTGCAACAGAACTGGCGCCTGGTAAGTGAGCGATTGGGAGACAGCAGGCGCGTAGGTGGGAAGGTTGAATTTTATTCTAGGGGGCGAAGTATATACCCTCTGGTGAACTAACATAGCAATGGAAAATCACCATTCTTAATGGGAAAATCCACTATAAATAGCCATTTTCCATTGCTATGTTAGTTCACCAGAGGGTAACCGGTTTTAAATGTTTGTTTTGTTTTTTTTCGATAGCTCTGTATAACCAACCATAGTGGATATGATTATATCTCTGGAGGTTCGATAGGGATTACAGTGGGAATATTCTGAAGTGATTTGACTAGGGATATATAAGGAATATATAGGAACTATATCAACCTTCAAGAAAAAGCACCCACCTTCATTTGGTGGTGATGCAATCGGTGGTTCATGGTGGTTGAAATGGGATTTGTGATGGCCAAAAAACTGGGGGATGGTAGCAGCTAGGGTATTTTTCAGCTTTTTTTGGGATCAAAAACTGGTGATTTTTCTGGGTATACGGTGGATATTCCATGGGAATTCATAGAATGGGATATATAACCAACATAGAATTTTGTCAGACCTCAAAATTGCCATTTTTTTTATGGGAACCCTGATCAAATTTAATCAATTTTTGGGTACCCTCTGGTTATGTCAAAATAACTATGGAACATCATCATGCTATTAGTGGGTCAATCCACGAACTAAATCACCATTTTCAATAGCTATTTTGACATAACCAGAGGGTACTCTCCGTCGCCATTTTCAGACACTGGGAATCCCCTCATTGCTCCACTTGAAGGTGAACATTGTGAACAAAAAACGTTTTCGGTTAAAAGGCAGGAAGGAAGTCTATAGGTATACATGTACTAGATAATATATGATGTATTATGGCATTATATGATATTATATGATCATATATGATATAATTATATGATAATATATGACAATAAATGATACTATATGATACTATGTTATACTATATTATATTATATGATAGTATATGAAAACAAATGATACTGTATGATACTATATGATAATATTTGATATTAGATGATAATATACATGATAATATACATGTAAAAAAAGCATTGTATAATTATTGTTTTTGTATATACCCTCTGGTAAATAAACATAGACCTTGAGAATCACCAATTTTTAATGGAAACTAGTCTTCCAACCCCGGCAACTGCCAGGGTCTATGTTAATTTACCAGAGGGTAGATCTATACTATGCACATCCCATAGCTTTGGCACAGGAAACACCGCCCCGCCTGGGCCTTGTTTCTTCAGCATTTTCAACGCTTGGCAGCGGTGTCCATCCGTGGAACCCACGTGGAACAGCGCCCGGATGGAGATGGCAGTTACATATGAATCTCACAGGGAATATATATATATACACAATAATTATATGTATATATATATATATATATATACAATATATATATATACAAACCCTCTGGTAAACTAACATAGCTATGGACAATGGCCCATTAATGGATGCTTTAGCCATTATAAATGGTGATTTTCAATAGCTATCTTAAATTACCAGAGGGTATATGGAATATATAGGGAAGATATATGGGAAACATATGGTAATGGTGATTTCATGATGATTTAATGGTAATGCTGACGTAAGAGTGATTCAATGGTGATTTCAAGCATCAAACATCAAGAAACATGGTGGTATAATGGGGATATTATGGTGATATCATGAATAATGATCTGCACAAATTATAACAACCTCACGTCGCAACGTCACTGGAATGATGGCTAGGATTGACCAAACTAGCCTTATTTCAGATTGAGGGCATGGTCCAAGTACGAAAAGCAGATTCTAAAAAAGGAAAAAAGGATTGTCAAGGATTCCAATAGCAAATGCCTGATTTCACGATATAAAACGTGCTTGTGATCCAAAATAACTATGATCAGTATGATATGTCTTTAATCCATATAATAGCTATATATAGCTATACTATTTTTATTTTATCAGATGTGTGTATATATATATATATTTTTCTTTCGGCATGTATACACATGTATGTTCATATACATGTTCCATGGTTTCTTATCTGTGCAAACTCAAGTAACAAACCTTCACGGAGATAGTGTTGGTACACTTTCTGTCATTTTTTCCGCGCCGGAATTACAATGAATCCCAGCTGTCACATGCGACGCTTCCCGTATCTTTCGGGGGGTTACTACATGTTCCTACAGCAGTATAACCCCTTCACCCCGCATATATAGCGAACAAAAAACAGCCTTGGAACTCCTGGTTTAGTACAGGTGAGTGGATCAAATATACAACATTTGAGAAGCAATATCCACTACTACTAAAAATCATATACTCAAGAACACTTATTCAAACCATATACCCGCCTCTGAATCAACATAGAGACTGCCATCAGTTGGGTTTGGAAGATTCGTTTCCACAACCCGGGCTATTTTCAAGGTCGCTCTGCAATGGTTGGTGAAAATTCCGATGTTGAAATCCCTATGTTTTCATAGTGAAATCCCCTACGAGGTCACGTGGAGGCGACCTCTTCACGGACTTCGATGCCGAACTGAAGGAGATCTATGGCGCCAAGGTGCACAGCGGTGTGCTGCTCGCTGCCTTGGCCTTGGAAAGGGAATTGAGGCGCCGACTTTGGGAGGTGTGGAGGAATGGAGGAGTGCTGGGAAGTTTTTGGGGGACATTTTGTTGAACTTGCAATTTGGGTGTGAATTTGAGAGTTTTTGAGGCATGGCCATTTTTTGAATTGTGAATATGAGACACTTATTGGGTCACATATCTTTGGGATAATTTTCGGAACGTTTTCCTGGCAAAATTGTGGATATGTTTGATGACTACTTTGGATTTTTTTTGTGAAGATGTGTGACGTTTGGGATGGTTGGCGAGTTTTACGAGGAATCGATGACATTTGAATCTTTCATTTTATTTGAAGATGTGAATCTGACGATGTTTGGTGTCCCAGGCCAACCTTGAAACGCCTGGCACAGGCCGGGTAGCAGCTGGAGATGGTGGGTTGGTGGTTTCAAAGAGTTCTCCAATGTGTTTTCCTATTTTTTCCCAATGTTTTTTCAGATGTCTTTCCATAGTTTTCCAATAGTTTCCAATGTTGCTCATATTTTTTCCAAACTTCCAATATGTTTCATGTTTCATAGTTTTCTGAAGTTTTCTCCAAGTTTTCCTACCAATCCAAGACTTCGTTGCAACTTGGTTTTTGGAACATCTGAAAGCCACAATTCGGTATGGGAAATCCGGAAAAAAAACTCGCCAGTTTTTGAAGGGATGACATGCTGTTTTGGAAGAGGTTTTTCAACCAACCACCAAGGATGGGAGATTTTTTTACAGCAGAAATGCTGCAACGAGATCCAATGATGGATCTCAGTGATCCCATGAGGACTTCACATTACATTACCCTCTGGTTATGACTAACAGTTCGCCATGGTTAAGCCATGGCCCTAATAGAAATAGATGGTTTACCGAACTTAAAACATGATGGATCTTTCCATGGCGAACCGTCAAATAGCCAGATGGATTACATCCCCATTATATACAGTATCGATTTATATCATATTATCATCATCATCACCATCACTATTAATGTGGTTCATGATGGTTAATGATGATTAATACCACCTAATTATCCATGATTGATGGTTTTATTGATAGTCTTATCCCATATAAAAACCCTATCTTTGAGCCGTGGCCACTGGTTAAATCTCTGTTGTTTATTCACCCCGCTTCGCGTGGGGTGGCCGCCCACACCGCAGGTTTATTTCGGTCCGTGAGAGGGGCTAAGGGTGGTTTTCCCCCGTGGGAGCTCTTCAAGCTAAGAAGTTTCAATAAGAAATCCTTCCAAAACATTGTTTTTGACAGTGTTTTTCCAATGTTTCCAGTCAAACAGACGGTAATTTACACGTTTTTTGCCATAAAGGCAGTAAATCCTTCCAAAACATTGCTTTTGACAGTGTTTTTGTAATGTTTCCAGTCAAGCATACGGTAATTTACACGTTTTTTGCTATAACGTCAGTCCAAAACACTTGTTTTTGCAGTGTTTTCAATGCTCTGGCATCCAAAAACCCTGCAAAATCTTGCTATGTACAATGTTTTTTTCATTTTTGGCCGTTTTTCCATTGCCGGAAAGCTACCAAAATGACCCAAAATTCCATTTCAATACCCTCTTGCGCTCAGACACCCAAAAATCCTCGAAAAATGTCGAAAACACCACCGTATTCTGGTCTCGGTGCGAAACCGTTTTTGGGGTCTGGTCTCGGTGCGAAACCGTTTTTGGCCCCCCCCCCCAGCTAAAGCTGATATAGCGACTGCTATATTAACAAATGTCATTGAGCATTTAGTGTTGCTGTTGCCCCCCAATAAGCACGCCTTCACCGCCAAAGCGGTGTGGGCGGATTTATTGGTTAAATCACTGTTTTTGATGTCTACGCCCTCAAAAAAAGGCTGGTTCAAACCCAATCAAGACCAGTTACATCCCATATTCTACCCATTACTACCCATTATATCCGCATCAAATCATTATGTCCCCATGAATTTCCAATTATATCACCAGTGAAATCCCTATTTGACCCATAAAAATGACTGTTTAACTATTGACAGCCCATTAAAACCATCGTATTCCCATTCTATTCCAGAGTTGGTGATATATCCCATCATATTCCCACAGTACAACCTATTGAATCCCCAGTCAACTGTTGGTTAACACCCAAAATGTTGAAGATCCCAATGAAAAATCACCATTAAATCATCAATTTTCCAGGTTTAATCATTACATTTAATGCTTAAATCATGTTGAATCCCATAAAGCTGTAATATCCTCAGTGTTGCTTAAATCCCATTCTATTCCAATTTTTGTCTTGTATATATATAATTATATTATATATATATTATATATATTACTATAATATTTTTTCCCATTCAAGCCCATTAACATGGCTTTATCCCGTATATTCCCCATGTATGTCCATATTCTGTCCCGTGAAAGCTCATTAAAATCCCGTTAAAACCCATCAGAATCCCATTAAAATCCCCTGAACAATGGCTGATGATCATTAATCATCATTAAAATCCCATTAATCATCATTAAAATCTCATTAATATTCATTGATATCCATTGATATACATTAATATCCCATTAATATTCATTGATATCCATTGATATACATTAATATCCCATTAATATTCATTGATATCCATTGATATACATTAATATCCCATTAATATTCATTGATATCCATTGATATAGATTAATCTCCCATTAATATAATGGTTGTTATAAATCCCTATGAAAAATCACCATTAAATCATCATTAAAATCCCATTAAAATCCCATTAAAATCCCATTAATCTGATTTTTAAATCCCATGATTGATCATTAATCATCAGAATCCTATTAAAATCCCATTCAAATCCCATTAAACCACCCATCGCGAGGCGGGCTACCGCATCATTCTGACCGGTCATAGCCTGGGTGGCGCCGTGGCAGCGGTGCTGCTGTGGCTGCTGCGCCATGGCACCTGCGGAGAACGTGCCGCGGTGTTTCGTCGGTTTCGGTGGACGTAACGGGGAGATGTCTCGGGGGTTGGGAATGGACCAAGAGATCTGATGTTTTGTAGATGTTTTGTAGATGTTTTGTAGATTTCAAAGTGATTTTTATAGATGTTTCAAGAAAGAGATTTGTAGCGAACAGAAAGGGATTCCATGGTCTCCCAGAGATGATCCCAAGGGTCGGGTCGCCACAATCGCGCGGGTGTCGCGATCTCGCGGGTGTCGCGATTGGCTGATTGTCAAGAGAGAAATCCTATCCTGAAAATAGTGATAAACAATAATAGGATGGTTACAGTTAAAAATAGAGAAATCCTATGATCAAATATGATCAATAGCTACTGTAGGTGCTGATCCATCAATTAAGTTTGGCTTATCTGTTTGAAGGTTACTACACAAACCGAAAAATAGATAGGATGGTTGCAGTAAACCAGGTGGTAAGAGTCAAAGCCTCAAAACCCTAGGCCTGGAGGCTGAAGTACAGGGCATTGGCTATGCCGTGCCATCAGTGGTGGATCACAGGACGGTGCCACTACAGCTACTGGGAAGCCGAAGCCAGCTATCATGGGCCATGGTGTATAGCAAGAAACATGGGCCATGACTTGAGGATGGTTTAACCGTTTAATCGTTGAACCGTTTAACCACAGTAACACCGAAAAAACACAAGTTGTTTTTTTTTTGACGATGTTGAAGTCAAATTTTTGAAATCCCATTGTGGCATTGTGTATACAGGCATGACATAACCCAAATTTTGGAAAGAACAAGGTCTTATGATGGGTTCGTCTGAAAAAGGATACCCCAAAAATTTGATGGTTAATCATCATGGTCCTCATTAGAATGGAAGTTTGAGGGATCCCATTTGCAGACATACCCAAATCATTATATTAGTTGGTTACATATCCCATCCTCATTCAATCACCATTAAAGTAGCATTATGTAACTATGGTTAACTCCCAATTTTGGCTTGTTAACCTCGATGAAACCACCAATAAACCATCAATAAGCCGTTCGTGATCAGTTCTTACGGATCGGCTCTACATGGACATCATGGGATTCGCAGTCAGACTTCTGAAGCCAATGAGCTATCAGTTCTTATCCTGGTTGGTGGTTTGGAACATGAATTTTATGACTTTCCATAAATTGGGAATTTCATCATCCCAACTGACGAACTCATATTTTTCAGAGGGGTAGGTATACCACCAACCAGTATCTTTTTTCTTAACTGGTGCGTTTTACGTACGGAATGGATGGGTTGCTGGGGATTGCTGGGATTATTATTGATAGTTAGCCAGTGGATCATTCCCGAACATTCCCTACGTAAAACGCACCAGTAAGTGTAAGTCATTTCCAAGACATGGTGAATACAGAAGATCAGCTCCAGGGGACTCCAGGACTTCAGAAGCCTTGCGGCCCTGTTTCACATCGGTGGCGACTTGGACCGGAGGAAGCTGAATTCATCTGCTTGGTGTCTGGGTTAGTCGGAATTCCCCAGGATTTGATGTCGGATCAATCCATTGAAACGATTTTTGTTTGGGAGATGGTTTTCAAGTCAAATCGCATGCCAAAATCTTTTGAATCCCCCTGAAAATTGTCGCCCTTGATCCCCATATCGCTGATGATCCCGTTGGGTCGTTGGGTTGGCGATAAAAAACAGCCCCCCTAATTTGCCACACCCAAATCCTTACCGATATACTCTCTGGTTGGTGGTTTGGAACATGAATTTTATTTTCCATTTCATATATGAGATGTCATCCTTCCCATTGACTTTCATATTTTTCAGAGGGGTTTGTATACCACCAAAAGAAGCTCTTTAAGTCCTGAATTTGTCAGATTTTTCATCAAACTACAAAGGAAAATCACCATTGACTATGGCTATTTCCCAACTTTGAGATGGTTATATAAGTTATATATCTACAAGGACAATAGTTAAATCCCCATTGCAGTATAGGTTTTGCCATTGAATACTAATTGACCCCATAAAATCCCTATGAAATCTCTATGACATAACTAAATTACATCATCATTTTCTATCACTCTCAAATCACCATGAAATATGGTTAACTCCCATTTTTCAATATTCACGTAATTGGAGGATGGGAACATTTACAGGAAAACCCATCAAATTTGATGGTAAAAACCATGGGTTCCTGTAGATTTTCCCTTGAGGTCAACTCCATGGACGCCGTGCCGCGGCTGTCGAGCAGCACTTTGTCACGCCTGGCTGAAGAGTTGTCCACGTGCGCGGAGCAGAGTAAGGAGGATGGGGGAGTTGAGCGGTCACTGGTTGATGCTGATGGTTTTTCTGAAAACCACATGGCTAGTTGCCGAAATTCGGTGAAAATCAATGAAAATCATGGATGGCCGAAGCAACCATGGTCAATGATGGTTTCTTGTCATGGTCAATTGATGGTCAATTTGCAATTGTTTTTTTTTTTAATGGTTAAGTAGTAATGGATTAATGACTAATGATGATTAATTGATGATTATTATACGTGTCACTTTAATAACTTGGTTAACTGTTGGTTCAATCAGGGATATAACGAAGTAACTCATGGGTTTATGCACCATTCCTAATGGAATGACACATGGTTCCCATTGTTAATAACGGTTAATATCAACTATAGTCTCATTACATTAGTGATGGATAATTCATGTTTAATAAGCATTACTCAACAATGTTAAGTATGATTTATTTACGAATGGATCATGGCTGACAAATACATATATTTCTTGAAGATGTGATACATTCAAAACATAATCTATTTTCCATGATCTTCAGTCGATTCTTTTCCTTCATGTTTTTTGACATTTTAATTGATTTTCGAGAGCTTTTCATGGAATTTCTAAGAGTTTCTACATGGTTTTCATGGATTTTCTAGGAGCTTCGATTGGTTTTCATGGATCTTCGTGGAGTTTCTAGATGGTTTTCATGGATTTTCTACTGGTTTTCTGCGATGTTCATGGAGTTTCTCCTTGTTTTCATGATTTTTGTGTGGATTTTCCCGTGGTTTTCCTCCTTTCCGAATTGGGTTTTTCGAACCATCTGGGCATCCTTTGCGAGGACTTGGACGAAGACCTGGCTCATTACGTGGAGCGCCTGAGCAACGTCTGGGCGCCGCGGGTGAGGCGAGGGGAAAACATCTCAGGGGGTCTTGGTTGGAGAGCTTTTAATCGTAGATATACCCTCTGGTAAATAAACATATACCCTGAAAACTAGCCCATTTTTAATGGAAACTAATCTTCCAACCCCTATCTGGCAGGGTCTATGTTAATTTACTGGAGGGTAACTATGGTTTACAAATGTTTATACAACAACTTATATCTATGTTTATATGTGGCTTTATATACAATATATATATATATGTGGTTTATAACCATCTGATATGGCTGTGGCTGAATTCTCTGGTTTATGGTAGATATAACGAAGTAGTTAATGGATGTTAATGGGCTTTATAAACCAACTGACATAACCGGGGGTGCACCATGTGGGATTTTTCTGCCATTATGATGTTTGGGATTGCACCAGGGAAAAGATGGCTGAAAGCCTATAGATAATGGGATGAAACAAACTATCAACTGGTGGATTTCGCAACCATCCACTGTATGATGACGATTGGCTACATATAGCTACATCAATCATCGACCTTTATCTATGTCTAAGATATACATTAATATAACAAAAAAATGGGATATGAAGATCAAGCATTTGAGAAGCATTTGATAGCTACATCATCAACTATATCAAAGTATATCGAAGTAAATGAGCAGTTGTTCCAGCCAGAGGGTATGGATCAACATGTAGATTTCGGGGAGTGTTGAATGGTGATTGCATGGGATTTGATGGTGGTTCATAGGAAATTACCCCAGATTCTATAACCATTTATATGATGACAACATCTGAAAACAAGCATTTTATGGCTAGGTAAATCATCATCAATCATCTATCCCAGATCCCTAGTTGGTTGATGATCTTATGAATCAATGATTTTCATGGCCCGTCACTTCCATAGCGAAGTGTTAAATCACCAGATGCTATGGTGTTTCAGTCATAGGTGTTTCAGTCATTGGGGATACCCCTCAAAACAATCCATAGACTAAAGGTAGAAATCTTCTCAATTTGATTGTTACACTCCATGAATGATTGGCTCAAAAAAAGATGCTTAGTTGAATGCTTGGAATCTGATATCAGTCGATACATCTTGATAACATCTTGAAACATTATGACTTCCATTCACATTCTGTCTTCCATTCGTTAAGCATATGTGCCATGGTCAAAAGTTGGAAACCCTATCAATCATGGAATGTTTACCATCTACATTGCTACATCCATCTACCAGGATTTCTTGGCACATCTATCAAGCCACTGAGTTCCATGGATGGCTTGTTTTCCCATGTGGCCCGCCAGGGACGGCACCCCGGCGCCCCACGTGCCGGCTCCGCTGGCGACGCCGCACGCGGAGGATGAGCATCGGGAGCTGTGGCGGAGTCATTCGGAGGACGAGGTGGACTTGTGCTTCGGTGGACAACCCGGGGTTGTCCAAGGTGAGGCAAAAGTGATTGTTTTTTTTACCCTCTGGTGAACTAACATAGCAATGGAAAATGGCTATTTATAGTGGATTTTCCCATTAAGAATGGTGATTTTCCATTGCTATGTTAGTTCACCAGAGGGTAAATGGTTTCTATAGACCTTGTAGAGCGTTAAAACCAAGAGTTAACCTCCAAGTTTACCCTCTGGTAAACGTTTACATAACTATGGAAAATCACCATGCTATTAATGGGAAAACTCACTATTTCGACTGGGCCATTTTCAATAGCTTTGTGTATGTTTACCAGAGGGTAACTATGGTTCATGGTGTCCATAACTATAGTTCTATGATATTCTCCATGACCCCAACAGTTAACCAAGTTACTTACGGGGCCTCGCCGTCATGGGACAAGCGATACTCCAAGCTGCACCACTCTTCAGAGCTGTTCCTGGGGATTTAGCCATCCCCCCTTGTGACCGCCCAAGAATGTTTGGATTTATGACTAGGGTGAATCTGAACCATGGGGAAGTCACATATGATGAAGGATGAATTCGCCAGAAGATTTCGCCAGAAACAGCATCCATCCCCCAGAAGCCTAGGTACATTCCAGGCCGGCGGAGAAGATGGAGATCAGGAATAGCTACGTCGTGCTTGGGAAATCTTGGGAAAATCTTCATTCCTTAGTAAATCAACAAATGAACAATTCGACAGCAAAGAAGCACGTCTAGATCCAACGTTTCGTGTTGAGCATGGGCCCAGTCAAGGACCCCTTTTCTGGTGAGGGGGGGTTAGAAATGGGGACCGCTGAAAACAACTCCTTTTTGGTCAGGAATTCCAGTTAGGAACTGGAATTTCATCCTCAAGACCGGTGATTTACCCTCTGGTAAACTAACATAACTATGTAAAATCGCCATTTTTTATGGGTAGATCAACTATTTCTATGGCCATTTTCAATAGCTTTGTGCATGTTTACCAGAGGGTATAACTTAAAACATTGGTTGAACCGTCAGAACTTGTGATTAACTTTGTCTGCAAATAGGCTACAACATCTGCAACTTTTCCTCCCGTGTTTGAACGTTTCCTCATATGTTTAGAGCAAGAACATGCTGAAACCATGATTGTCTTCATCAAAACTGTCATTCAATTGGGGCCATCTTCATCACAAGACAACCCCTATATATATAGAGTGTGTATATAATATTATGTACATATATATAATTACATGACATGGTTTTACTCCACTTTGTAAGCGTCTCAATGAAGATGAACTGAAAGGTGTTGAGTTGAAATTGCATAATATTAGCCCACATGCAGCGAGTGTTTGGCCGGAGCAAGCATGCGACCAGAGAGTCATGAGCGAAGTGCAATGAAAAACATGACATGTATAGTCTAGTTATTATAGTATTATATATATATATGTATAAATGTATATATATATGTATATATATCCAGATCAAAACCCATGAAACATCACTAAACCACGGTCAAGTCCCCATATTCTGGTGGCTCAACTCCCGGAGTGGCTCCGCAGGCAGCGTGGTGTGGATCTACCGCGTGCGCGGGCACCTGGAGGCCTCGCTGGTGCCCTGCACCTTGCCGCCCCTGAGGAGACCGAGCCGCACCGGGCGATGAATTTCACATGAAAAAAACGATGATAGAACCTATAAATATTATTTTTAAACTATATAGTTACCATAAATATAGATATATATATGGGCTTATATAGTTATAGTTATATATGGGCTTTATTTATGGTAAATATATAACTATAACTATAACTATAGATATAGCTACCATACAACTATAAATAGGGATATATAGCTATGATTTACCTATAGTACTAATATTTGTAAATTGCCCCATGATTTACCTATAGTTATTGATATGGGAATAGTAAATAGGGATGTATATATATTGGATATATAAAAGTACACAAGAACATTATATATATAGACATATTCTGATATATCCCCAAAGAAGGATGGTGAAATGATGTACCCTCTGGTAAATTAACATAGACCCTGGCAGAGAGGGGTTGGAAGACTAGTTTCCAGTAAACATTGGCTATTTCCAGGGTCAAACTGTTTATTTACCAGAGGGTATATCTACATAATTCCCATTTAATTCCCATTAAATCCCATTAAGTCCCTAAAAAAATCACCATCAAATCACCATTTATAGGTGATGTTCCCATTTATAGGTATGTCTTCTCCAGTGGCGAAAACACCGACGACCACCAGGAGGTTGTTGTTGGACAAGCGCATGTTCGACGACCACTCGGCCAAGGCGATCCACCAGGCACCAAAAATTGCCGGGTTTTACCCGGCCTGGTAAACTTACAAAAAGCTATTGAAAATGGCCATTTATAGTGGATTTTCCCATGAAAAATGGTGATTTTCCATAGCTATGTTAGTTTACCAGAGGGTACCCTCTGATAATCAACCATGGCAAGGGAAAATGAATAATTTCTTGATGATTTTACCATTAAAACATATTAAAACCTACATTTCCAATTGCCAAATTTGATTATCTTGCATGAGGCACTTATAACGTATAAGGTTGATAAGGCTAGGTTTGGAGGAATGTGATACTCTCTCACTTGGACCTTGCGAAGACCTTACATGGTACCTGAAATTTATCCTCTTTGCTGCAAAGTCCTCTGAAACAGAGGGTGGGGTATCCATATGAGCTGTGGTCAACCCCCCTGTTGAATGATGATGAGTTCAGGGGTTATACTAGCCAATATATATACATATATATATATATATGTATACGTAATGTATATCTATATATATATACACAAATATAATAATATATATATATATATATTTGGGAGTATCATAGTCCATGAACTGGGAATTCCTACAAGGTAAGGGCCCCCAGGTACCAGTTCTTTTCTAAACCTATTAATTAGTTCCTTATATTCCCCATGAACGAAAACCTGAACCAGGTTATATGCGGTCACTTCGCCATTTCGTTTCCAGGGGCCTCAGCTTGTAGGCACTGTATATATGCTATATTAATCCATCATTATCATGGTGAAATCTATATAACAGGTACATTATCATAGATCTATGGGATATTCATATATAATCATATATACCAACCATTATCTATGACTAAATAAAACATGTATATACTTGTAACCAGAATGACCTCTAAATCTGAATGCCTCTTCAAAAAACCTGCTTATTACTCAGAACACATGGATATTCAATGATATTCAGAAAACATGGATATATATATGATAACTTCTCCCGAAAGCACCCGCCGTAACGCCGGGGCCACACAGGCGCTGCTGGCCGTGCGCAGCGTGGCCGCTGGGCCCAGCTGGCAGAAGTTCAGCGAGGCGGGCGAGAAGTGCCCCTGCTGCGGCAGCCGACGCTCGGTGACCGCTGCCGGGGCCGAACGGGGGTCTCCCCTTGCGGCGCATTGCGGCCCTACTTACGATCCGTGGTTGATAATCCATAACCCCTTTGTTATCCTAGAAGTGGGGATATTCCATGTATGATTGGGGGTATAACCATTTATAAGTAGGAGCTCCGAGTTGGCTATCCTTTCGGGGTAGTAAAAACTAAGGCTATCTCTAAGGGAATTGAGAAAGAAAATCACCATGGCTGAGGTCAGACTGAACCCCACTGCTCATAAACGTCAGTAAATTGTGATTGCTGAAGATCTTTATTACTCTAATTCATTTGGTTGATTGTATCATAATGATTACTGTAAGTAACTTCATGAATTGATTGGTTAACCAGTCAATTCCTCATTTCACTGATTCGTATTTTCCATATATTTCACCACTGAAACCTTATCTTCTGCCGGACTCACCGATGGTACCTTCTGGTAAACTAACATAACTATGGAAAATCACAAATTTTCATTGGAAAATCCACTATAAATCACCATTTTCAATAGCTTTTTGTAACAAATTACCAGAGGGTAATCACCATTAATTCACTATTAGCCATTAATAACCACCATTAATCACCATTAATCCACTATTAATCACTATTAACCATCACTATCTTCTGCAGGGTATACCATCATATATCCTAATAAATCCCATTAAATCCCATTAAATCAACATTTTTTATAGGTAAATCTGCCAGACTCACCGGTAAGGCTATGAGTGGATGAACACGGCACGCTCTGGGAAGATGCGATGCCACGCCATGACCAACTGCCGTTTGTGCGGCTTGGTGGTCTGTGTGGCCTGCGCCTCGTCTCGCCGTGCCCTGGCAGCGAAGCTGTGTGCTGTGGGGGATGGATCCTTAAAATTATGGGATATCAATGGGATATTAATGGGTTTTAATGGGGTTTAATGGGTATTGATGGGGTATTAATGGGATATTATTTGTTGACCATTTTTTTTGGATTCATCCCTCTGGTAAATCCCTCTGGTAATATCCAAAATGGTAAATCAATCATCTATGGTATCCATTAATTCATGATCTATGGTAAATCCCTCATGGTGAATTAATGGATATTACCAGGGTTGACATTATATGATATTAATGGGTATTAATGGGTATTAATGGAAAACTCACTATTTCTATGATGCTGGATATTTTTGTGCTATTGATATAATTGGATTCATGGTATATTCATGGTATATAATATGATTTTCCATAGTTTTTTGTAAACGTTTACCAGAGGGTGATATCCATATATATATATATTGATCATGTCATTAATGGATATTACCCTCTGGTAAACGTTTACAAAAAAGGATGGAACGATCCACCATGCTATTAATGGGAAAACTCACTATTTCGACTGGGCCATTTTCAATAGCTTTTTGTAAGTTTACCAGAGGGTAATGGGTATATAATGTAATGTCAACCTCTAGGCTCTTTGATTGGGGAGGTACCATTTGAGTATTAGATTACCACTATTTGGGGAGTACCCCCCTAATTAATAAACCATAATAAACCATGGTTTATTAATCCAGGGTTGACATTTCTCTCTGCCTCTTCCCTGCTCTGCTTTTCATCTGTCCATATTGTCGGAAGTTTGACTTCTAAACTTCCTTCGATTAATGGATATTAATGGGTATTAATGGGTCTTAATGGGTATTACTGGGATATTAATGGGTATTAAGATTAACCTATTTGGGAAGTACCCCTCTAATTAATAAACATTAATAAACCATGGTTTATTAATCCAGGGTTGACATTATATGATATTAATGGGAAAACTCACTATTTCTATGGCCATTTTCAATAGCTATGTTAGTTTACCAGAGGGTAATGGGTTAATGGGTATTAAGATTAACCTATTTGGGGAGTATCCCCCTAATTAAAACACATTAATAAACCATGGTTTATTAATCCAGGGTTGACATTATATGATATGGTTTAATACCATGTTAATGGATATATTAAACATATCCAGGGTTTATTAATCCAGGGTACCATGGTTTTTAATGGGTTTAATGTATATCAATGGATATCAATGAATATTAATGGATAGAAATGGATAGAAATGGGTATTAATGGGTATTAACCATGGTTTATTAGTACCATATGTCCAGCCCAAGGTGCTCTCCAGCAAGGCATCGAGGGCCGCATCTGCGACCGCTGTGCCTGGCGCCGCGACGCCTCGGAGCTGCAGCAGCTGTTTGGGCGGCTCGGTGGGACGGATGGGGGACGGGGAAACTGCTGCGGCTGGTGGAAAAAATGGTGGGAAAAATGGGAAACATGGTGAAATTATGGATAAATTATGGATAGATACAGAAAAATATGGATAAATTATGGATAGATATAGAAAAATATGGATAAACTATGGATAAATTATGGATAAATATGAGGACAGAGGTAAAACATATGGAAAAAGTAAGCAAAAACCGACGAACTCTGAACACATGGGAAATCCTAGCCAAAACATGGCGAAAGATGGGGAATAAACAAGAAGAACTTGGGGAAATATGGGGAAACACAGAAAAAACATGGGGACGTATCTGGAAAAGCGGCAAGAACCGGTGAACACATGTATGGGAACATTAGGATTTAGGCAGCAAAAACATGGGGTTTTCACGATCAATAATGGGTTTCACGAGCGCATTCATTGGGGGTTTTCGAGTACAGATTGTCGAAAACAGTGAGATTCTTGAACTGAGAGGGAGATTCCCAATTATTGAAAACAGTGTATTACTGAACAGTGAGATTATTGAACCCAATTATTGTACAGATTCAATAGCAAACACAACAGCAAACACAAAGGCTTCGGTGAGCTAAAAGGCTTACCTACAAACAGTGCGGGGTGGCAGTGCGGAAATTCCCGGCAGGATGTAGAGGGATGGACCTCTGGTAATTTAACGTGGCTATGGAACATCACCATTTTTCATGGGAAAACTCACTATTTCGACTGGGCCATTTCCAATAGCTATGTTAAATTGCCAGAGGGTAGATATGGGATAGCCCCAATCTTAAGTTGCGCTTTTCGAGCACAGCCATGACAGCCATGTACTAAGTTTCTAAGTGGGATGATGACCACGGCAGAGGGCTAGTCCCAGACACTGAATCGGAATCCTTTCCAAATTGGGTAGGTTGCCAGGGTTGCCTATACCATGACATACCCAAGAAACCGGCATTTGGCCCACACGCACAACACAAACCCAGACTGGTTCGTGCTTTCAACAAAGTCTTCATCCTGTAATTCTGATCAATTTGAGTTTGAGGCGAAACCAAGTTACTTTCACTTTCGTATGAGGTGAGTGGGGTTGTTCAACCAGAACCAGCGCATGTCCCATGGACAGCCTGCGCCATGAGGTTGCATCCAGCGTCGTGACGTATCGACCTTTTTATGTGGGCAGTGAGGGCAGTGGGTCAAGATTTTACGCCCCAAGACCGTTGGCTGCTCATATTTGGGCACATTCAAATAACATAACCATCCACTTTGAAGCATGAAATCCATATTTTTCAGGGTAGATGTTGAATTTTGGTGCTTTAGGCCTGACATTTTAAATATTTTAAATCGTCCATTTCCAGCTTCTGATGATTTTATCATATGATTTTACCATGAAATCAGAATGACATTCTGAATGACCCTCTAGCTGTATTGAAAACAGCCCACGGTGCCCACGGTGACTACCTGTTGAAAAGCTGGGAAGGCCAGGCTTCCAACGCCAGAATCTTTTGCTTGTACAAAGTGCTATCCAGCCAAGAGGACGACCAAGAGGACGACCCCACCAGAGACAATATGGGCTGCCATGGGCAGCAAATCCCAAGCTGGATGGCTGGATGGCTGGTGAAAATGTGATTACTACAGACTGACCATTTCTGAAAGAAATGGTGCATCTTCCTTGCCCCAAGGGCCAGCACAGTTAATGTCTAGATCTGCCAGTTAGCACAGGACATGGCATGGATCTTGGCTCTAGATGTCAGTGAAGGGGATACTGGGTTGATTCAATAGAAGGTAACAGGTGCATGCAGAAACATCAGCGAGTTCGTGGTGTTTGATCCTCGACATCAGGGGCTCTAATTTATTTATAGGATGGCGATCTTCCTACCCAAGCAGCAATGTACAGGCGCGGACATGCGTTAAAATGACGTGACGTTAGAAGGACGCTGGTGAGAGGCGGCACGTTCTGGCAGGCACACATCGCAAGTTTGGACCCACGTGGCGGTAAATGATCCAGTCATAGAGATAGGATACCACTGAGTACAACTGTTAGCTTCGAAAAAGGGTGTGGATGTCTGTCGATCAAAGTTGGACGACTGCTCCGTCGTTTTTCACTATGACCGCCAAATACCATGACTTGCAAGGGTTCATTTTGGAGAGGGCTCGAAACCCTTCAACGCCCCCAAAAATGGTCGCAGACAGGGAAAAAAACCACAACTGGTATCCAATCTGTGGTCACCATATCTCTTTCATGCCTTGAATCAGTTGTTTGATTCGTCAGGATTCCACAGATCTTGGCTTAAGGGTGTGCTGAGTAGACCAGCCGTTGTGGACAAAAGGCTGACCCCCGTTTTCGCGTTTTTGGCCGCGTGCCGAGAGGCGAAGGCGGAGCGCAAGGGAGACATGAATCTGTGAGTCTCTCGAAAATTTGGTATCTGTAGTAACAGGCAAAATGAGGAGAAAAGTAGTTCGTCACAAGAATAGTAGGATTTTGGAGTTGCCATATAATTAATGTTGGCCTGCTAAACCAGCTAGCCTGCCATGTTTGCTCCAGCAGCATATTTACTGTTGGAACCATCGAGAAAGAAGTACTAGATTGCCAGTGCTCAGCAAGATTATTGCTGGTTTCTCAACTAAGCCTTAAAGAGTACTGTAGTCCTCAACTAATGTCCTTCCCTTTCCATCATCATTATTCCCAATATTTTCACCCCAGGAGCGTGGTGATGATGATTAAATATTCATGACTATTATTACTATTAAGCGGTACATATTACTGGTTCGTGGTTTGGAACATTTTTTATTTTTCCATATATTGGGAATAATCATCCCAACTGACTAATATTGTTCAGAGGGGTTGAAACCACCAACCAGATTATATATTATGTTTACTAATTATTGTTATTGGTCTTATTGACTCATTATCATGAATATCATGACGAATGATGATCATTGACAGTCCAATCTGAACAATACTGGCTAATCATCATCATTACAATAGGACACATAATATGATCAATGAATTATGGTCAACAATCATGATTATTGTTATTTGATAATCATTCTAAATAATTAGAATCATAACAATAATCACAATTCTGATGACTCCTACGTACCTTCTGGTTATTTAACATAGCTATGGAATAGACGGCCCATTTCAGTTCGATAAACATGATGAGTTGCTATGATTTGGGTGATTGTCAATAGCTATGTCACAAATTGCCAGAAAGGTAATTTCCATTACAATCCCCATGTCTTGTTGGTAAAATTCCCATGAATTTTTATCTCATGGAAATCCACATCATATTGCCAGTTCGCAGGTCGTCAAATAAACCAAAGGGTAAATCACCATAAAATCTCTTTAAACATGATTTCATGGTATTTTAGATGATTTTATGATGAATCACCATGACTATCCACATGTTTCTTGGTTACTGCTCATTCATCGATTCATAGAATCATGAAATCATCTAAAATCCCATGCAATCACCGTGAAATTACCATGAGAGCCCCTATAGTTAAATCACCATTGAAAATCCCATGTTTTTTCAGGTTGTTTCACCATTTTTGGGCTATAAATCACCATGAAAAAATCTGAAAATCCCATGAATTCGTCTTTTTGTTTTCACCATTTTTGGGAACTATTTCCCCCAAGTATCCGCAACTGCCAGGTCGATCATGTTCAACTTCCCGGGACAAGGTGTGCGGTTTTCCGACGGTGATCTGCCGGGGAACTGCCAAGTAGTGGGTTTTTTAATGGTTTATGGTAGATATAATGGGGATTATAATGGTTTATAAAACCAACAAACACTGGTTGGTGGTTTGGAATATTCTTTAATGACTTTCCATCATATTGGGAATGTCATAAATAATCCCAACTGACGAAGTCCATCATTTTTCAGAGGGGTAGGTATACCACCAACCATATATATTATATATACATAGAAATTATAGACACATGTGTTTTGTTTTTTGTTGGCATGATTTCACTGCAAAAATAGCGGCATGGGAGATGTGACCATCGGGAGACATGGGGTTTGTCCCAATTTGTAGCGAGGTCAATAGGGAAAGGATGAGAGAAGATATACCCTCTGGTTATTTAACATAGCCATGGAAAATGGCCCATTTACAGATGTTTTTTGATGGTTCACCTATTAAAAATATGGTGATTCTCCAGTTCGCTACGTTAAATAACCAGAGCGTACTAGATTTAGTGACTGGAAACAGGCATTTCACCATCAAACATGGGTATTTTGCCAGTCACTGAGAGTTGGGGGCGTAACTTGGATTACTTCCACACCGACAGTGGAAAGTGAAGGTTAATATTGAGCCAAACACATTTTCGCATCGTGGGTGGTTGCTATATTTGTCAGATATCCCACAATTCGGTCAAGACAAGGAATTGAAGCACCACAGAAGGGATAGGAATGATATATAAAATGTCGATATCACCAACCAACATGAATATTCAACCACCACACTACTACTTGGATGTGCATCCCACTTAGGATCGTTTATAATCCACATATAACCCCTATAATCCCACATATAAGTGGGTATATATATATATATATACTTGGGGGTATAACCCATTAACGAAGTGGGATACACCTCCAATGTATACATTATTGATTGGCGAAATCTCTGTGTTCCGCAGATGTTGAACTTGGCAGGTGGTGTCCCACCCGGCATGGGAAGCCACAGTTTGGCCATCAACCCCTTTGCGCTGCCACCCGGCATGTGACTTGGAAAGCAGGGAGCTGGTAGGAGAATTGACAGGAAAGCCATGGTTTTCCCCCCATGTTTGGCAAGAAAAACATCGAACATTCCTGTAGATCTTCACTGAATTCACGTGGTGAAACCAACCATGGGGATGGAACATAGGACCTGTGATCCCAATCGAACCGGAAAAAACACCGACCGCCAACAGATTCCGCCGTGAACGTAGAATTGTGAAAATGTCAAGTGCAAAAATGTGAAAACACCACATTTGCATCAAATGGCTGAACGAATTCTGTGAACACAACGAACTGCTCAAGATGTCAATGGATCAGTGGATGTCAATGGTTTGTTGGGTCATATGAGCATTTTTGTTGGTGAGCATTTCTTAATTTGCACTTGGATATCTTGGATGATACGTACATACTGGCATGTTGCAATGACATATTGCATCATTACTGTATAGATTCGGTATGGATTTTGAAGACACCAACCTCGTCACAAGAAATTATTCGAAAAGGTGACCATCCCCAAACTAAATGGTGGAAGAATTATTACTTTTTTTCTTTTAAACCACACAGACATAATATATCTATATACACCTATTTATTGCCCCAAAGATAGAACAGATCAGAAAAGTCATTCCCTAGCAATTTTGGAATGACTATACGCATCTATCTAATCTATCTATCTATCTATCTATCCATCTATCTATCTATCTATCTATCTAGTGTGTATATGTATATATATAATATTATATATACATATTACCATATATACACATAATTATATCTATACATATACATATGTATATATATATGTACATATATATATAGATACATATGTATATATAGTATACATTAAATGATATTTATTGCTTTCTTTCTTTCTATCTATCTTTTATTTTATGTTCTTTCATCTTATCAAATCATTTTTTAAACCTTATCTTATCTTTCTTAGCCTATCAAATCAAATCAAATCAAATCAATCAAACAATCAATCTATGTAATTTGTGTGTGTGTGTATGTATGTAGGTAGATAGGTAATGTAATGTAATGCATATAGTGTAATGCAATGCAATATATGTGTATGATATGTATATGATGTGTATTTGATGCGTATATGATATATATATATATAGAGAGATAGATAGATAGATAGATAGATAGATAGATAGAGAGAGAGAGAGAGACAGACAGACAGACAGACAGACAGACAGACAGACAGACAGAGAGAGAGAGAGAGAGATAGATAGACAGACAGACAGACAGACAGACAGATAGATAGATAGATAGATCTGCTATATCTAGATTCGAAACAGCAGCCTAGGCCTGGGATGCAGCAGCAACAACAGCAGCAAATGGCACAGGTGGACCGCGTTTCTGGGGCTGTGGGGGATGCAGAAGCTTGGAATGGGCGGAGATTGATTGGATTGGTTTAAGGGAAAATTTACAGGAAACCATAGATTTTCCCATTAAATATGGGGCTTTCCTGTAGATTTTCCCTTAAACCAATCCATTGAGAGATTGTTCTGAATTTTTCGGAACCATTTTCGATGTACCCTCTGGTTATGACTCACAGTTCGCCATGGAAAGATCCACCCATTTTTAAGTTCGGTAAACCTTCTATTTCTATGGGCCATTTTCCATGGCTATGTTAAATAACCAGAGGGTAGGATCTAAACATTTTCTGATTCACTTTTTGGATCTTTTTGGCTATTTTTGTTTGGGAAACATCATGAAAATAGAATGGGACATAGAACCAACAACATGATGTTTGGGGGTTTCTGAATTGAAATTTTCACACATCCGATGGAGGCTGCTGCCCGCCTCCCACAGCAGCCACCACCTGCCCCAGAACCGCCCAAGTTGGGGACCCCGACTTGTTGTGACGGGAGGGAGCTATCCCCGAAAGGGATATCAAAAAATAATAACCTTATATTATAGAACATAATTATTCAACGGCCATTTCAGGAACCTAAATTGGAGGCACCTACCATTTATGACGCCTATGTAAGGGCTATGTAAGGGAATATCCCCACAACATATGGCCTTATATGGTACAGTGCCTCCATTTTAGGATCCTGAGATTCCATTGACATATTAGAACATATATAACTATGAACATTTATGAACTCTTCAAAGTTGCCTTGGACAATTCTTGGATATAAGCTCTAGTAACCCCAAAAGATCGAAGAAAAATCGAGAAACCTGGGAACTATCGAGAAAAATATCATTCACGAAGCATCCTGAATTCATACCGTTCGATCTTTTTGGGGGTTACGAAACCAAACACTCCTGAAACCACTCCCGTGGCAAAGAAAATCGACCATTTATGGATGATTTTCAGATTAAAATGCCTTTTTTTTCCAGATTTCCAGCTTGCCACGTTTGATGACACCGGAGGGTATTCATTGAAATCCCATTCAACAACTGTTTAGATCCCATTAATTCATCATTTTAGTTGGTTAAATCATGTTAAATCATCATTTTTCCTATGATTTTCCCTATGGTTTTGTTGATATTCCAGGCATTTTTGTCACCTCACTGAGGCCGGCGGCCTCCAACAAGACCCAAGAGGAGCGCCCCAAATGGTGAAGCATTTTAAGAAGTGAAGTTAATTAACCATATTAAAAATTGGGTTATGAATATCAATAATTTTGATATTTTTGAAGATGATCTTGAATGGTCATTATTGTTTTTAAGTTAAGATTTTAACCAAATCATTTATATATACTTGACCAACTTATTTATTGAAGGGTTATTGATGCTATTGAACCAATATTACCAACATATTGATTGAAGGAACATGAAGGAACCATATTTAAATCAAGAACTTGAACCATACTGAAGCCTTACCATGATATAATGGTCAAGAATTGGTAAGACTTATGTAATGGTCAGTTGCCACAATGGTTCATTGGGGGGTACAATAACTAGTTCAAATACATTTGGTAATTGCTACTATTGAGCCGTATTGAACTCATACATTTTTTGACCACCCAAATACCAAGGTAAATCCGATGGGGTTATCATTCATCACATGTGCCCCAAACAGATAGAACACTAAACCTGGAAAATATGGGGACACAGAACCTATACATATATACAAATATTTATACATATATTTTTATATACATATATATATATTACATATATATGTGTATATATTACACATATATATAATATAATATAATATAATATAATATAATATAATATAATATAATATATATATATACTGTATAGAACCACGATCTTTTTGGGGTCTGGTATCTGGAATTTGTTGGATCACGATCGAAAAACCGCGTCGGCAATTTTCTGGTCAGAGGAATCATCCCGAAATGGCCGAAGCAACAAATTGCCATACACTAATTTACATGTTAACAAGTATATATCAATATTATAATACATATATCATATAATACATATATCATTATATCATCACTATATATATACATATATATATATACATATATATATATACACACATATATATATATATACATATATATATATATGTACATATGAACTGTACAGTATATTATGTACACATTAGATGGTCATCAGAAGCAATCCTGCTATGGCAAGCCATTTTGGAAGCGTGTCTGTCAGGAGCTTTTGGATGAGAAGGCACGAAAGTGGCAGTCGTTGAATGCCAAACGTTATGGCGAGAAACGAAAGCGCCTGGGCGAAAATTGGCAGTTACCCATGGTCAATGGTGATTCCATTGGATTTAGTGGATATTTGATGGGTGGAATTTATGAGATAGATCACCATCTTAATAATATGGTGTGATGGGGATTTAACGGTGATTTGATGGTAATCTAATCACTGGTTGGTGGTTTGGAGCATTTTTTATTTTTCCATATATATATATGTATTATATATATGTATTAGGAATCATGATCCCAACTGGCATATACCACCAACCAGAATGTGTATTTTGTACTTCTGGGGTTGATCAGCCCGAAGAAGATGGGGAAATCATCCCGGAGTTGTTGATATCTAAATGGGAATAGAATGGGATATATATATATATCTAGTTGGTGGTTTGGAACATTTGTTATTTTCCATAATCTATGGGATAATCTTTCCCGTTGACTTTCATATTTTTCAAGATGGTTAAGTCACCACCAACCAATGTTATTGGGATGTGTCTGAAGGTTTGGGAGATCGTCATAGCAATTTAACGATAGCAAATTATGATAGCCTCCGCTAAACTACCCTCTGGTAAACGTTTACAAAACTATGGAAAGATCCACCATTTTTAATGGGAATTTCCACTATTTCTAACGTCATTTTCAATAGCTATGTAACAAATTACCAGAGGGTACCATAGCTATTGAAAATGGCAATTTATAATGGGTAAACTGGTGATTTTCCATAGCTATGTTAGTTTACCAGAGGGTAATAAAGCACAGTAAACCATTGGATTGTATGATACTGCATGGGATTGTGTGGCAGCATATTTTCAGACAACTCCCAGGGTTTCGCTCCCATTGCTGGGTTTTGGTGAAAGGACATTGTAATCACAAGGGAGATTTGATGAGAAGCTCAGAAGTTGGAACCTACTATTGTAAATATGTTCAAACTTCAGGGGATTCCCATCCTGTTCAGAGGCTTTTCATCGATTTTCCCACATCTACACACCAGGGTTCCTCACTTCGGGTGTCTGGATACCCCCAAGGAAATCAGCTGGCCGATCCATTGGACTGCAACAAATGGTACTGGGTACTGTCAGTTCCTAGTGCTGTAAGTAAGTGCCCGTTAAATCCCTACTAAACACATTTATATGGATGAAGTATGATGACCTGCCTGTGACGGCACTGGAAGGATTGTTGGTATATTGGGAATGATCCCCAAATGTCCTTATTTCATCTATCTCCAGCTTAGTGAATCATGACATTTCAGCCAGATTATCATTACTATTTCTATTATTATTGTTATTGGATTACTATTATCATATTATTATTGATCATAATATTGGATTACTATTATTGGATTACTATTAATTATTATTGGATTACTATTATGATCCTATATATTTCAATTATCATTATTATTGATAATTACTGTTTCATATTCTCATGTTCCGTACGAAATACCCGGGTCTGATCTCGTTGCTTCATGGGTCAGTTCAACTTGGCTTCGTCGAAAAGCAGCCAAGGTTTGGCGTCGTGGAGCAGCAGAAGGAGGAAATGCTGCTTGGAATGTATTGCTATTATTGTTGTTGCATATCTTTGAAAGAGTATCATCATCATCATCATCGTAATCATAATCATCATCATCATCATCATCATGAGGTATTATGATTAGTTAATTTATATATATAATTATATATAACAGTAAGATTTATAAGGGTAATAGTTATTGTCTATTTATTGTCATTAACAATAACTGTAATTATTGTTACTGTTACTATGATTGTTACTATGTATTAATATATGAATATATACATATATATATATACACATGATTGAAATTACAATTA
Organism: Cladocopium goreaui; assembly: GCA_947184155.2. Taxonomy (NCBI): domain Eukaryota; class Dinophyceae; order Suessiales; family Symbiodiniaceae; genus Cladocopium; species Cladocopium goreaui. The sequence continues at coordinate 283,689 of CAMXCT020004179.1, read as the reverse complement.
AAACAAACTAAGTAAAACGATATTGTAACTATTAACATTATATATTATTATTATTATTATTATTACTATGCATGACTATTACTCTTTTTGGGAATGGTGATCATGGTTTCTTTGAAGGGTTGGATCCAGCCCAAATCCGTGGCTGTGACGCTAGGATTCCTAGGATTCCAAGTTCGGACCTTTCGTTAACGCAGACTTATTCGAAATCTGAAGGCTCAGAAAAGTATGGTGTATGTATACATATATGTTTAATATAATCATACTCAGTAATTGTACCCTTCCTGAATTGGTCAAACTTCTGCTTCGAAGTTGCGTTTCTTGGTTCGGAGTTACTTAAGGCCATCCTTTCCCCATGAGGGAATCCCAGGATTTGAGGGTTGATTCCTTAGCCCAGAAAAACCAATGGTTCAAAGATGGCCAGTGGGATGGTTATATAATGATGCTTAATCTATGGTGAATCTATTGTTAATCAAAGATGTTCAAAGTTTTTTGGGGGAAAAGTCAAGTGGGAACCGTGACCAACGTTGACCAACGTTAGCGGCTCGCCGTCATCCCATCTCGCATCGGAAGAATCTCTGAGGCCACCAGAGCATATCCGAAAGATCATCAAGGTGCGTTTTCGGAACTGCAGCCCCCATGGTGGATAGATCGAACGAATTAGTGAGATGGCCAAGGAGGATTGTGATGGATATTTGATATTTATAAGTGGAGATATCATGATGATGTATATATATATAATTATATTTGATTATATATATAGAGATTATATATATATATATTAATGTATATATTATATATACAATGTACATATAACATGTCGAAACAGTTTCATAGATGGGGCTTTTCTCAACAAACCAACATGGCTGGTCCTCCCCCAGTGGATCACCCGAGTTTCGTTTCTTCCGTAGGATCACGGAGATATGACGGCGCGCAAGTTCCGCCACGATAAGCGTATCTACCTGGGCGCCCTGAAGTATCTGCCGCATGCCGTGTACAAGCTCTTGGCAGCTTGGCGATGACGGTCATGGGGTGCTGAATTTAGATGATGGGAATGATGGGAATGGGGGAATAATGATCCATATAATTAGTATGAAATATATATATATATAAAGAATCATGGTCCATGATTAATAATGAAACATAATGGGGTTTCATGATCATACTATGAATAATCGTCCAATCCATTTTAAGCGAACGTTGGGAGAAGTGAAAGGGGAGTTTAAGTTGATTTTTTGGAGATCTCCAGGATCTGCAATCCACTTAGTAACCACTTAACATACCTTGGGGATGTGGTTTATACCTGTTTATAGTGGTTAAGTTTATAAGGTAACTAAGGTTTACCACTTAATAATCCACTTAGTAACTTGGTTTATAGTTTACACATGTTTATTCCACCTATTTCGGGTAAACACGGTGATATGTATGATGAGGTTTATCCCCCTGGAAGTCAAACATGGCAATGGACTATCCACCATTTAGAGTCATTTATAGTTGATTTTCCCATAGAAATCTCCATTGAGGGGGGACTTCCCAGTAATATCCACAATTTTTGTTGGTTAAATCCCCTATGAATCATCATAAAATCCCATTTAAAAAAACAGTTAAAAAAACATAAAATCATCATACAATCCCATTAAAATCCCATTAAAAAGACATAAAATCATCATAAAATCCCATAAAATCCAACCATCCTACCACCATTGCCCATCCGAGGAGAACACCCCCGTGCCTTGGCAGCAGATCCGCAACTGCCGCACCGTGTACCACTGCAGCGGCGCCATCACCTTCTGCGCGGAGCTTCAGAAGGCTCCTGGCTGCTGGGAGTTGGGAGGGAGCTGTCCGGAGCTATATAAGGGGTACTTGGTGGCTCATCCCACTTAGTAAGTGGGTTATAACCCCAGTTATAAATGGGATAAGTAGGGTTAATCCACTTATAACTGGGGTTATAACCCACTTACTAAGTGGGATGAGCCACCAAGTATTCATATTCCCACTGAAGAGCTGTTCGGAGCTACGAAACGAGTTTCCTATTGGGCTTGGGATTTTTTTTGGGACGTACAAACCCCATCGAAAGTGGGGATTTCAGCAGAAACCTTAGGGATTTCAACTGTAAAACCCTGCGGTTTCACCTGAAGAAATGGCGAATATTTCGACACTGCGTCCCGTTGACGACTCCGCTTGGTGGCTTCTCACCCCGCCGGTTCCAGTCCCCACAACTTGTACTCTCACTTGCCGAATGTTAAGGTAAATACACCAGGAAAAAATATGGTTTAGGATTGGATCTATGTGTTGAAAGGTATTTTTCCATTCGGGGGGATAGGATTCGCGTGGATTAGCGTTCATTAGCCAGTATAAACACCATTTGACAACAATGATATACTATGATCATATAGAAACTCACCATGACTCATGGCTAACCCCATTTCATCAGTAGAATGGATATACCCTCTGGTAATTTAGCATAGCCATGGGAAATGACCCATAGAAATATATAGATGGTTTACCTATTAATAGCATGGTGATTTTCCATGGCTATATTAGTCATAACCAGATGGGTCATTGAACCGCTGCCAGGTCATTGAACCTGTGTTCCTGGCCCAGTGGGGAACGATGTGGATCATGATGCGACGTGAGAAGCGTCCGGGGAACCCAGATGGGAAGCCAGAAAGGGACGGCAGGGATGATCCGGATGAATCGTGGGTGAAAATATGTGGCCGTGACCGAGGTGTGAAAGGTGTATCTATTTACGGAATTGGGGAAGAACCACTTTCTAAAATGGGAAAATTGTGTCTATGATGTTGACATGTGATATCCTGTTGATATTCTTTGACCAATGATGTTACGACCCTTGAATTTCGATGATTAGATCCTTATTTACCACATCAATAATCTATGATAAACCCATCATAGTTGGTGATACATGCCTCAAACTATGCCCAATTGAATCATATTCCCCCATGAAATTCACCGATTTTCAGACCAGAAATGGCCTACTCTTACCCATCAAGCCAGTCCCATTTTCTTACCCATTTTTCCATATTTGTTCCCAACAGAGCCATCATCATAGAATTGGATGATGGGAAAATTTACAGGAACACCCCATATTTGATGGTAAAAACCATGGTTTCCTGTAGATTTTCCCTTAAACCAATCCAATGACATCACACATGTCGCTGACCCTGTCCAGGCGATCGGCGCCACTTCAAGCGCATGCGCTTCCCGCCCTTCGATGACGAGGAGCCGCCGCTGGACTATGGCGACAACGTGCTGGACGTGGAGCCGTTGGAGGCCATCCAGATGAGGCGCCTCGCCTGGATCCTGGGGGATGATGGCTTTCCCAGCAGGTACCCTTTGGTAAACTAACATAGCTATTGAAAATGCCAATTTATAGTGGATTTTCCCATGAAAAATGGTGATTTTCCATAGTTATGTTAGTTTCCCAGCAGGTAACTGGGGGGTATATAACCAATGGTACTGGGATGTTGCGGAAGAAGATGTTCTTTGATTTTTTTTGAAAGGACAGATTGGAGGTTTAGATGTTTGGGTATCAGATTCGTTTTTTTGGAGCTTTAGAGACATGTAAATTGATCAAATGCACAGAGTTTTTTTGGGGTTTGGGTTTGCAAATTTACCAGGGGCAAATTCAAAGCAGTGTTTTTTTTGAGGGGGAAAATGGAAGTAACTGGGAAGTAGAGGACGATGCCGATTTAGACATCCTCAGTCTTATGTTAGTCTTATGTTTGTGGAAGCTTTGTGATAAGGATTACAATGCTGGATCAGGACGTTTTGATATTCAAAGCCCTCTATTTTTTGAGTGGTTCAAACAAATCTTGTAGGTACTACCATCTGGTTATTTAACAGAGCCATGGACAATCCCAACCATAAATGGAGGTTTCTAGCTGGGAAAATCATCTATTTCTATGGGCCATGGCTTCCATGGCTATGTTCAATAACCAGAGGGTAAATCCCATTAATTATCAACGTTCCATACTAAAAAATATCATTAAATCCCTAATAATCACCATAAAATCCCATGACACCCCTGAAATCCCTTGAACTCCACAGAAATCTCAATCCACCATTTTTTCCGTCGTTCCCGTGGACCACCGGCGCCAGGTTGGACCCGGTCGAGGATGAGCCCGTGCTGGAATGGTTCTATGAACCTGTCCGGCAGCCCGAAAGGTTTCGGCCGTTGAGTGGCGCGATTTTTTTGGGACCTAAAAACCTGGATTAAAGAAAAAGGGAGATGAAGATGGGATTTTTGAAGCCCTGGAAACTAAGATGTGGAAAAGCTGTAGGGAAATAAAAATCTACAACTTAAATGGGTTTTCACATTATTTGTTTACAGGAGGGTACCCTCTGGTTATTAAACACAGACCCTGAAAACTAGCCCATTTTTAGTCGAAACTAATCTTCCAAACCCCGATCGATGGCATGGTCTATGTTAATTTTGGGGAGGGTAAAAATGGGATTTAACCGCTAGAAAACGGGAAGGACATTTTGGAACTACCCTCTGGTAAACTAACATAACTATGGAAAATCACCATTTCAATGGGAAAATCCACTATAAATGGTAATGTTCAATAGCTATGTTAAATTACCAGAGGGTATTACTCAGTTACCTGGATAAACTAGATCATGACCTCATGTCGCGATGTCACGTTTGCAAGGATGGGTTATATGTAGCGGAATCCTCCCCAAGTAGCAGCACTTTTCATCTTGGTGAACCATGACATATAACTTATCAAATGGGTGGAGAGTACATACACATCGCATGGAAAAGGGCGAAATATTTTTTTTGCCAGTTGGAAATGGAAACGACAAATGGCAATGATGAAGACTTTTGTTTTTTCGCTTTGCAAATAGGCGTTTCAGTACGAAGCAACTTGAAAAAACTGGTTTGATCATTTACTAAGTTACTAAGGAACCGTAAACTGTTTGGATCAATCTATTACCATATGTTTCATGGTCAAACGATTGGTATACCGATTATATATAAGGATTCACACTATGGTATGGATGACAATAATCCATATGAAATACATTGAAATACAATGTTTTGACATGTTTCGACCATGGCAAATATACTCATGATAATGGATGTTGAAAACGTTGTTCGGCTCCACATAGTTATTTTTCATGTTGTTTGACCAATCCCTTGTCCCTAAAGTTAATACCAAATACAACCCAATCAAAACACCTACTTTAGCCTTGGATCTGATCATGGTTTGGGGTCCCCTAATAAGCAAGTGAAAACGAATACAACAGAAAAATGCGGCTCAGCCCGAATTTATTTTATATTATTGAGGGGGTTTTATTGATCGGAAGCTAAGATCATGGGAGGTGCTTATTTTTGGAGAACGGATTGCTTGCATACATTAGGACCTATCAGGATTATCATGATTTCTCGACATAAATCATAAATCCACATGATCTTAGTGGGATTTGGTTGTTCTATCCCCACTAGAATGGTGTTTTTGAATCCCCAGATCGGTCAAGGTGCCATTGCTGAACTCCAAGCATGTGAACGGAACCAGCTACCGCAAGTGGCATTTGAGCTTGGCGCAGCAAGGCAAATCGGGGGTCCCCGGGGTCCCCAAAAAAAACTGCAAAAACATGGGGGGATTTAACCGTTACCCTCTGGTTATGTCAAAATAGCTATTGAAAATGACCATTAATAGTGGATTTTCCAATTAAAAATGGTGATTTTCAATAGCTATGTTAAATTACCAGAGGGTAACCAACAATCATCTGGGTAAATTTCATCACGACCTCACGTCGCGACCGAGCCCTGGAATCATGGTTAGTAAGGGAAATCATTCCCAAATGGCCTTAATTCAGGTTAGTGAAATAGTATAATTTACCAACAATCATGGGAATTTGCAAAAACTCCTGCGGTAAAACCCTATCTAGCATAGCATCAACATGACTTGTGCTTAGCGGTTTGTTGTAGATTTACCCCATGGTTGGCTCACCTGGATAAATTTAACTAAGGGAATTTCATTCAGTGGCAAGAAGGTGAGGTTTCCTCAAGTTCCACATGCAAGAAATGGGAGTTTTCCATATTGGGATGGGATTTTTTTTCAGCACATGCTATGGAGTTTCCACTCCAAGCGACGAGGTGTGCTGTACCGTTTATCCAATCAGCTGCTCTCCGATTTGATGGACAAGATCCCTGGATTTTGGAGCGCTCGGTGATCCACAACAAAAGCAATAGTGATATAGTGATATGTAATGGGATAATGGGATATCATATAGTGATATCATATAGTGATATAATATAATATATCCCATTATCCATCGTATAAGGTGAAGTTATGGGATAATGGGATATCATATAGGGATATAACATGATATAACCCAAGGAAATCCAAATTATTCATGGTGATATATATATATATATATCCAATATAGTGCTAATACTTATGGATGATAACATTAGGTGAAAGATGGATATAAGGTGGTAAGGCCAATCATAATTTTTGGATAATTAGTAGTTAAGGTTTATGGGATCACATGATGACATAGTGGTAACGGTATAACAATGAATGAATGATATTAGCGTGCAGAGCAACTCCCTTGTTGTGGTTTGATCCTTTTGAAACATGTCAGAGTCACGGTGTCGCAACTGGTTGGTGCTATCATGTTTTTCAGAACCTGTTCAAGCTGGAAGGATTCTTCCAAGTGATCCAATCCTTGCCGGAATTGGCAACCAGACTTCAAAGGCTAACGGATGGAACACTAGTAGGGAGACCCTTATTGGAAAATCTTGATTTTTGCTGATTAGATTCCAAGTTCTCTCACTAAAAAGTCCCAGTTCATTTGAGGAACTACTTCTACCTCTTCGAGCGAAAGTCCTTCTACACCGCGAAGGCTTTGAACATGGCCATCCCAGGCCCGGGGGCTTGCGGTTTCCATGGTTTCAACCTGATTTTGTGTCGCAATCATTGGGGTTTTCATGGAAGATGTCACCAATCATTTGATGTGGCTTGGTGGTTTCGGTGACCAAGTTGATTGGCATCAAAAGGAACATACTTTCCACAACTTTCCAGGAACAATTGAAGAGTGTAGATAGAAATAGAGTGTGAGACTGCGAAAGATGGAACAGGTCCAAAAATCCATAAAAATCCCAGCATCTTCACAGATGTGCTGCAAAAAAGTTGGAGCATTTTCCCCGCCATCCCCCCATTTCCACCGATCATTCGCGGAGCCCTGCCATGGATGCCTCGAGGTGGTCCTAAGTTCGAGCCCCTGTACCGCGACATGTACGATGAGGACGAGGATTGGAACGAGTTCCTTGGACTCCTTGACCGATTTTTGTGGTTTGCTGTTGGGGGAATTATGTGGAATTATCCCTTAAAGGTTATGATTGGTTTATAATTATTAAGATGGAATCTAATCCCCAAACTTAGAATTTCTGTATGATGAAATTGCCCCCGGAATGTCTCTGCAGTTTGGCTTTGACCGAGTCGTTTTTTCCCGAGTCACTGAAGCCCCAGGTTCAACGACATCAACAAGATCATCGTGCGGCAGCAGTTGCGTACGGAGTATCGTTTCCCGACCAACCGTTGGGCGGTAACCCTATCCAACTCTAGGATAATCCAACATGACTCTGGGATATTGACAGCCCCATTTTCGGCATGGCAACCATCCAAAAAGATAGAAACGTAGAATCCTACCAAAAAAAACTACTGTATACATCTGTATACACAGAATACTAGAACATAATATCATCATGAAATTAAATCATCTACAAATCATCTACAAATAAAATGATGATATTATGTGTATAATATCATCATCTATCATAATATCAAAAGCTTTAAAAAAAAGAAAATCATCTACTTAACTCCGGCCTCGGCCCAGGCATTGCCTTCCCGTTCCTGTACAACTCTCGGCCGCGCAAGGTTCACATGGCGCCGTACCACAACCAGGTGGGGCTAAGCTGGGGATGATTCACCATGGATTCACCATGGATTTCTAGCTTCAAAAATGAAGAGCTAAGACTAAGATCATTAATGTGGGTAAAACAACAATAAACCATCCCCCAGGGCCCCAAATCATCATTTTTATAGGTAGTATAAGCCATTCCCGAATGGGTGGTTTTTGATTTTAACCCACATAAAAATCGTCATTAAACATCCACGAAATGCACGAAATTGTGGTGGTCCAAAATGAGGTGAATATTTTGGTGAACTACACAAGGCTTTTCTGGGGCTTCGACCATAGCCTTGGTATATCATAGCAATCCCTAAAAGATGGAGCTGAGCAGGACTGAAGATATGATGACATATTGAAATATGAGTTAAATATCATCGAACTACCATCAAACACGTTTCCATCTTCTTGGGGTTACGCTATACAATTCTCTCAATTCTCTACCATTGTTCGTGCTTGCGATTTTCACGTTAACTCCCCCATCTTTGCTGGCATATCGCCCGATTTTACCCAAGATTTGGTGATTGGAATGCACAACAAATCAGGACTTAAATTACACCCAACAATTTCAGGGGTACCCCATTCCATCCACGAGTTTATCGCAATTTTCTCCCATTTCAATGGCACATTTGAAGGCAAAACCCTCATGTATGTTGGTTAGTTGTGTATCCCACTACAGTCCCATGCCATTCCCACGACTTTTTCCATGAAATCCCACGAAAACGTCCAGCTACGTTTGTTGCTTAAATCCCATAGTTAGATAAAATACGATAAACAATAGTTTGATAAATAGTTAGATCATTGTTTATCATTGGGATTTAATGGGATTTAACTATCTATGATAATCTCATAGTTAAATCCCATTAAATCCCATAGATAGTTCTTGGTTAACAGTTAACACTCGAAAAACAGTGGACCAACATCCAGCCGTCCAAAAACACCTAGTCCGTGTGCTACATCAAAGCCGATGACCCTGATCTGCCGGCCACTGGGCTGCAGTGGGGGGGCTGATACCATGGCTGCTACGTATGAATTTACTGGTATGAAACCATTGAAAATCACCATAAAATCCAGATGAATCCCCATTAAATCACCATTAACCATAGTTAACTATAGCTGGTTGGTGGTTTGGAACATGTTTTTTATTTTCCATTTCATCTATGGGATGTCATCCTTCCCAATTGACGAACTCCATCATTTTTCAAGATGGAAGTTATGCACCACCAACCAGACTGGTTTGTGGTTTCAAATGTTTCAAACATTGTGAATTTTCTACCCTGGACCTGATGATGATCCAAATTGACTGATATTTTTTGGATGGGTTGAAACCACCAACCAGTTCAATGGGGAAAGTTATGAGTTATGAGTAAACTATTGGATTTAGGGTCACTCGGTTCTTTGACAAGCCCTGGATGCGGAGCCTGTGGTGGCTGCTTGCCGGTTTGGTCTACAGCTGCTGGGTCTGTCTTCAAGCTGATTTTTCCCTGGCCACCCTGAGAGTTGATGGGATCCGTTGAACTTCACCTGTTTTTCCCTGGCCATGGATGACGAATGATGTTCTGGTTGGTGGTTTGGAACATTTTTTATTTTTCCATATATTGGGAATAATCATCCCAACTGACTTTCATATTTTTCAGAGGGGTGGCTCAACCACCAACCTGTGTTTTTATGTTGACTGGGAACCTGGATCTCGCTGAGGCCTTCTACTACGATCCTATCATCAATCCGCTCCCGGCGTATCTTGGATGATATGGTAGGGAGAATCCTCAATGTCAATGGATTGGTTTAAGGGAAAATTTACAGGAAAGCCCCATATTTAATGGGAAAATCGATGGTTTCCGGTTAAGATTTTCCCTTAAACCAATCCATTGACAATGACCAAACTTTTCAGGTTGGTGGATGATTGCCACCAAGAAACTGGGAAAAGTATGGCTGCTGATACTTAGATGTACTGAAGGGATGTTTTTTTTTTTTTTCCCACGGATTAGTCCCCAGATGCCGATTTCTTTCAGTTCAAGTTATCAAGTTATCCCATAAACATGTGATAACTTGAAGCATCTTGAAATATCTTGAACCTTTTCTCTCTCTGTTTCTCTCTCTCTCTCTCTTTTTTGAGGGTACTATGAAGATTTTTTCTATGTTTTGATGTGGAAAATCCGAGCTTTATGGGGGTTACATGTTACTATCATCAATAACCATCAATCACCATAGTAACATGATAGTAATTACCATGTAACCCCCCATAGTTATTAATGTGATAGTAAATGATAACATAGCAAATCACCATCAATCAATCATGTTATTACTGTTTCCAACTGCCGCGGGTTGCTTGGAAGTCCACTGAGGTACCGCGCGGTGTCGCATCGCTCGCAAGATCAGTCCGCAGAGGATGATGAGGCCAGGGTGAGGAAGTTGATGGGGGGATTTTAGCGGTGAAAATGGAGAGTTAAACCTAGTTTCTGGTGATGAATAATTAGTGAATTTATATGAATTTATATGATTTATACGATGATTTATGGTGATTTTGTAATCATTGAATGGGTTTAATTCGTTTTTTCAAATCGGAAGACCTGTATTGCAATGGGAAAACCTATATTTCAATGGGCACCACAGGAAAATGGTGATTTAATGAATAGGTATTCAATGGGTACATGATGGTACATGATAGGACATAAATATAGACAACATATAGAATTTAATCGTTGGGGGTATGCAACCAACCATTTCATCGGGATCATGGCAACGGGGTTCTCTGACAAGTTTAAGATATGTGTCCACCTTTTAGGGAGCGCGAAATGGGATGGTTGAAGACATTATCAACATTCGTGGTCGTGTGCGAACTAGAAAGGGGTTCATGGTTTTCGTTTGCTTTAGTCGTATTTTCGTACAATTACATAATACATAACTATAACTATGCAATTGAATCAGACCCCTAAAGCGTCATTAGCAGGAACCTGCTAAAAAAATCATTGGTCCAGATCCCTTTGTTTTCTTGGTTTGCATCCACGTATCCCCATCCAAATCGGTTGTAGTACCTCTCATTTTGATGTGTCTTGTTTTTTTGGTGACCTGGGATATGAACCAAGAGACAGATGTTGGTCCTATTTATGGGTGGTTAGTCATCCCAATTGTTTGGTGCAGGAGATCGAGAACTTCAAACTTCCGGAGGAATGCCGCTGGGACAAAAACAGGGACAGCCACGCGTGGCGGCGTGGCGTTTTCGAGTGCCCGAAAAATGGTGTGGATGTGGAAATTTAATGCATGGAAGTTCTCCATTTCCATCCTGTACATGGCCATATCCTCAGTAGATTGATGTAATCACCTTAATGTACATGGTTGTTGATGATGGAAATCAGGAGCGGAAGATGATTTATCCTCTGCATTTTTCATCATTTTTCCCATACATAGTCACATACACCTGACCCCAGTGCAACGTTTATAACGTTTCAAGCGCGACACGCCATGAGGCAAGCCACTGTTGGAAGACACCCCGCTGTTCACCGACAGCACGGCCAATGGTATCACCCTCTTCTGGGCTCCACGACCCTTCAACCTGCGCAGTGGATACATGCGAAGGGCACAGGAGGGGACGCCATGGCTGGTGTCGGGTGGGTTGGGGGTTGTTGACTGGCCATGGTAATTAATACTTCCCCCCATTCATAGTGGTAAAAAGCAGGGGATGAACCATACAATGTTGGCCCAGGCAGGTTTATATAGATGATTTCGCAAGTCTCTTCACTCAAAAGTTACCATTTTGTTGCTTGGATACCACACTTTGCTGGATTTTGATGATTGCAATCCTTTCAACAAACATGGTTTGGTGGAAAAGCTGGCATTTCTTACCCTCTGGTAATTTAACATAGCTATTGAAAATGGCAATTTATAGTGAGTTTTCCCATGAAAAATGGTGATTTTCCATAGTTATGTTAGTTTACCAGAGGGTAACAATTTTCCCAGCATTAGAACCTCCATTTCTTAACATAGTTCGGGGCATTTCCCAGCGGCTCGCCCTAGAGCTGACGACTAAATCAGTATATCTCCATTGAATTTATGATAGCTACAATATCTTAATATATTATATATATATAATTATATATAATATATATATATACATATTCCATGATATTCCCAGTTAATCTCCCCATGATTTTTTTGGTGAATCTGCCCAGGGAAATTTCTCCCCGCAACGGCATCCAATCTGCCCAGTGACGTCGCCCCGTCGCGCCAGGATGTTCCTTTGGTGGGTCAGTGGTACAAGGAGCATTGCCCCTCCAACTACCCAGCGACTTGCCGTTGACAACGCCTTTGAGTTATTAATATATATATATATAGTTGATATGCTATAGATGGTAACATCTCATGAACAATATTGATCTGGGTAAATTTCATCACGACCTCCCGTCGCGACCGAGCCTTGGAATCATGGTTAGTAAGGGAAATCATCCCCAAATGGCCTTAATTCAGATTAGTGAAATATTATAATTTACCCAGATTGATGTTTATCATTTTTACAATATCATCATACATAAGTATACCATATGAATCATCAGTATGACTATCTACAGATGTTTGAATGTATAAAATATCATCTCTGGTTGGTGGTTTGGAACATTTTTTATGTTTTCCATATATTGGGAATCATCATCCCAACTGACTTTCATATTTTTCAGAGGGGTGGCTCAACCACCGACCAGATCGGGCTTCAAAGCACTTTTTTTAACGTTTGCCATGAAATGTCGATCGTCGGAAATCCCTTTCCTCTGCCATGGCCATGGTGTCCCGAGGTGAAGGTGCGCGTGTCGTACCAGAAGTTGCTGAAAGTGTGGGTGCTGAACCTTGGCGCGTCAGTAGCCATTAACCCTCTGGACAATTGAAGATGGCACATTTAAATAGTTGATTTTGCTACATGTTCTTGTTTTTTTTCCATGAATGTTAGTTTACCAGAGGGTACACCACAGAGTTGATGGATAGTGATAGTAAATCTGGTATCAAACCATAGTAGGGTAACTATAGAAGTGAATGATACCCATTACCCTCTGGTTATCAGTCCCACGGCTTGCAGCACAATTCACCATAGGCTGGGATGAGTTTCCCCCCGAACAATGTCGCTAGGCCAAGGGGATTTTCCAAGTAACGCCCCGCCATGGAGCTGATGACACCGGGTATGGTGGGACATGTTTCTTCATAGTTTTTTTTCTCGAAAGATGATGAACCATTCCTTGATTCACCAGCAAAGATGTAGCGGTACGCAGAACGAAGCCCCATTTTGTTGGGGCACGTGTCAGCAGTGATCAACGGTTGGTGGTTTGTTTTTATGTTTGTGAACATGTTCAACGAATCTGGGGATGATTAAACAATATTTGTTAATGAGTATCACATGTTTGTCAAACCAGGATCATCGCGCGTGATTACCCTCTGGTAAACTAACATAACTATGGAAAATCACCATGCTATTAATGGGAAAATCCACTATTTCTATGGCCATTTTCAATAGCTATTTTGACATAACCAGAGGGTATTTTTTCTTCAACAGAAATGGGATGATGATCCTCACTCTTGACAAAGGCACAGCACCAATCGGGTCATCCAAAAGTCAGCCACCAAAAGCAGCCACAAGCGTGGCAAAAAAAAACAGCGCGGAGATCTACAAGATTTATTGGGGATAGCCTCCAAAAATAAAAATTGCCGAGGATTCGCGTCCTGTTTCATTTTTCGATCATCAGCTATAAGTCACATTAAATCCACATAAATCCACCATTTCTCTTGGTGAAAAGTCACGGATTTTCCCATGGTTTCCTCAGTTTTTTGAGCCTAGCCGCTAGCCGGGCTGCTTAGCGTTGCCAGGAATCAGTTGCATCATCGACCTCCCAAGACATTGAACAAGCGCCGCCCGGTTGCGGGAAACTCCCGCATTTATACTCTCTGGTTATGTCAAAATAGCTATTGGAAATGGCCATTTATAGTGAGTTTTCCCATTAAAAATTGTGATTTTCCATAGTTATGTTAGTTTACCAGAGGGTATAGTTGATATTCCAACGAAAAGTTTCATCTGTGATTTTTCAATTGCTATGCTTGATAACCGGAGGGGAGGTGGAATCATTCCCAAACTTCTTTCATCTTTTTTTTTGCAGCCTTTTTTCTGGGTGAATTTTAGTTTATATAATCAGGTTGGCTTTTTTCTCTTAGGTCTGATTCAGCGAGACAGCATGGACCGAGGCAACTTGATGAACATTTTCGCCACCACCAAGTTCTTCCAACGCACTGAGTTGGATTGGGTGGAGATTGGTTTGCAGGTCTGTCGTCAGGGCTACAACATGTTGAACCTGTTGATTGCGCGCAGCTGGGTGGCACCAAAGCGATGGAAGCTATAAAAAACGGAAGGGTGCAGGAAGGACTGAAGTATAGACCAGTACCCATAGGATCCATGTATGGTATATATGCTAACATTGGGGGTATATTGATGGTAAATGTTACCATATATTAGCATACATGGATCCTATGGGGTATAGACTAGTTCTCTTTTTTTCAAATGCTGATATACAACTACCTTCTATGTTGGAAGGTGAATGGATGGTCGTTTTTTCTGGATCTGAGATGACCCAGGTGACGATTAGTCATGGGTACCCCCATGACGAATCGGAAACCTCCAATTGAGGGATACCACCTAAAATAAAATTTTGGGAGGGTGCCCAGCTTACTCACATGATATCAGACCTCAGTCTTCTCAGTTTTGTAATATACTGATATTAATTTTTTGAGGCTCAGATAGTATCTGTGGTAGCTCAGGCTAAGAACTTTCACTCGTGGTATTCGATCCCTGAAACGCACAAAAATATGTTCGTTGTTGGTTGTACAAAAAAACCGTTGGCACGTCGGCCCATTCATATAACCGATGTTTTTTCTTTTTCCAGGCAAGAACTTGAACTTCTTGCACTTGGACTACAACTTCAACCTGAAGCCGGTGAAGACCTTGACCACCAAGGAGCGCAAGAAGTCGCGCTTCGGCAACGCCTTCCATCTCTGTCGTGAGATCATGCGTCGGGGGAGCCCGGTGGGGACCGGTGGGGACCTTGGGCTCTGGGAGCGGAAACGAAGAAAAAGGTGGGAGTTTTCTCGAAGGAATCGCTATGATAATTATGGGGATATGATTTCTGATACATATTTCATATCATATAATCAACATTCATCAACCATAAATCATATGACATGATATGAGTTTGTCCATGTTTGTCCTGAAATGCTGGATCTAGCCATTTTAATCCAGGAAGATGAAATGGTTCTGAACCATGGGATGAAATTGCCAAGCCTCGAATTTCTATAGGGATGACATGGAAGCCTTAAAACATCCGGCAGTTTCTGAGGGAAGTAATATATATATATATATATTGATACATTTTTTGTCACGGAAAGTTTCGGTGTTTTTCTCTTGACAGGATATGAATATCACCAGGAAATCCTGTCAGGATTTGGCATTGAGATTTTTGGGCATGTTTCTTATGAACCTCTGGATGTACCTTGAGTTCTTGAGCTCGGTATGAGAAACAAAGAGCAACTTTTGACTGCAGGGTTTTCAATGTCGAATCCATTGACACCTGACTTACTTTTTTGTTTGTTTGTTGCTATTATGATTGTGGATTCACGTTATCAATCATTTGAACTGGTTATTACATGGGATGGCGCCCACAATTCTTGTCCCAAACGAGACCAGTGTTTCATCTATGCGTAACAAAAGGAATTGAACCACTTACTGTAAATCAATAAACTGGCTGGATTCTACTGTAATTCTAGCACAACCGATTATAATTAAGCCGCTTATATTCCATTGTTGTATTTGATCATGCTGGTATATATCCCATTGTAACCACAATATATCCACATTATATCCAAACTAGATACCTTTTAAACCCCATTTACTATGGTAAACTTCCAATTTATACCACCAGTAAATATATAAATGGATTATTCCCAGAACATACTCCCATGATATGCAAATATGTAGTTTATGCAGCTAGTTATGTAAATCCCACTTGTATCCACTTGTTAGTTAAATTCCGATGAGCCACCATCAAATCCCATGGAATTTCCCACGAATCCACGATAAAATCACCAGTATATACAAAAAAGCCCGGGTAATTCCTCATGAAAACTACGGTTAACTTCCAAAAAACCTCCATATCACCATAAACTGCCACTAAATCGCCATCCAATTCCGTGAATTCACGATACAATCTCATTTAAAGTCATCAAAAATCTCCATGACCACTAAACAGAATCCCATCTTTCCACAGAATCGTTTAGGGTTCCCATCTCCATCTCCCACGTTTCGTAACGGAACGTCCGAGGTTTGACGAAGCTGGTGGTGGATTCGCACGTACAGTTCCGCCTGGGCAATGTGGATGCCTTCCAGCTGGCAGATGGATGCTGGGCGCAAGTGCGGCGGCGGAGGGGGAGATGACAATTGAGGCCGATTTTAGGGTGAATTCATGGGGATATGGTGATTTCATGGGATTTTGGTAGAGGGTTTTTATGGTGACTTTATGAGACTTGCCAATGGTTGATGGCTGTATGAAATGGTGATTTAATGATGATTTAGAGGGATAAACATGGGGATTGAACCACTGAAAATTGGGAGTTAACCATAGAATGGTGATTTCATGGGATTGAATGATGATTTCGAGGGATTATTGGGGATTGAACCACTGGTTGAAGATATGGCATACGTCTGAGCATAGGGTACCCCAAATTCCAATGTTTTCTGATCATTTTCCCCTGAACATACCACATTTCCAGAGAAACCCATACAATGTGGGGTGGGGCCCCCCAGTTATAAGTTGGTTTATAAACCCCAGTAACTATAGTTATAAGTACCATAAACATCCATAAACCATAGTTATTGGAGTTATAAACCAACTTAGCTATCTTTGGGGCCCCACATTGTAGGAGTAATAATGTTTGATTCATAATGAATAATGCAAACAATGATACTGCGGAAAATCCCAGCGTTTTTTTTGTATGTTTTAATACATTCTTAGATGGTTGAATACCATTAGATGGTTGAATACCAGACATTTGAGACATTGTTGGTATTATCCGGCCCATTATTGATGGTCTCACACTAAAAATGAGCAACTTTGTGTGTGCTTTGGCATTGGTGTCCCAATTTTTGACGCGTCCCCATATATCAAATATGGAGATTATATGATTATGATGATGATGATGATGATGATGATGACGAGAGGATATATATATATATAACGCCCAAAGTGTGTGTAATCATTGACAATAACCAGCTGATTGTACGGTGGATTTCCTAGGTCATGGGGAACAAAATCATGCAAGTTTTTGGTCATGTTAAATGGGAAACCAGTGGATCGGGGTAGCCTATTTTTAAGGAGCCCAAGCATATCAGTTGTGTTTGTAACTTGGAATCCCAACTACATAACTGGTTGGTGGTTTGGAACATTTTTTATTTTTCCATATATTGGGAATAATCAGCCCAAGTGACTCTCATATTTCTCAGAGGGGTGGCTCAACCACCAACCAGATAATCATACTCTTGTATATCGGTTGGGTGTTCTCCACTCATCCATAAAAAATCAGGCTGCTTAATTCAGAAAGTTGGGTCTGATCAGACCACATAAAAATATGACGTGATTTTTATGGCTCCGGCACGTATGGTGAGGTTTTGCAATCGGCACCCAATTAGTACCATAAAGGGGAGTGGCGATGACACCATTGGATTTAAACATGGAAAAACCATTGAAAAACCCACAAATAAATGGAGGTTTCGATCGCTGGGAACATCATCTATTTCTATGTGCCATGGCTTCCATGGCTATGTTAGTCATAACCAGAGGGTATATCCGATAGCAATCCTAGCAATGGTGGAATGAAATCGTTGAAACATTCGGAATGTGACATGGAAAAAAGGGAGGTAGGGACGAGACCTGCGGCTGTCGAGGGGCCGCTGAAAAGCAAGGTTTGCAGTACATCTTCGCCCACGTGGGTCAGCTGACGGGTATGTACCGCTACAAGTACCGCCTCATGCGACAGGTGCGAATGTGTAAGGACTTGAAGCACCTCATCTACTACCGTTGCTTGGTGCGGCTAGAACGGAGATGCTGTTGAAACTGGAGGGAAGGTGAGGAAACACCTTCAATTTTGGGGTTACCCTCTGGCAATGAAACACCAATCAATGCTGTAAACCATCCCCAATTTTAAGAGAAATGAGACGTATAGAATACGAAAAAAGAACATCCAGAGTTGTCTCAGAGTTTAAGTTTATTATTGGTTTTACCACACTACAGCAGTTGGGGCATGTACCATGCAGGGTTTCCAAGCCATCCAAGATGAGTTATAGAAGATCAGATCTTCCAACCCTCAACCCTTGGGCCTAAACTTTTTTTTTATCCACACCGTTACGACCCTGCGGCAACGAAAAGATATGGACAAACCATGATGGTTTCCCCAGAAAATGATCAGTTTTACATAGTTTTACCCCCAAAACCATGGTTTTACCCCATGAGAACATGGCCAAAGCCACGGGTTGTCCCGGTTGTCCCGGTGGTTTTACCGTGAGGGTTGAAACAACCGTGGGAGGTTTCAACACGGGTCCCGTGGGCAAGGGCCCGGGCTGCGGATTTTGGGCGCCGGGCTGGCGTGTGTGGCTCTTCTTCTTGCGAGGCCGTTTTGGAGAGGGAATCCCCATGGATCCGTGGTTTGAGATGGGGAAGGACAGGGGTACCATCTGGTTATTTAACGTAGCCATGGTATAGATGGCCCATAGAAATAGATGGTTTACCTATTATAAATGGTGATTTTCCATGGCTATGTTAAATAACCAGATGGTACCCCTTTGCATCATCCATTTTGATTTTTGGATTTTCCATGAAATAAACCATCCAGCGATAAAGGGGTACCCCATTTATGGGACACCGGGACACCCCTATATTATCCATATTTCAATCTTCTCTGTTTTGCACGGGGAGTTGGAGCTACGATTTCTGTCAGTGCAACCACATTTCTTGTAAGATGTTGCCATTTTTCGACGAATTTACTGGAATCCTGGAGTTGGTGAGGTGAATTTCGGAAGTTGAAGTCATGATTTTGGAAAAGATCAATTGATTCTGTGTGGACCATTTGAATCCCACTGTTCTTGCCTCCCATGTTTTCCTTGTCCTCCAGTCTTGCTTTGCGTTCGATGCTCTGGGTGATTTCACCCACTTACATCCATGGTCGATCGCTTTGCTTCTTGATGGATTACAATGGATTCACACATTATTCGGAATTCGTCAAAATCTTGTTTTCATTTGTTTGATGTTTATTTTCCAGCATTTTTTTTGAACATGATTTAAGTATCCTCCTTGGAAAAATCTCTATAAAATAGATCACCTGGGGGTACGATTCTATATATTTAAGTTGAATCTTCCTCAAGAAACTTGGCTCATCCACGACTCGCAGGAGTGGTGCCCCTGTTGGAGCGGTGGCTGGGCAACCTGTTGGCCAGGCAGTTTGAGGGCCGAGTCAGTGCCCTTGGCTGCAGACGTCGACCACGGGTTTTTGGTTGAATGTGGTGGCTGGTGTAGGGTGATATGGGTATGGATCAATACCTATTAATACCATTTTTAGTGGGATGAACATCCATTTACCAGCTATTTTGATGTTCACCAGGGGTACAAGGTTTTGACACACTGCCATATATCCTCTTTTTTAAAATATGTGTTTACAACAGTTTCGATTTTCCTTCATCAATATTCTCCCACATTTTGGACGCTTAAATCCCTATGATTCTGTATTGAAGTCCCCGGTTTTCATATTATATATATATATAGATAGATAGATAGATAGCTAGCTAGCTAGATAGATAGATAGATAGATAGATAGATAGGTAAATGCCCCAGTTTGCAAGTTCCGATGATGAAACCTCTCATTTTGGATGGTTAAATCCCCACTATGGTGCATTGAAATCACCAATTTTGCCCCAAAATCCAGGCAAAGGTGTGGCGAAGACCATCACCAAGCAGCGCGTGGAGAGTCACTTTGACCTGGAGCTGCGTGCCGCGGTGATGTCACTTGGACCTGGGAGATACTCTGACATGCTTCAATTCGGTTTCACCGTGGTTTAACCATGCTTAAACCAATGGGAATTACCATCTTCCAGCAATTTTCACAGCTCAATTCCACCAGTGACTTTCTCCCCCCCATTTTTTTGGTGGGATCGGAGCATCTCCGAGGCATGACATCATTGATATGATGCCTGAGGGTGTGCGAGCAAACAAGGCCAGGCTGAGGTCGGTGGCATATGTGGCATCTGACTAGGGGTAGAATGGCAGAGTCAAGAAATCTATGGTCTATGTTTATGATATGAAGATTTCCTGAAATGGGGGTGCCCCCAAATCATCCTTGATTGGAACATTTTAGAATTCAAACCCGCCTTTGGGATCCCCTATTTTTAGAACTCCCACATATTGTGCTCTTTGATTTTTTTTGCATGGATTATTCAGATACAGTATGGTACCCCCCAGTTATAAGTTGGTTTATAACCCCCATTAATCCCCATTAACTATAGTTATATCTACCATAGTTAAGCCACTTTATCAGGCAACTTGGCTATCTTGGGGATCTAATCCTGTACAGATATAGATCATTTCAATGTCACTCACTTTTCCGTCGAGGCGTCAACCCCCGTGAAATTGTTCAAGTTGATTGGGGAAAACAGAGGTTTCCAGTGACTGTTCCCTTCAAACCAAGGATTTCCCAATGGATTTTCCATGGATTTTCCATGGTTTCCATGGATTTTCCCAATGGATTTTGCCAATGATTGGTTTATCCCAATGGATTTCCCATGGATTTTCCCCATGGGATTCCTGGATTCGTCGTCAGCCAGACGAGGCGCGCACCATCCTGCAGCACTTGTCCGAAGCCTGGAGATGTTGGAAGGCCAACATCCCCTGGAAGGCGCCGGGAGCATCCGATGAGGAATCTTCCAAGAAAAGATGTTTGAAGTTGGAAGAAGTTGGTCAACTCCGATTTTTGGAAGATGTTTGATAATTAATTTGAATTGATGTAAATGGTATGAATTTGTAACCTGTTCTTGAATTTTTTGGGTGGTTGACTATAAGAGGTGGAGAAAACACGCGCGGCCATATCGAACTGCGCGGCCCAACATCAGGGGAAAACCAAAAAAATGTATTTATTTGTTTATATTTGTTTAAGGTTTAAACATGTTTAAACACCTTAGAAGTTGTGCCAATAAACATCTAGGACATTCATAGGAAACATTTCATTACAAACTCATTTTGGAAGATTTCCATGTGACCTGATCTGTCAGGTGCCTGGCTTGCCGGCACCCATTGAGAACATGATCCTGCGCTACGTGAAGTCCAAGGAGCCGAGTGAACTGCTGGGGGTCGAATGGCCAGGTGGTTCTGCAGTTGAAGAATCCGAAGATGACTGGAAATGGAAAAGAGTCTGGAAAAAAGGCTACCCCAAAATCCCAGGATTAACATGGATTAACGGGGTTGCTCCAGCCTAATGGGTAAATGGTAGCCGCAAGGGGGGAACAATTTGCATCAATTTGCCATTTTACCATTACAATCACGTATAATTAATCACTATATTTAGCCAATTTACCCCCTACCTTGGGACCCTTGGGACCCTTGGGAGCATATCGCGAGTTGGATCCAGGCTGATTGGTGGACCAACGCCACCTACTACAACCGAGAGCGAATCCGACGTGGTGCCACGGTTGACAAGATGCCTGGCTGAGGATTTCCATGGAATCCATGGAAACACCTGTCCCCGAAGATATGGGATTTAATGGATTTACCTATTAAAAATGGTGATTTAATGGGATTTAATGGGATTTATTAGGATACATGATGGTATACCCTCTGGTAATTTGTTACATAGCCATGGATCAATGGCCGTAGAAATAGTTGATTTACCTATATGAAACATGGTGATTTTCCATGGCTATGTTAGTTTAACAGAGGGTAGATGGAAAATATGTGGAACATATATGGAACCTAATGATTCAATGGATTGATCGGGAAAGTTTTTTTAAGGAAATCTTGGTCTGTGCCTCCCAGCACTTTTGGATAGCTATGTAGATCCAAGAAGCTTGAAGAAATGGCCAAGGAGGAACTACAAAATTGGACTTTCCAATACGAAGGACAACTTTAGAAGATTTTTTTTCAGTGTTTTTTTTAAATCTCCAGGGTGTACACATGTTTAGCCCTTGCCACCGATCGCTTTAAGAGGTGCAGTCCTATAGGTATTGGCTTCTCCACGAAGAGACAGCTGAGGCATCAACAAACTGTCCAGTGGTTGGGAGGGAGGCCATAGGTCCATAGGTATCCGTCTATTCCCCAACTGGGAGCCAGTTGGAGCTACAATCAGACTTTCCCACACACACAATAGTGAAAAATCATGCTAATCAACCAGTTGTATCCCACTAACTCATTGCTGTCAGTTCTCCCATTCTACAGTATTTAGAGTGATTTCCCTATGAATTCCCTATGATTTCCCTATGATTTCCCATATGTCCCATCACTAGGAGCCAAGGACTTCAGGTCTGACAGCCTCTGAGGACCACCTGTAAGAAGAACCTGGGCCGACTGACACGGCTGTGGTTGAAGGCGGACCGCAACAGTCCCAACGGTCCCCAGCGCTTTCGATGGGGAAAATATTGGGATAGGGACTTGGGGACTTGACTGGGTACTGGTATGGGGAATATAGATGAATATAGTCTTTTTGTACAATATATAAATATATATAAAGTATGTGTATATTTTTTTTTTGCCTGAAAATGGCGAATTCCAATTTATGGCTATGTTCATAGGGAAATTGATGATTACACAAGTCACACCTTTTTTGGGGGGATTAACAGTCCCCAGTAGCCAGTTCTTCCATCATGCAGATCCGGTGGCTGACGGTATGGCTCTGTTTTGCAAGGCAGAACAAGAAAGACAGCACAACTACCTGAAGGATGGACCGTACGTGACTAGCCAGTTGCGGCTGCTGATGAAGCAGAAAGTGGAGATGTTGATGCTGACAATCATGATGATACCCTCTGGTAATCAAACATGGCAGTGGAATACATATCCCCATTTTTTTAGATCATGTTTCCCACAAAAGCCCCGATTATAGAGGATGTTCAATGCCATGTCTGTTTACCGGAGAGTAATCATAATTCGTGACTGCTTTATCCTTCATGGTTTTAGAAGTTTATGCGTTGAAATATGTTGAAATCCTGATTCATTCGAAAAGAGCAGAGAACACATCATATGACCTCCAGTAATTTAACATGGCAACAGCAACATGGCCCATTTCGTTCGATGTTTTACCTATCAAATGATACAAAGCGGCAATGTTCCATAGCGATGTTAGATGATTCGAAGGTAGTCACCAGGTAGTCTGTTTAGTCTTGGCATCATTCGTCAGATTCATCAGACTGGGGATGTGATTCGGAAGCCTTGGAAGCCTTGGACCCAGGTGAGTGGAGAGGAGGCTGTGGCCATCTACACCACGACAGTGTCTTGGTGGAACAGGTGATACCCCTGGTGCATCAAGATAGGGGATACAACATCTTAAAAACTAATATATACCCTCTGGTAATTTAACATAGCTATTGAAAATTGCCATTTATAATGGATTTTCCCATAAAAAATAGTGATTTTCCATAGCTATGTTAGTTTACCAGAGGGTATATGAATTATATGAATTATATGTTCCTGCTTCACTCGAGACTCGAGAACCTATCTATTTTTGTGCTTTCTTAGGTGGAAAACGATGAACAACAAAAACACCTTTTTTGACGTAAGGGTTATCAATTTTGAAGCACGCCACCAGACACAGCTCCCGAGAGGCCCCCTGCCGACATTGCAAGGTTCACTGGTTGGAGAGTCGAAAATTCACTCCCATTCCCTTCCCACCCTTGAACTACAAGCACGACACCAAGCTGCTCATTTTGGCGTTGGAGCGGCTCAAGGAACAGCCTCCCGGATGATGACTTATTTTGGCCAGGTGTCTACCTTTGTGGAAGTACTACATCAATCATTGGAAACAATCCTGGTGTTCCCAACGAGACAGGTCGAATCATAATGTGGTGGCTCATGTTTGGCTAATCTCCAGTGGCTTGGAAAAAACTTTCTCAATCTGTTTCCCATCGACAAGGGTGGCCCTTGGGGCCCGCATGGGCTGTGGATCCCGACTGGAAAATTTTGTGAACAGACTCAGATAGACAACAGGATAAACATGAAGAATGTAATGATGAAAAAAAACATGTTCCCCAATGCTACCCAGAAAGTACTTGATACGTGGAACGCTTGGAACCGGAGCCGTGCTGTCCACCTGGCCGTGCGTCGGGCGATGAGGTACACAGTGCAGACGCGCTTGAATCAGCAACAGCGAGAGGACTGGGGATCTCCCACCTTCAGAAAGCCCCATGGTGATCATGATCATGCATCCATCTGGCTATGGATCAATACCTATTAATACCATTTTTAGTGGGATGAACATCCATTTACCAGCTATTTTGATGTTCACCAGGGGTACAAGGTTTTGACACACTGCCATCTGGGTAAATTTCATCACGACCGAGCCCTGTTCTCCCGAGCCCTGGCATCATAGTTTATTTTAGGGAAATCATCGCCAGAGAAGGCCAAAAAAATCAGGTTAGTGAAATATTATAATTTACCCAGATCCATGGTGATTATTTTCTTCAAACCCGAATTTCGGAGAATACTACACTAGTCTTATTCCATCTTATTCCCCATTCAGACATAACCCATCATGACCCATCACTCCAATCCCTTTCCAACCGCCCCGTGGCGCTGGCGCTCGCGCTCACCTTTTCCGTACGGCTTCCTTTTGGCTTTCGGCCTTGGCGCGGCACAATGTGAGGCCCCCCAGTTATAAGTTGGTTTAGATTCGCCCCAGTAACTATAGTTATAAGATGTTATTTGC
The DNA here is from genome assembly GCA_947184155.2 of Cladocopium goreaui. Lineage (NCBI taxonomy): Eukaryota > Dinophyceae > Suessiales > Symbiodiniaceae > Cladocopium > Cladocopium goreaui. The sequence continues at coordinate 258,783 of CAMXCT020004179.1, read as the reverse complement.
GTACCATAAACCATAGTGATATTGGAGTTATAAACCAACTTAGCTATCGACCGGGGGCCCCATCCTGCAGGAGTTGGGTCTGGTGGAGCAGGCCTACGACAACCCCCACGAGGCGCTGAGTCGCATCAAGCGGCACCTGCTGACGCAGCGCGCCTTCAAGGAGGTGACCATCGAGTTCCAGGTCGGCGGATCATGGCCATGGCGGCAGCCATGGGGCCATGGGGCCATGGGGATATCATGGGGATATCATGGGGATATCATGGGGATATCATGGGGATATCATGGGGATATATATGAATATATTATAATGAAAATACTCATACTAATATATATATATATATGACATTCCATGTATATATATATATACACATCCAAGTCTTGACATGGGAAGTTGGTTATACAGCACCCTCAGACATGGGAGGTGGATGGGGCATGGTTGAAGTTGGATGGGGCAGTTGTTGCTTTGATTCTTCGCAACGCTTCTGATGTAATATTGTTCTCCGAGCATTGCTGGTGTATGTTTTCCATACCTGTTTTCCATGAATGTGTTCTTCATATTTTGTCTGGTTGGTGGTTTCAAACATTTTTTATGGTCCATAATATATGGGATGTCATCCTTCCCATTGACGAACTCCATCATTTTTCAGAGGGGTTCAGTCACCACCAACCAGTTGTTCATGAATGGTCCATTGAAGATGGTCCTAATTTATAGTTGATTTACCCGGAAATTTACCCACTAAAAGTGGTGACTTTCAACCAGAGGGTATTTTGTTCATGAATGTTTTCCATATCTACTGAGGTGGATCTTTCCATCTATCATCTGAGTTTTTTCCGCCAGGACATGTACTCGCACCTGGTGCCCTGCTATGAGATCGAACCTTTGGAGAAGATCACCGATGCCTACCTGGATCAGTACCTCTGGTCTCTCGGCGCAAAGCCTTGGAAGCTGCTGGTGATGATGGGATGTGGAATTGTGTATGTAAATTTAGATAAGATTGGATCAGATTAGATTAGATTATAGATAAATAGGTAGATAGACAGATAGATAAATGAAAGGAGTCAAAAAGGTCTGGTTTTGAAAGTTTGTGCTTTGGCCACAATTTGCGATATTTTGCATAGAAACTATCCAGAAATGCACTTTGAGCTCCACACTGCAGGATTTTTTCTTTCTGGATGATCAGCCATATACATATATCCTCACAGTTCCTAATAATAAAGTTCTTATCATATCCCCCATTTTGATGGGGTATCAAAAACTGGCCATTTGAACCAACCGTTTGCCTTGTGACGCCACAAGGTACGAGGGTGATCATCGACACCTCTTCCCCAACTGGGTGAAGCCGGCCGATACCGAGCCAGCCCCGCTGTTGGTCTACAAGTGGTGCCAGGGTGTGAACAACTTGACGGATGTTTGGGCCCCTTGACCGAAAGGAATGGCTGGAGGAGCTGTTGCGGCCCAATGGGAAATGATGGCAAGTAGATGTATACAAAAGACACAGACTGGCCACCTATTTGTGCAAAACATGACTTACTCGATCTTACTTAGTTTATCCGAAGAACATGTTTGCAAATGATGATTTATGTAGGGAATCATTGCAAAATCAGCTAAGTTCACGTTGGTGAAATGAGTTATAGAATGTTATAGCCATGGATCATGCTCGTTGAAACTGTTTTTTTTCACCATGATCAACTCAATGGCCATTTTGGGAACCGATTGATTGGAGGTACCTAGCATATATAAGGCCTATTTTTGAGGCCTATGTAAGGGAATATCCCCACAAAATATGGCCTTATATGGTACAGTACCTCCATTTCAGGATCCTGAAATTCCCATTGAACAACCATTTGACAATCTCCAAGTTTTGAGTTCTTCTCGTCAGCCAACTGACCAGTCGCTAGGCTGATGATTGTCAGATGGTGTTTGCATTTTTGTACTTCCATTTCTGGAATTCATCATAAACTTGGACGATGAAAGTCTCCAATTTTGGCAACTGTTTTCAGGGAATTCCATGCTCAAAAAAGGTTTCTTTCCAGCCTTTTTTGGTGAGTTGGTGTTTTTTTGCGCTGATTCGGCAGAGAAACTTGGGACCACGGAGTCAAAGTTCCAAGGACACCTCAGATGGACAGTGCGTGGTGGTGCTAGAGAGCAAGTTCGAGAACGTTTCACAGAAGGCTGGAGAGGAAAAGAAGTGGTTACTGTGATATTGGCAGAATACAGAGGATGAAAATCATCAAACGTTTGATTTACATTGATTCAATGTGGTTAAAACACTCATATTTTTCATAAACCATCCCCAAAATCACCATAACTGGGTGGTATAAACCATCAAACATGTGGTGGTTTATGACATTGTTTTACCTACATTACTGCAAATGGGGTCGGGTGAGGATGACCTCTCCGGTGCAGTTTGGGTGTCCCAGGTTGCTCCCGGACCCTGGCAAAGCAGGAACCCGATATCATTTGGAAACATCGAACTCTCATCCTGGCATTTACATGAAATCATGCTCTTTGTTTGCTATAGTTTCAACATTTTCGACACATATATATATAAGTATTGGGGATATAATATGGGATGACCTAAAAATATGCCCCCAAAAAAACTCGCAACAACCCACTCCGACTTTCGTGTTTTTTTTTTTTTTTCGGAGGTCGACTTGACCCTGCTGAATCGCTTGCTGCGGCTCATTGTGGATCACAACATCGCAGATTACATGACTGCGAAGAACAACATTGTGATCAACTATAAGGAGAGGTAGGAGAGGAAAATTATGGGATGAAATTATTGTCCCATCTGATCATTTCAAATTGCTATAAGGAGAGGAAACGGATTTCGGAAACGGAGAGGGAACATTTTGGTTAGAAAATTATGGGATGAAATTATGATGGGAAAATGATGGGAAAATGATGGGAAAAGATCCCACTACTATTGGATGACATTGGAGAATAACCTACTAATTACGTGAAGATACGTGGAGAAATGATAATTTATGATGATATGTGGTTGGAGGTGAATGTTTTTTTCTGACACCAACAGAAGTGGTAAATGCTTGGTAAATTGGGCTTACAGTTCCACTGCAAGCCAACAGAAGTGGGGCTGTTGAAGGATCATAGGCGTTTACCAAGCTGTCAATCTCATGGTTGGTACAAGGTCAAAATGCGCTTTCTTTTCCCACAAAAGGAGATTACCCTTACCCCCCCATAGATAGGGGTTAATATACCCGATACCCATTCAGAGGAATCCCTAGTGATTGTGGGATGACGGCCATAACCCGTATACGATGATACTAGATGTGGATATAGCTGCTGACAAAGCCCAGTGAAACGGGGGATGATTAAAAACAAGGAAAGCCATTGCTGGGTACGTGGCTGGCAAATGGGGAGAGAGTTGCAGCATTGGACAGAAATTACCCTTTAGTAATTTAACATGGCAATGGAAAATCCTGACTCTTAACAGGAACATATCTGAACATTATTAGACAATCATCTACATCTAAACATGTGTCAAGTTACTTTCCATGGCCAGGTTGAATGACGGGAAGGCAAAGGAAAAGCATTCAAAGCTGATTGAAGTCGAAAAGTGTCGCACAATTTTCTCTACATGTAAATCCATACAGAGACATATTATCTGGTTGGTGGTTTGGAACATTTGTTATTTTCCCCAATAGTTGGGATGATGATCCAATCTGACTATATAATATTTTTCAGAGGGGTAGGTATACCACCAACCAGTTATGATTCATGTCTAATTGTATTTGTTGGCTCCAGTAGGCCTCCAACTTTTCAGTTGTTGGTTTGATAATATTCTACCTTCAAGACCCTCCATGTTTGACATATGTACATATACTTAATGATACAAATTATATATATATATATATATATATTTATGATATATATTATATATACGTTGCATATATATATACACATACGTTGCATGTATATATATAATACATTTATAAATTTGGAGGGTCAAAACACCAAAATCATTTCTGGTGGATGTTTCTGCCTAGCAGATCCGTTGCAGCGCTTGGAGGACATGAACCACACGAACTCCTACGGCCTCATCAAGGGACTGCAGTTCGGCTCCTTCGTCTTCCAGTACTACTGCATGGTGCCTTGATCATTGGTCGGTCGCTTGTGGGCCTGATATGCCCTGAATGAGTTTTGTTGGATTTTTTTTCCGCCGAAAAATGAAACTGGGATTCAACACGTGTATCTTGTTATGGAAAGTTGGAATCCCGAGATCTTTTGTCTTTCTGATGGGAGTCTTGGAGCACCTTGCTGGAGATTCCCTGACCCAAGTCCTGGACCCATAACTACATCGTAGCCCCAGATCTCTAGCCAGTTAACTCCCCATTCATGATGGTTAAATCCCCATATTTTTGTTTGGATATCTCCCAGTTGAATCCCACATTTTGGTGATGAAAAGACCAATTATATAACCTCCACCAAGCTTTGCCATGAAGTAAGGTTAATTCCCAATTTTCCCAGTGAATTTCCGAAAACATCACCCGTTTTCCGAAAAGGTGCTGGACCTGCTGATGCTGGGTCTGACGCGAGCCTCAGAGATCGCAGGACCCCCACAGCTGCCCAATGAGTTCCTGACCTTCCAAGATGTGGACACCGAAATGAGGCATCCCATCAGGCTTGGCCGATGGGCCCCACAATGGAACCCGGGCATGTTTATAACATGAGTGCTTCGTAAATTACTTATGGTTTATAACATTTTAATAATATAACCATAGTCATATATATATATATATTATATTCAGTATGGTACGCCAAACACAAAAAATCAAGCACCAACTCATCTCATCCCTTGATCTTCGTTCCGGCCAACACCGGCGGCGGCCTGCCGCAGGTTGTACTGCCGCTACTTGGATCGGTTCATCATGGTCTTCCGCTTCAACAAGGAAGACTCCAAAGATCTGATCCAGAGGTTCCTGACGGAGAACCCAGATCCCAACAACGAGAACGTGGTGGGCTATACCAACAAGCGGCTTAACGAAAAAAAAACCGCCGGTGGAAATTCATGATGCCAAAAGATGAGAAAAATGATTGGAATCTGAAGTATCGACTTTCTCTGGTGGGTTAAACAACCGCAGGTTGTTTGGTTGAAAAAAAGAATTCCAAAAATTGCAATGTTTGCTGGTTCATATCTGGTATCACATATGGACATTGGTCAAATTGAAGACCCAAAACAACCCCAAGGTTTAGTTGAAGTACTCAACCACTTGTCCCACACGTCTACACAAAATGATCTCATGTGACAAAACCAAAATTGACGGTTTCAGCCCATAGCCCACAGGATTCGGTGTGACTCACCATCCACAAAAAAGCTGCTGATCAACAAATTTTTTGCTGGCGGATCCACAAAAACCTCAACCATTTTTGGGGTCAAAATCTCAGTTTTTAGATTTTTTAGGACCCAAACTACCCCAAATTAACCCCCAAAAAAGTGTTAACCGAGGATGTGCTGGCCTCGCGATTGCCGCATGCGACGCATGAAACACGATGTCAACCTCGGAAGGTGAGCAGACTCTGATAGACGATGCTGAAATCCCAAAGATGTTTGATGGTGTAATATGGAAAACATATGCTGGTGACTGGTGGTTTCAAACATTTTTTTTATTTTCCATAACCTATATGGATATTATATGATATATATATATGGATTATTTATGGCATTTTAATATATTTTGATAGGCAATATGATGATTATGATGACTGGTTGGTGGTTTGGAACATGATTTTTATGACGTTCCATATATTGGGAATTTCATAATCCCAAGTGACTTTCATATTTTTCAGAGGGGTAGGTATACCACCAACCAGGTAAATATGGTAAACATCACAATTTTTTGATGGTTAAATATGGTAAACATATGAATATGGGGATGTGTCAAAACCTAATATTACCATATTGACTGCGGGAATAACGATAAACCAGCTATGACTTAGGGTATCTAGGGCACCAGGGTTTTGACTCATAGCCATAAGGGTAAACATCGCACTTCTTCATGGCACCACGGCCATTCTTGGTGAACAAATCCAATTTCTGATGGTATCGGAATTATGTTGAAGTTAAGCCACGTTAAATCCTGGAAATCCCAAATTTCTGGTGGTGCACCATGTTTTCTTCGCCATTTTCGTTGGTGAAATCCCATGGGCAGCGTAGACCGCCATGTTTCGCCCAGGGCGGTCTTCTGGGAGATGCAAAACCGGCTGCCGCGCAGTGTGACCACATTAGTCTGGGACAACTCCTTCGCGTCGGTGTATTCCAAGGACTCAAGAAATCCCAGGGATGGATCAGAAAAATCATGAAACAGGATCTAACCAGATTTCAGCAAGAAAAATGGTGAAGCCGGCCAAAATGGGAGTTATCTAGAGTTGATTGAATAAGGTTTAATTGAGGATTTTACCAACAAAGAAAAGGGGGATTCAAGCGGACGTATATGGGGATGGAATGGAACATATTCTCCCCACAAGCTGACACATGGTATTGGCTAAGCATCCCCAAACATCAACTGGCCAACTGAAAGAATTCTTTTCTCCCAGTTGGCTCAACTGGCAGGCTCCTGGCTGATGTTGGGGGGTCCAAAATCCAGCCGTTTTTTTTCTCAGCGTTTGATGAGGACAATCCCAACATCCTCTTCAACATGTGCGGCTTCGAAGTCCGAATTCTGCCAAAGATCCGAACTTTCCAGGCGCGCCGGCTGATAGGCTGGATGCCCATGGCCATTGGCCCCACTGGGTTATGTCAAAAGAGGCGTCTCCGTGTATCCTGTGGACATGGCTAGTCTGGAAATCGAACGGTCGTTACCAACCAATCATTTTATAGATCCCATGCTCCATGTATGGCATGTATGGTATATTTACCTACATTTGGGTGATTTGTTGGGTAAATGTTGGAATATTTATTCCAGCACCATGGTTCGCATATGGGGATGATTTTCCAATCAATTCAACAATTGGGATGTCCAAGTCTTGTGCCATGTTTTGATTCCCGCAGGGGTACGGCCCCCAGTTGAATAATCTTGAACAAGCATTCCGAATGAATGCTGGTATGTATGGAGTATACCCCAAGTGGCCCCTCTATTCTTCGAATCATGGTTGATGATTGGAGTGAGGTCGTGCTGTCAAAGTTCTGGATGATGGTCCATGGTTGATGCTTAATGTCTGAGTCTTGATGGTGCTGATGTTTGATGGTGAGGACACCCACAACATGATGGATACAGATTGGACACTACCCTCTGGTAAACTAACATAAACTAAGATAACTATGGAAAATAACCATGTTCTAGCTGGGTAAATCAACTATTTCTATGGCCATTTTCAATAGCTATGTAACAAATTACCATACATCCAAACTCAGCCAATGCAACCATCCACGGAAACCATAAACTGCGCAGGAAGAGTTCACGCAGCGTGAGGGTGTGTGGAAGTTGCAGAACGATGCTACCAAGGAGTCGCCGACCGGAACGGAGAGAAACAACGGGGAGGGTGCAAAGTGAGTTATGGCTGGATCTGATGTGATCTGAAATGGCTGGAAATCGAACATCCACAGACTTATTGCTGGTTGCTGGTTTGGAACATTTTTTTTTCGTAATATATGGGATAATCCTTCCCATTGACTAATAATATTTTTCAAGATGGCTAAGTCACCACAAACCAGATAATATATCTATACATGTCTTTAACATTATCTAACACAGCCTAGTTACCAGGCGGTAAACTAAACATAGACGTGGCAAATCCCGGGTTTCACTGGGAACATGATCTGGAAATTGTGGATTCCCCACATCTATCCTCTGGTAATGACTAACATATAGCTATTGAAAATGGCACATTTACATACATTTACTTTGTTGATGTAGCTATTCAAGATGGTGATTTTCCAGTTCGCAAGCTGTTCGAAAAAAGCCAGGAGATGACGGCGCAGGCCTTCTTGAAGGTCGACAACGAATCTCAGAAGCAGTTCGAAAACAGGCGCGGGCGCGGTTCGGTTTTCGTTATCAACCCTTGGTATAATATAACCTAATTATATGGATATGTACATATATATATATGGATTATTTATGGCATTTTAATCTATTTTAATAGGCAATATGATGATTATGATGACTGGTTGGTGGTTTGGAACATGACTTTTATTTTTCCATATTTTTCCATATATTGGCAATTTCATAATCCCAACTGACTTTCATATTTTTCAGAGGGGTTGAAACCACCAACCAGATAACCTGTATGGATATATATATATATATGGATAATATTGAGCCATTTTATAGTCAACCCATGGGTCAGCGCATGGCTTAATATAACGTATATACGGATCATATTGAGCCATTTTATGTTCTCAACCCATGGGAAGACTTACCATGGTTTGACTTCCCATATCTTTGTTAGTAAAAAATCCCAGGTTCCTATAGATCTTGCACCTTTCTGGTGAATGGCATTTCAATGGTCATGTCATATGTCAATTGGTCATATGTGCAAATAATATATCCACAACTTACCATGGTCGATAAACAGGGGGTGTTTAATGTAAAAATTAGGGGGTTGTGTTGATATATTGGGATTGTTTCTTTGCGTCTAACTAGGATGATGTACAGTCAAACCTGGCAATAAAACACATTGCTACAAGGTGAGGTCCCCCAGTTACGTTTGTTAAAAAACATCCCTGAATACGATAGTTATTCCGAATCTAATGTTGAACACCCCCCTGAAAGATGGGGGATAAAAACACGACGTATTTGAGACCATAGAATGGGGGTGTTAGACTGTTAGATCTCTTAGGGGGATGGGACTATTGTTTGGTTACATGTGACTCTAGGCATCAGCTTCCAGTGATTGATCTATATGAAACTGACAGGTCGTGTGAAGTTTTGGATGGCACACGGGTGTGTGAGAAAAAATGGTTGGTATATCATTCTATCCCAATGTTTAATATACATGTTCGTATTAAATTGCTATTAAATGCTTATGACATGGTTATTAAATGGTTATTAAATTGTTATTAAATTTTAAATGGTTATTAAATCGTTATTTACATGGTCATTAGATGGTTATTAAATTGTTATTAGATGGTTATTAAATGGTTATTAAATGGTTATTTACATGGTTATTAGATGGCTATTAAATGGTTGTTAGATGGTTATTAAATGGTTATTAGATGGTTATTAAATGCTTATTAAATGGTTATTTAGAAGGTTATTAACTGGTCATTAAATGGTTTTTCAATGGTTACTAGAAGGTTATTATTAAACTGTTATTAGATGGTTATTAGATGGTTATTAAATGGTTATTAGATGGTCATTAAATTGTTATTAAATGATTGTTAAATGGTTATTAAATGGTTATTAAATGATTATTAAATGGTTATTCGATGGTTATTAAATGGTTATTTAAATGGTTATCAAATGGTTATTCGATGGTTATTAAATGGTTATCAAACGGTTATTTAAATTGTTATTAAATGATTGTTAAATGGTTATTTAAATGGTTATTGTTATTTTTTTAATGGTTATTTAGATGGTCATTCATATGATTCCCCATGGTTTTTGGCCGGTTTCAATCGGGAAACGCTGCGATGATCCACCGGAAGGTGCCGTACAATTCTCATGGCGTCCGGGTCAACGATGCTTGGGCGCGAAACGCGCGTCGGGTGAAGCGAACGTTTCGGGCCAGTTAAGCTGGGAGAAGACACCAGTTTTTGCCAGTTGTAATTTCAAGGTGATGTCTACATAGGTGACGTAAAATGTTGATTGAATGGTGATGCTAATGGTGTTTTAATGGTACTTAATGGAATCTACTTGGGTACTATTCATGGTGTATAATGGTATATATAACGATTTGGGGGTGAATATCCACTGGTGGAGACTCAAAACTAGACTTTGGAACATCGAGAACATCGAGTAATGTGGATAAAACAATGATAAACCACCCCATGTTTGATGGTTTATACCACCCATTTATGGTGATTTTGGGGATGATTTCTTACTTCTTTAACCACATTCAGCAAAAAAGTCTTTGTCCATGGTGCCTTTTCTTCCAATTGAGGACCTTCACGAAGATTGCCAACAAGTGGAACACCAACCTGATCGGCATGATGACCTACTTCCGAGAGGCAGTGATCCACACCGATGCCCTGCTGGATTTGTTGGTCAAGTGCGAAAACAAGGCCTGCGAAAACAATGCCTGGGGAATGGTGGTGGGGATGTGGAATCTGCAACTGCGTTTCGGGATGGGTCAAGTTACCCTCTGGTAATTTAACATAGCTATCAAAACTGACCATTTATAGTGAGTTTTCCCATTAAAATTGTGTTTTTCCATAGTTATGTTAGTTTACCAGAGGGTACCGTAATGAAATTACCATATTTGGGGGAACAACCATTAACCAGTGCCAAGGTTTCGACCCATAACCATTTGGGAAATCGGAGAACTACCCTCTGGTTATGACTAACATAGCCATGGTATAGATGGCCCATTTATAGATGGTTTACCTATTAAAGATGGTGATTTTCCATAGTTATGTTAGTTTACCAGAGAACTATTTGCTTTTGTAATATCGAACATGACTCATCGCACCACTGGATTTGATGTTCGCTGGGGTTCGTACCTCAATCAAAGAGCACATTTTCGGTGTGTACCTCACTTTGAGCCAAAGTCATTGCTCATGATTGTTGGGTATACCATGGCATACATCCCCCTTTGAGCTTGTTTTCCGCCCCTATGTTTTTTTTTTCCCGCCTGCAAAGGGCGTGTGGATGTCATAGCTCCCATGATATTGGTATCCCATGGCATCCCCCATTTTCAGACACATTTAAATCATATATCATATATCATATCAGTTGGGCTATATATATACATACATATTCTGTATATATATATATTATATTACAGTATATTTTATTATATATATTTTATTATATATATTTTATTATATATATATTTTATTATATATATTTTATTATATATATTTTATTATATATATTTTATTATATATATTTTATTATATATATTTTATTATATATATTTTATTATATATATTTTATTATATATATATTATTATATATATATTATTATATATATTATTATATATATTTCATTATGTATATTTTATTATATATACATAATATATATCCCATTAGACACCATGAATAAATACCAAGTAGACCCCATTAAATACCATTAAGACACCATTAGCATCACCAGTCAATCAACATTTTACGTCACCTATATAGACATCACCTTGAAATTACAACTGGCAAAAACTGGTGTCTTCTCCCAGTTTAACTAACGGTGCCCCGAAACCATCGACTAGCCTCTGGTAAACTACCATAACTATGGAAAATCACCATGTTCACTGGGTAAATCAACTAGAAATGGTCATTTTCAATAGCTATGTTAAATTACCAGAGGGTATAGTATTTTATGGGTACCCTCTGGTAAACAGCCACATAATTATATATCTATGGAAAACCACCATTTTGTTCGTTGACCATCGAAGTCAGGTGCAGACGCGCATCAAGATTGGCTTGAACTCCAAGATGCCCTCGCGCTTCCCCCCGGTGGTCTTCTACACCCCCAAGGAACCAACCGAGAAGTTGGGAGTTTCACCAGGATGTTGGAACGAGAAAAAATGAAAAAAATGAGATAGATAGATTAGATTAGAGATTAGATTAGAGATTAGATTAGATTAGAGATTAGAGATTAGATTAGATAGATAGATAGATAGACAGATAGCCAAGCAAAACTTGGAGTATGTAAGCAACCAAACTGGCATAAACTGGCCATATGATCAATAGATGCCGGGTAAACCCTTGTTGTGAAGGGTTGAAAATTCGATGAATTTGGCCAATCTGTGGAATATGAATGGCATCCCGCTCCGAATTTACCACGAGTGCACAACGACTCCAGGATTCGGAAGTCTATAAGTTGAGTGATACCCCAACAAGCATCTGAAAGTAAGCAGCAACTGCCAGCTTTATCTCGTGATCATGGAGGCTTCAAAATCACCCAGGCCTGTTTCCCATCCTCGGCTCCGTCACGGCAGGAGTTGGGCGGATTGGGTATGCTGAGTATGGGTCACATTTTGATCCCGCAGTCTGACTTGCGATACTCCAAGCAGACAGAGATCCTTGGCTTGCTCAGGCGAACATGGACAAAGCCCAAAACTCGATAAGGTTATTGGAGGTTATTGGAGGTTTGTGATGGTTATTGGAGCAAATGCTGAGTATATGGAGGTTATTGGAGGTTTGTGATGGTTTGTCACCAGAGGCCCTTGTTGTTTCATGGATTTCTGGATTTATGGAGGTGCTTTTTTTGGCAAAGAATGGACACCATCACAACGGACAGCACCGGAACATCGGGACATCGATGCCTAGGACGGGCATCACACACTACCGCAGTGGACTGAGCCATGAGGAAGATCAGCTGATCCCCAACCTCTACAGATACGTCGCGTGATTGGAGATTGGAGATGGAATTGTTGCTTTAGATAAAGTAAGATAACGCAAAATATAGGTGTATTATATATATATATATGTCCTTGTAGTTAGATAATAAATACATATATATATATATCCAACAACCAAAGGGCAAGGCTACAATGATGAATGTTACCATGTCAACAATAATGGGATGCAAAAGAAGGTAGATGCTGCGTTTTGCAATGACATGAACTGGTGAATCGGCAAGAACAATCTCCATCAATCTCCCATTTTTTCTTAGTTTTTGTTAATGATAAATTGATGATAAGCAACATGATCTCATGTATCACGGGTTCAATGCACTAATGTGTTTAAATCAGGTCAAATAGTAGGGGATCATCTTCCCATCATCTTTCCATTCTTCTTCCATTCCCATCATATTCCCATGATATTCCCGCTACCATATGATCTCCATTTCATTGGTGCTTTTATCCCATCAAAAAAACATCCCCGCATCTATGTCCCAAATATTCTCTCATGATATTCCCCATATATCATATTTATAGCCATTATATAATTATATATTCATATATACATACATATATATATATATATAATTGTATATCCTATATATATATGTATATTATGTATATTATATATATGTATATGTATATATATATTATATATATATATATGTATATATATCCCCTATATTTTTCAATGGGCCTTGCGACTCGTTGCCGCCTTTTTTGAGGTCCAGACCTGGGAGGCCGAGTTCGTGGATTCCCAGCGCGTCTGGGCGGAGTACGCCCTGAAGCGACAGGAGGCCACCGCGCAGAACCGACGCCTGACCTTGGAGGATTTGGAGGTGCGCCGGTGGCCCCGGGTGGGCACCCGGGGCCACCCGGTGTTGGGCGTTCAAACGAAGCATTTTTCATGATGGGAACACACATCCCCACATCCCCACCGTTATTGTTGGTGGTGTTTTTTTTCCAAAACAGTACCGGAAGATCAAGGACTGGCCATGGGATGGGAAAAATGACCTGGCCAGGATGCATGGGATCGAGGAATTCCTCGAATCAACACGCTCTTCCAGAAGGACCGCCGTTTTGCTGGTTTGGGATGGGGGATGAAACTTGGAGTCTCTCAAGATTTTGAGAAGCTAAGAGATCATCCCAAGGGAATCTTATTTGGTTACCCTCTGGTAAACTAACATAGCTATGGAAAATCACCATTTTTAATGGGAAAATCCACTATAAATGGTCATTTTCAATAGCTATGTTAAATTACCAGAGGGTATAGTATTTTATGGGTACCCTCTGGTAAACAGCCACATAATTATATATCTATGGAAAATCACCATTTTTTGTAGCTGGGTAAAAAGTCACTGTTTCGACTGGACCAGCTATTCAGCGAAGACCTCGATGGATCGCCGTTCCGGGAAGACACTGAGGAGATACCCGGAAGGAATCCGCTGATTTGAAGATGATCCCCCATATTTGGGGCTTCCAACTTTTTTTTCAGGAAATCCAATATTTGAATATATTTGATGATAGACTCCACATTTTTATTGGCAATTTCATGATTCCATTCAAGTTTCTCTCCGACTTGAATGAAGAGAAAGCATGGTTTCCTTTCCGGTAGATTTTGCGAAGAAAACCTATAAGGGGGGTATGTTCTGAGTTCCTGGATGCCCTTAAATATCCCAGAAGTCACCGTTGTTGTTTCCGTACGTGACAGGATCGACATACCTTGGCTTTCGACAAGGGCTGGCGTGTCCGCCAAGACTTCAAGCAGTGACTGGGTTGAAGAACTTTCACCAGGGATCTTTTGGGGATCATGATGGGGATTTCCCACTGTGGATCCCCAACAGCTGGATGGTTTTTAAATGTTTTTAATGGATCCGAACATCAGATGGATTTGGGGATCATATCACCTGAAAATGGTGACTCTTTACTGAATGACTCTTGCGGTTGAAGGATCAAGAAGTCGCTAGGATTGTTTCACTGGTCGACACAAAAGGTCAACACGGAACAACCACTGCAATTTGTGAGTCCAGACACGGTATCTCAAATTGGATCCACATTTGTCCATAGGGAGATACTTGTAGCAACAAAGATCGAGAGAAGCATGCAAAAGCAGCTACAGAAACGGGAGTAGAACCAATAGAACCAACTTTGATTGTGACTGGGTCAACATATCAGAAGATTGATCCAACCTGGTCATGTCATGTCAATTTCAAGCCATCCCCCGTTTCGGAGAATCCCCGAAGATCCCCGAACGAAATGTAGGCAAAATGGGACAATCATCGAAGGAAATTTACTCAATGGTGGATGTTTAATGGCCATGTTTGATTGCCGGTATTGGATATAAACGACACCTACGAGCGGGAATAGAAGCACCAGTTGTTATGGGATTGCTGAAACATGCTGAACACATGAATCGAGATGTGATGTTTCTAGCCAGCATGAAGCATGCAAGCACCAAAATTAGGATAGAAGCCCAAACAATGAACACGAACATTCGAAAACGGTAATCGAAGCCGAAAAGAAGCTTCAGGAAGGGATTGCAGAAGGTTATGGATAGGAATTTCTGGTGAGAACCCGCATCTTTGGTCATGTGATCCTCATTCCACCTGAATTGTCCTTTTGCTACCCCTGGTTTTGAAAAATCGCCCCCCAAGAATATGATACTTACATATACTTACTTCATCCAAAAACCATTGATTTCCGTGGCCTCCATTTGACCTCCATTAGATCTGCCCCGTGGCAACGGCGTGAAAGGTACAACATCATGCGACAGAACCCCTTCTGGTGGACCCATCAACGCCACGATGGGAAGCTGTGGAACCTCAACAACTACCGTACCGACATGATCCAAGCGCTGGGAGGTCGCCAGGGCTGTGATGATGAGCTTTCCGACTCTCCAAACAAATGACTATCACAACTATGGATCATGGGACATCCTATGAACCAACTATAACCAACTCATCTAAAAGGGACAGTTCGCAGGGTTTTTTCCCACACTTCTCATCTGAAACCACGAAGGAATTGGGTCATTGGGAATCTTTGGATCTAAAAGCATCGATTTTTTGGCGGAGTTTTTGACGATTTTTGACGTGTGGAAATCCCAACTGTGTTGCAAGGCACCTAGCGAAATGGAGTTGGGCACATCTGAGAAGACAAGTGGATCCCCAACCTCCAAAAATCCAGTGATTTCTCCGAATTTTTCCATGTTTTCCCCTATGAAAATGGTTGAAATTGTTGGGAGTGGTGAGAAAATCATGGGGGTTGGGCACCTACCCCTGGATTTTCTGCAGGTGTTGAGGGTATTCTGGAGCACACCTTGTTTAAGGGCACCTACTTCCCGACCTGGGAGGGTCTCTTCTGGGAGAAGGCGGGGTGCCTTGGGGGTGGCGGGAGTTGTGGGACCCAAACAGAGATGAAGATCATATTTGATGGTGATTTAAATTGGTTGATTGATATCAATGTTTAATGGGTATTCATGGGAATATCATGGGAATATCATGGGAATCGTATTTTATTGGGATATGGCGAATATAACTGTATAATAACTAGCAATATGTATTGGTATTGGTATTGGTATTGTTATTCTTATTATTATTATTGTAATTGTATTGTGTATATATATATATACATATATATATATATATACATGGGCCACATGGGTTTGTCTGAAAATGGGATACTACCATGAAAGAACCATTGTTATAGGGAAACTGATGGTTCACCATGCAAAATTTGGGGTACCCTATTTTCAGACAACTCAATATCACCAGCTAATAGTCAGCTACATTAGTTGATCTTCAGCAAAATACCGCGATTGTTTTTGGACCCAGAAGCACTCTAGAGATCTCCCTTTTGGGAAAGTCCTTTGATGTTCCTCAACCCCAAACGCATCCTACCATGAAAACAGCCAGGCTAGTGGCTTTGAAGAATCCATGAGATTCAAGAAGCTCACCAACGCCCAACGCAGCGGTATCCCGGGTCCGAAATGGATGGCTTTGTGTTTTTTTTGGCTGTGCCATGCCCATAGATATTTGGCAAATATGTATAAAGATGGTAATCAAGTATCATAGTACTACCATGTACCAGCTGATTCTATTTAATATCTATATATACATAATTATATATCATGCATCTTTCATAGTATCTATATTTCGGGCGACCATGTCTGACTCATACGAGCTGGGAGATACCTGAGCACCCGCCCAATCTCAACAATCCTTTGCTTGGTTCAATCCTTTGCTTGGTTTACCTTCATGTGGAAACTACAAAAAGCTTCGAGTAATCCCTTCAGAGGCAACTTCTATGGTAAAATGTCCGGCTCTCAAACTACTTTGAAAATTCATCAGCAAGGCATCTTGTCCTTGAAACATCTTGAAACTACGTGGTAAGGAAGAAACTTCAATACCCATGGACCAAATGTTGTCGTTTCAGGAATTAGCCATGGTCAGGTTACTCGGCATGTGGGGATGGTTAGCCTCCCCAAGTAGCGGGTAACAAAAAATATGTCCTATGAATCTGGCGATGTCGACTCCCAAGGTTTGAATCAAATCCCGAATCGACGCTTCACACTGTGGTGGTCGCCCACCATCAACCGAGCCAACGTGTATGTGGGCTTCCAGGTCGCTTCAAGATACTTCAAGGGTGTCTGGGCGTTGGGATGAAATCCAGATCCCCAATAAGAAAGCACGGTGCTGGCCAACATCGAAGATCCTGGGCAAGAGCCAGATGACTATGACATATACTCTATAGGCCCCTTAAATAGATTGAACAACATGTGAAAAATCCAAGTAAAATACTGGGGAGTTACTTTTCTTTTTTGGGGGTTGCAAATATCATGTCAACGATATTGTACATGTTTGGTCGCTGACTGGTCCCTTCGGGCAGGTGCAGTTGGATCTGACTGGAATCTTCATGCATGGCAACTGGGACTGCAGGGCTCTGAATGACAGGTGTATAGAAATCCTTGGACATCAAAGCATCATGGGCTGCAGGCAATCAGAATGTGATACAGTTACTTATACGTATCTTGATATTTCTGAGCCCTTTGAACCTTCCCACGAGCTATCCATTCTGGGGACTTCTCAAATCCCCCAACTGCAGGGACTTTTACTGAAATCATCTGTGGCAAATGTATCCAAATGTAGCAGCACCGCAGTATGTTGGTATAGGTGACTAGTTCTTAACTGTTTTAAACATCTTTAAACCTTGACAAGTTGGTGGGACAATTTCTAGGATTCCTAGGATCTCCAGAAATTTGGTTAGCTCTTCGCCATGTCCAAAATGCCATGTCCAAAATCGCCTCCGCTCAAAACGTTGCCGAGGCAAGATCCCCACTTTGAAGATCTCGCTGATCCAAATCTTCCGGGCCCACTTGTGGCAGAAGATCCATGAGAGTATCGTCATGGATCTGTGTCAGGCTGAAGGGTCATGGGGGTTTCCTAAGTCATAGGGTCATGGGGGTATCCCAATAGCTGGATGATTTATAATGGAAAATCCGAAACAACGATGGATGATGACTGGGGGTAGCTTTTTTGAGGAAACCACCGCTTGTGGCAGTTGAGATTTGAACATAGATCCCGGTGGCATATAGTGGCATGGATGAGAAAGATGCTGCCATTTTCCTGGTAACTTGTATAACAGTTCCATCTGGAGGTTTCCTAAAGTATGGATACCCCAAACCATTGATTTTCCCATAGATGTTATACTTAAGCAATCCCAAGTGTGTGAACTCTTTGTTCTTAACCTATGCCTGTCGCACTGTTCCTCTCACAATACTCTGACAAGCTTCTCCAATCTCAGCACTTCAGTCGGTATATCGCAATGTTCGATGATTTTTGGGGTACCCCCAATTTAGGAAGCCTCCATCTCTACCTCTAGCTCCTAGAGTCATAGACGTCCCTGATCTTTTCTGGGACTGGTCCTGGGTGAATATCCTTCCCAAAAGGATACCCAAAAGGATACCATCGCCCAGGCTGAAACTGCCAGGAAAGATGCCATGTTCCATCCATTTTTGGCAACAGAAACGAACCAATCCAGGGCTTTTCCCACGAAGCTTTTCCCCAATTCTCGTTTTGCCGTCGCCATCGACCAAAACTGATCCCAACGTCAATGGCTTAAGGGAAACACCGCAGGTCTTTGATCTGGAATTGGATGCGCTGGAGATTGAGATGGTGCAAAAGGACGGCAGATAGGGGCAAGCAGAAGAAAGGTTGGTTGATGATGGCTGTGTGTTTTGGTCCAGCTATATATATATATATACATAGATTATCATACATTTCGTAGGAGAACATCCAGTTGTAAATGGTTCTAATGACTACTTGATTCCATTCGAATGGTTACGATGCAGAGAGTAAAAAGGGGATTTCAACCATCAACACCAAGCCATCCCTGGCCATCCGGTCGGCAGGAAACGATTCACCCGCGCAAGAGTTACAAGATGAACTCCAGCTGTGCGGATGTGTTGCTCTTCGCTTCCTACAAGTGGGCCGTGTCCAAGCCATCTTTGCTCACGGAGTCCAAGGTTTCCCGGGACAGATTTCACCCAGAAAATGGGAGGTTAACATGGTTCAACTCGTTAAACAAATAGAAAATATCAAGTGGATAGAATGCGAATATGATGTGTATGACGGGTCAAAATGATTGCCACCCCAAAATAGATGGTTGATTCCTAGATACGTCTAGATGCGAAACCACTATATAATTTTTGGGGTGGGGTGGGTCACTTTTTTTTGACCCGCAGTCACGTAGAACCGTAGTCAGTTGGGTTTGGTCTCAAGATTGGGGATACAAATGTATAGATACATACCTCAATTCATGGCCAGATTTGTGAAATGGGACATATCAATGCCTATGTGGGCATGACGTGTTGTATTGCATATCATTATATAGATATATAGATATATAATGATATATACATAGATGAATTGATTAATATACATATACATACATATATATATATACCCTCTGGTAAACTAACATAGCCATGGAAAATGGCCCATTTATAGATGGCTTACCTATTAAAAATGGTGATTTTCCATGGCTATGTAACAAATTACCAGAGGGTATATACATAGAATGCAGATACGATGGCAGAGACCTCGCCAGGACGGCTTCGATGGCACGACCACCACCAAGTACTGGATCGATGTGCAGTTGCGCTGGGGTGACTACGATTCCCACGACGCTTGGTGTTCAGATTTTTCAGCATCCGCCCGAAGGCCCTAACCTTCAACAACCTTGGACTTTTCAAAACGATAACATGAGCGGATTTAGTAGGTATCATTATGTTATGATGTATAAAGCAAACATTTTTTTCAAGCATAATAAACAATCTGAAACAGTATTGAACTATAGTAAACCATAGTAAACCATAGTAAACCACATCCTTTTTTTGGGTGTTACTCTTGGGGTCTAAGCGGATGTTTCCGCTGTCGAAATCTTCGCCCAGGATATTGAGCGATACTGCCGTGCCAAGTTCTTGGACTACACCACAGTCGCTTGGGAGAAGCGAAGGGATTTCCATGGCGGGGTTTCTGAGGGGTTTTAGACACCCCTCATGTTTTTTTTAAAGTCATGGCTTGAAAAATGTCTTTGTCCCAGCTCTATGATTTTTGTGTTTTTTCCCTTGTGTCATGATTTACCCTCTGGTAAACTAACATAACTATGGAAAATCACCATTTTTAATGGGAAAATCCACTATTTCAATGGTCATTTTCCAAGGACCTTGGGGTCATTTTGCTGAGGACAACATGTCTATCTACCCATCCCCCACGGGGGTGCTGATGGGGGTGGACTTGGCCTACAACCTGCACAGTGGCTTCGGCAATTGGTTCCCAGGCCCGGCTTGCCATGTAATACAGAAGTAATCATGCGCATACATACATTAGTGCATACAGTATATATATACATAATATATGTATTATTATATTATATTATATTATATTATATTATATTATTGCATTATATTTTATTATATTATACGGTATAAAATGATATTATATTATATATTATATTATATATATCATGTTATATAATTATATAATATTATATACTATTTGTACTATACATATTATATATATATTATAGTGCATACAGTGTATATATATGTATATATATATACATATAATTAATTAATACATATATATAATATAATATTATATTATATTATGTTATATTATATTATATTATATTATATAAAATGATATTATATTATATTATATATTATATTATATATATCATGTTATATTATGTTATATGATATAAAATGATATTATATTATATTATATTATATATTATATTATATATTATATTATATTATATATTATATTAGTAGAAATATTACGACCCCTATACCACCACTGTATATACTAGTAGTAGTCCACTGCCTACCGTAGCTATGACACCAATTAAAATTCCTGTAGTATTGTACAGTTATGTATGACATGCCATAATATATGGCTCAAGTGCCGAGCATAAAAGTAGGTACTTGCGATCTATGGGACAAGGGAGTTTAAACTGTTGTTGGTTGTTTCCCCCTTGTTTCTCTGGTTATCAGCCGTATTGGCTTAGTGTTCCTTTGCTGGGAAAGTCTTAAACTCCCTTGTCGGTAACTTAGGCCCCACGCAACTTCGTTCACTGCCTTTCACTTTTCGCTGATTTCCTGTTTCACATTTTTATGGTACCAGAGGGTCTGCTGGAGGGGGCTGCTTTGAGCGCCTCCGAACCGGTTGCCGAAGGGAACCCGGAAGCAGAGGCGGAAGCTGCTGAAAGCGCTGAAGTCACTGTTGAAGGAAGTACCGGGTTCAACTGGGCAGACGCCTCTGAGGACCCGCCCGTGCCGTCAGCTGGTTTTCACGTGGGAGGGGCTGCGTCTAGCGCCCTAGAGGACGACGCCGACGAGGACTTTGACATCTTGAAGTTTGACGCACTGTCCCTTTTGGATCCAAAACCGGAGGAAGTGGTCACTACTGAACAGTCGTTTGAAGCACTTGAGGCCGACCTCGATCCCACCGCCGAGCCAGCCGAACAGCTTGAGGCATCCGAACCAATCGAAGCAGAAAATAATCTCGAAGGTGATAACCCCGAAAATCTAATTCCAAAAGAAGAAGCTGATTTTTCCAATAACCCTGATCAGGAAACTAGTGCTGAGGTCGCAGACTCCGCCGCAGATCCGATTTTAGGAAGCTCTCCATCCGTAGTTGAGCCAGACCCTAATTCGACATTTGCTCCGGTATACGTCCAACACCTTGGAGGGACAGCGGAAGAGGACGAAGTCCCACCGCCCCCAACATCACCGTTTCTTGAGCAGGAAGGGGCTGCCGCAGGCGCCTCAACAACTGGGCACGTCCAAACAGGCCATTCTCCTGCAGGACCGTCCAGAGGTCCCCGTGTGCGTGGAACTAAAGGCGGGAAGAAAGCCCAGACCAAAAGGCTTATACAGCGTTGGCAATCCGACTTTGATAAACTAGCTGACTTTCTTTGGAACGAGGCAGAATTCTGGCTCAGGTACGTCCACCATTCAGAAGCATCCGCTGAACTGATTTGGACTGTCCGTGTCTTTAGAGTCCTCTACAACCATTGTACGCTAAACCAAATCTTAGTTCATCTTGCTAATACCTTTGCTCCTTATAGAAATTGGGTTTTTACTAACGGATATCGAAGAGGTGAATTGCATCTTGCTCCAGATACAGCTGCAAATACTGTGCTACCTGATAGGGATCACATTAACTTGCAAGCTTTTGGGGATCCAGATCCACCTAGATCCGTTTGGGACGACTACGATACCTATAGGGGTCCACAACCAAAAGGTAAGGCAAAAGCCAAAGCTAGCGTATTTACCCAAAATACTGAACTACCATCTGGATCCGAGCAAGCTACAGCATTAGGTGTTGACCCAGCAGTAGATAGGGGTGTTAGTTCTTCTGAAGAAACCCACACTCCATCACCAAGGGGCCCACCGAAGGCTAAAGCTAGGCCTAAGCCAGTGTCTGAACCTAAGGAACCCAGTCATCCACCGCCGTGGGTGCCATCCCTTCGACCTGCAGGCCATCAATCCGCTCCGAAAGTTTCAGAGTCCGTAGCCAGTGTTCCGCCGCCACGTGCCACGGGAGGGGCTGCTGAAAAGCGCCCTAAACCTGAAGAGGCTGAGCAAGCATCCGATCCAAAAGCATCCGGCAAAGCATCCGTGCCAGAACCGGCAGAGCCTAAAGCATCGGACCCCAAAGTTGCTAAGCCCTCTAAGGATAATCCTTTAAAAAGATTAGGATCCCCACCTAGTTACCCAGCACCATCCGTGCCTGCACATCGAGATTTCCACCAAACTTTAGGACCTCCTCCAAAGCGGCCGCCAAGAGCTGCAACGCCAAAAGGAGAAAGGGCTGCAACAGCGATCCCTCCGCCACCATCTCATCCACCGCCATCGGCGGCTGATTTGGATAGGGCTGAGCGTGGAAGACCACGTGAGAGAGCTGGCACACCCCCTGCCCGAACAGTTAAAGGTGGTAACATCGATAAGACCCCAGCTGCGTCAGCACCTGCTGCGCCTAAGCCAGTGAGCCGATCTAGATCACGGGTTCCAGCCACTCTCACTCCGAGAGTTGACGGTTCTTTTGCAGATCAGGACACTGAGGTGTTACGCCGTGCAAGGGGTGGTAACTTGGGTACCCCTAGTCTTAGTTCCCGACCAATAGCCCTAAGACCTACTGATAATAATTATCCACCTGTGATAATAAACTCTGAGGGCACTTGGGTGCGTATCTCAAAGCCGTCTGGCTCTGCAGGTAGGGAACCCACAACTGTTCCTGTTGCCATTCCTGGCACTGCTACATCATCCGTTGACCCCCACGAACTTGCTGACGAAGTTTGGCGTGATCCGTCTTTGGTTGGTAGCAACACTGCATTGGTATCCTCCCATAATACCCAGGTAATCCCGATCTCAGAACCTGAAGGCCTAGTTGCCGTTGATTCAGAAGCTGTAGAAGGGGTTGAAGAAGAGGAAGAAACTACAGTTCCTCCACCAAAAAGAAGGGCTATTGTTACAACAACTTCTTCTGGGCGTAGGCAGGTTTACCAATCTCGACGTAGATCAATTCCTCAACCCGAACCAACATCAACTGCCGCTGCGCCAGGTGGGCCTCCATCTGAACCCGAGGCACCGGACGAGGACCCAGATCCCTTTGAAGGTGAACCAGAAGGCGAAGAGGAAGAGGATCACTCATCTGACCCTCCTGAAGCCCCTCCCGAGGGCGAGGAGGAAGTTGAGGTTGAAGTAGAAGTTGAGGAAGGGGCTGCTCCATTAGCGCCTCAAGAACCCAGCACTCCATCGCAGGCATCGCCGAAAGCTCCAACTACTAGAGGTAGTGTTAGTAGGTTTTTGTCACCCAGTGCAGAAGGTGCTGAACGTTCTAGATCTCGTCACAGGGACACAACAGCTGAGGAAGAGGCTCCAGTTGCCGTAACAACTTCTTCAACAAGAGTTTCAGGTACAATCCAAACCCAAATCTTCCGAGACGGCACCAAAGCCCAAGTTTTTGTACCTGATATCCCAACACCTAAGACTCCTCCAAAATCTATAGGCTCACCACCACCAAGATCATCGTCACAACCAGCTAGTTCTAAGCCGCCTCCACCCGGAGTTAGTGCAGCAAGTAGGTCCGCATCAGCAGTTCCACCCTGGCGGGAAGGGGCTGCACGTGCGCCCCAAGGAGGTCCTCCAATCAAAAAGAAGTATAAGGCTCCTCCTAGACCTCCCTATAACTACTCCGTAACTGTTGGCCAAGCTTACGAGCCAGGTGTAGACCCTGATCCTCCAGAGCCCACAGAGGAGGAACTTAACGCAGCTTGGGCCCGCTCCAAGGAGCATCAAGACAGGGCTTGGGAGCGACACGTAGATTCGCTCGCAGATCGCAAGCATCGCCAAGCACTTGAGGCCTATAACCAGGCGGAAAAACAGAAGAGGAAGCACAATAAGGTGAAGCCACCTCCAAAGCAGCCTCCAATCGTTGTTCCACCTAGGCCAGAAAGACCTGTTCCAAAAGCCCATAAAACTGCATCCCCAAAACCTAGTCCACCTGCGACACCAGTGTCGACACCTCCAACACCACCTCCGCAACCACCTAAGGCGACTTCTACATCAACAGCATCCGTCCCTACTAGCGGTAAGGCAGGTGCTGCGATTCGCGCGCCAGGGGGTAGAATAGATTTAGGCCCTTTAATCCGAGCTCGCCAAGAGCAAGGTGTAGGTGGCAATAATCTAGTCGTGTTCTTCGATTGGCACGACACCCTCGATTGCGCTAGAAACGCCCTTGGTGTGTTTGATCGTTCTATTGTGGACAAGTTCGTGAACCTTGTGCAGCTCGCACAGGGCAGGATCGAGTTCCACATCGTCTCATTCTCCGGCGTTGCCCGTGGCCGCCAAACGGAAGAAGACGCCAACAATCTAGCGGGGTACTGTAGGTCACAAGGCCTCCCATTTAGGTCAGTGACTATAGTTAACGACCCAGTGGGTCCAGGAGGTAAAACACCCATCCTTACATCTAGCGGCGCAAACATACATCTTGACGATCGTCAGGACGTCTGCGACGAGGCTGCACGCGCCAACATCTTTACGATTTGTGTATACAAGTCCAGCACATTGAGTTGGTGGCCCCAATTGGAAAGTGCGGTCAGGGATAAGGGGGTGGACTACTTTTTGCGCAACCACGCGCCGGTGCCTTTGAGGGGAGACCAATTCTCTCGCCGTAGGAATTAGCTTTCTTGTGGCCTAAACTTCATCGGCATCCAACTCCACATCCGGCGAGGTGGAAGGGGCTTGAGCACTTGCTCGCCCTTGTACAGTTTTGCCTGTCAGTGTCTTCCGTTTTGCCTGAGGTTGTGCATCCGCACACCCAGTACCGCGTCTCATTTGACACATCCGTGTCTTCGGTCGTCCGTGTCTTGTCTTGTTGTTTCACTGGGAGGTGCTTGAGCATCCGCTCGCGCCAGGACCCATTCGTGCTGGTCCCTTGGTAAAAGATGCAGTCTGGATTAACTCCACCAAGTGAGAGTTCAGGTGCAGATAGGTCTAGGAGCTCTCCAGAAGACCCCAAATTACCTAGTGGTACTAGAATACCTGCCGCTTCCACTATACTTGTTCCCCGAAGAGCATCTGGAAGTAACTTATCCCATAATATTCCCCAAGCTGAATCATCTGATACCAGTATGGAGGATAGGGGTGGGGCTAGGCAGAGAGCACGTTCAGGTCCTGATCCATCCAGTAGCAGCAGTAGGCACAATCCAAATGTTCCCATTGACCTTAATGCCACACAAGCGTCTTTCTTGGCAGGTGCAGCTGTAACCCAAGCGCATCAAGCGTCCTTAATAGCTAATAATGCTGCCGATGTAGCACTCTCATCACAACTAGAAGTTCAACATGCCCAACAGGTTGCCAAAGCCATCCATGCCGGGGCCGTGCAACAACAGTCTGATTTTGCTCAGGCTGCAGCGGCGTACCAACAGCAGGCCACACGTGCCTACTTGGCTCAGCAGGAGGAAGCTCGGGCTGCCATTGAGCAGAGGGATAGAAATTTCCAACTTTTAGAGATGAGGGCCCACCAACAAGTTCAGGGGATTCGTGATGAAGCTGAACGGGAAATATTGGCTAATAGGGGTGTAGTTCAAGAAAGGGCACAACAATGGGTTAATGATAACATTCGACCACTTCAACAACAAATTGCAATTGGTTCACAACAGTTGGTTGATCGTGATAATCGGTTAATGGATAGGGAGATAAGGATAGCTCGACTCCAATCCCAATTGGATGCCATCCAGCAACAGGGTGCCCATAACATCCCAGTTGCAACCCCGACCCCAATTCCTGAATCACCAATGACCGTTCATACCGAATTTGATTTGTTTGAGGGCCATAACCCTTTTACTTCAGACGTTATGGATGGATCAGCCACACCAATTCACACTCCACCTAGGCAACCAACAGGTATGTCTCCTAGGGAATCCCCTTTGATTCAGTTTAATCCTGTTTTGCCTGATGCAGCACAACCTGCGTCATCCACCCAAAATATGTCTAGTGTTCCAAGCATCCCCATAAGTTTTGGACCGCCTGTTTTGGTAGAAGCCCCCGAAGGCCTACCATTATCTTCTAGTGCTATTGTTCCCCTGCAGTCGGGTCTAGTACAACCTAGCCCTGTTCCGGCACCTAGTGCTGTGCAACTTAATGTTGGTACTGCGGCAAGTGAGCATTGTACAAATGAAGATCGCATTAGTGCTTTACAGGACCAAGTTTCAAAACTCATGCAAGCGTTGCACACACAGACACAACTTGTAGCACAGCTGCAAGCGGCGAAAGCACCAATGCCTATAGCTCCACCACCTAGCACCCCTCAAGCTTTGGCCATGGGAGGTGCTGCTTTGAGCGCACCAATCGGGACGAGTGCACCATGTTCCGTTGTCGCGCCTTTGCCACAACAGGTGTTGCCACCGGGCCTGCCGCCGTTGCCTCTAAGTAAAGCTGGTCTTTTACCCCAAGGGTCTCCATATGTTTATAACTCTGGGTCCCAACGTTCTAAGCAGTCGGGTAGTTCCGAGTCCTCATCAGATTCTGATGCTGGGCCACCCCCACCAAATCCATATACTCAATGTAGGATTTGTGGAGAATTTCATGATGAAATTAACTGCCCATACTTAACTATGAACATGGGGGGAGGAGATTTTCCGGACCAAGGGTCTGATCAACCCCGTCCCGGTGATGCTGAAGTTAGAGACTATGCAGGGGAGGAGGATGATACCATTAGAGTAAAATCCCTCAATGATTTGGTTTTTCCAAACCCTCCCGAAAATGCCGGTCAAGCTAGGGGATATGTTAATCAGGTCCTCATGGCCATCGGTAAGCTACAGAAAACCCCAGGTAATGAAGTTTACCAATGGGCCCAAGAATGTATGACATCCACTGAAAATCAGCTAAAAACCGATCCACGCTTCCCACGCACGGATCGAGAAATCGCCTCAAAGCTTATCAAAACTTGCCGACGGGGTCGATTTGGCTTAATTTTTCAGCAAATGGTTGAATCTGAGCGCCTCTCCTCCGGCTCTATGCCGTGTGGACGCGTAATGCTCCAAAAGATCTTTCACTATTTTCAACTGGAACGCGATAGAATTGGCATGTTGGGAGAACGCAACTTGTTATCGCTTCGCATCCCGGGAAATACGCACCAAGATCTAGAGGCCTTCAGAGACAAGTATATATATGTGATGTCAACAATACCAATCCAAGATTTACCGCGAGAGCAAACTCTTTTTAACCATTTAATTGACGAACTCGAGCGGACCCCTATCATGGCTGCCAAAGTGTTGAAAGCCCGTGAGGCCCCACTTACCAGCCACCGCAGATCGACTAATTGGTTGTGGGAAAAAGTAGAGTTAGTTCTCCAACTTGACCAACAACGCAAGAATCGTATTGAGTTTGATAAACAACTTAAGCTCAAGCCTGCGGAGGGATATCTTGGTACCAATAACCCAAAAGTAGCAGGAGCCCCTGCCACCTCTGATCCTAAGGCTGCCCCAAAAGGTAATCCTAAGGCTGGTGTGCCTGGAGCCCCCGCTCCCAAAAATGCAAATCCAAAATCTAAGGCAGACAAAGGTAAGAAGGTAGAGGCTGCTCCAGCGCCTCATGCTAAAGCTAAGGCCAAACCAAAGGCCAAAGCTAAGGGCACAACCACTACTTCACCACCACCAAAAGCAGGCGCAACCACTCCAAGGAGTGCGGAGGCCAACAGGGTCGCCAATATGACCCCGGCCCAAAAGGCAAGAACACCATGTATGTTCTACGCTTACAACGCCTGCAAGGCGAAGCAGTGCGCCTTCTTGCATTCTGCCACCGAAAAGTATAAGGGGCCTCCACCCCGAGCATTATCCAAACCTAAGTCTACAACTAGCGTTCCTGGCAGTATGGCCACTATAGCTGCTGGCACAGCAGCTGTGCCCATTGTTGACGCTATGCCTTCCAAGCTCAACGGAGCAATCCCGTGGCTTTGGGACACTGCAGCCGGTAGGCATCTAATTGGCAAACAAGCCTTAACCCCAAAAATGAAAGAGTTTTTGCAGCAATCTCCAAACCCAGTAGCTTTCGCAACAGGGGGGGGTAGCCAGGCTGGTCAGGAGTCCATCGCTTTTGACGGCAGCAAAATCTTAGAGGGAGAGGAGGTTTATGTCTTAAAAGATTGTCCACCAGCTCAGAGTATCGGCAAGACTGTTATGGATAAAGGTTATATGTTCGTTTGGGATCCCCGAGAAAATGTTCCATATCTAATTGCACCTGAGAACATCAATAGATGCAAACTTAAGGTTCCCCGCAATGCTAGGATTTGTGCCTCACGTGTTGTCGAATATGTTCCCCAATACGATGAACAGCTTAGTCCGCGTAACTTTGTTCCAGCAGAAAGGTTAACCCCAGTTTCCACAGCTCTCCCAGCTGATCCTTTGCCGGATGAGGATTCTGGTTACTCACCTAGTTTTGCAGGCCAAGACGTCGCACGTCTTGACGAAGTTGCTGAGGCCGATGATCCACAAGATGCAGCTGCATCCAGCAGCCCACATGCAAGTGTACCGGAAGGTGCTGCTCCTAGCGCGCCACCGCACCCTTTAGATGATAAGTTGCTTGTTGAGTTAGGTGATGGTATCCCTATCAAAGATGAAGTCTTGAAAAAGGAAGCCACTAGCTTAGAGCATCTTTTGACTCACTACCCCAAAAATCCATATTGCCCATTATGCCATATTGCTAAGGATACTGCAATGCGGGTCTCTCATGTTAAGGATGGTAAGTCCGATGATAAGATTGATCCACCAAAACAACCTTTTGAGCAATTGGCCACTGATGATGTTATCCTTGCAAAAGGGTCTGAGCATTTTGGAACGGGGATAGGAGGGGTTAAAACACACCATGTGGTAAGGGACCTTTACTCTGGTGCACGAATAGCATATCCCCTTTCAAAATGAGATGTTGAATCCCATGCCAAAAATTTCCGACATTTCGTGGGATTGAAAGCCAATGAACTTGCCACCCACACACTTATCAAAATGGACGAAGCACAAGAATTGGAGCAGGCTGCCCATCAGGTCGGCTTCGTTCCTGAGACGTCCCTTCCCAATCGTTGGCCGCACAACGCTCTCCTAGAGCGCGACATCCGGGAAGAGAAAGAGTGTTGCAGGGTTGTTCACTTACAATCTGGTTTGCCTTATGAGTATCACACTTATAGTTACCCATACGCATGTCCTTCCATGACTTTTGATAGACCTTCTATTGCGGACCCTGAAAAGACCCAATGGGAAGCTCTTACACGTGAAAAGTTTGATGGTAAGCGTTTGTGTTTTGGTCAACTTGTGTATTATCGCAAGAAGCATCCAACAAAAAGGACCTTAGAACCCAATATGGCTCCTGGTTTGTTTCTTGGTTGGCGAATCGATTCTGGTTTTCGTTATAGATATGTTGTTCGGATATTAGATTATCAAGAGTTTCGAACTAGAGGTGCTTCATGTGTTTCCGATGTACCCGAGCCTGAACTATACCTTCCAGATGGTGATGCCTATTTTCCCGTCGGTTTTTCGAAGCATCAGGCCTTAATCAGGGGGGATGATCCCGATGATGTTAAACTTCCTGAAATAGCCCTGCAGAATGTTCCGTTTCCACCAGACGGCGGTTTAGCTTCTCCATCTACACCCGGTACCAAACCTAGATCGGTTTATATCACCTTAGACCGCATCATAAAGTTTAAGGAGACTCCCGGTTGTACAGGGTGCAAGAATAAGACTCGGTACCATAATGCAGAGTGCCGCAAACGGTTCCAGAAGCCAGTAGATGAAGAAAAGGAGCTGGAAGCCAAGTCAAAGCCCATATCAGAGTCGGTAGTTGTTGAACCTCCTAGCGAAGTTCCTAGTGCGCTTGAGGATGCCCCCGTGGAACCACCACTGGTGGACAGCGTATTTGATGATGAAGGTGAAATCACAATTGCTGTTCCTTATAGTGTCTCTGGTGCTGCCACCTTGCCCCAGACTGCTCCCAGCTGCGCTGAGTTATGTAGGGATTCCTTGCCAGTGTTCGGTGCACAGCCCGTGCCTGCATGCCCCGCAGTTAATCAGCCTCCTAAGAATAACAATAACCGTCGTAAACGACGTGCCTTGAAGAAAAGCCAGAGGCCCAGTGAGAGATCAACACTGTTTGAGTTTGCATGTTCCCTCAACTCACAGCTTGGGTTGACAAGCGAGCAATGTAACATAAATCACATTGGGTTATGCAAGGAAAGGATAGACTTAAGTGATGAGAATCAATGTTCCCAACTTGATTATCAAATAGGTGAAGCCGCAAAAGTTGCACCACCTAACCTTTGGTCGTCCATACCATGCACGTCTGGTTCACCTTGGCAGTATATCAATAGACGGAAGGGAGGAGCTGCTTATATGAAAAGATTAGCGCTCCAACTCCGAGAATCGAAACGACTTTTCAAAAGCTTTACCAAAAGGGCAGAATTAGTTTTGAAACTAGGAGGCACTGTTTCTTTTGAATGGCCACGTCCCTCAACTGGCTGGAAGAGACCAGATGTCGTAGCTTTCTTTAATTCTCACCCTGAGTTTATGGAAGTCGATTTCGATGGTTGTGCAGTAGGTCTTAAGTCCAAGAAAGGTGTTCCCATCAAAAAGCCTTGGAGAGTCCGAACCACTTCCCAAAGAATAGTAGATGTTTTTAAAGATAAAAAGTGCAGTTGTGAACAGCCACATGAAAAGTGTGAAGGTTCGGAAACGGCGCGATCAGCTATGTATCCCCCAGAGATGGCATTTTTGATTACCCAAGCGCTGTACCCTGCTAAGTGTTCTCAACAACATGCTCCCGCAATGCCATGCGCTCCACTTTCAACCGAACCCCAAGAGCACCGCGAAGTTGAACAACATCTTAAACATGTGTCCCCACTAGCTGGTTTTGAGGATCTTGCAGTTGCCATTGAAACAGATCCAACAGTGAACTGCTTAGTGTCGGAGCTTCTAGACCATGAGCGTTTGTTGTCACAAGCCTTCGGGCATGAAGATAACAATGAACCTTCCAAAGAGGTTCAAGCTATGGTAACTAAGCTGCTTTCCAGGGCCGAGATGTTATCCAACCCCCAAGCCCTTGATGCTGTTAAGGCCGAGGCCGATGGACTGATCAAGGCGGGAACGTGGTCACTTGATTCCGTTCGAGAAAAGGAAGATGTACGCGCCGAGGCCAAGCGCACAGGAGTGTCCGTTCATTTCGGGCAACTCATGACCATAGCGTCCATTAAATTCTTCGAGCTTGCGCAGCACCTGCAAAAGATGAAGGGCAGGATCGTCTACAGGGGCGACTGCGCGAAGGACGAACATGGCGCTGCAGCGGTCTACCAGGAGCTAGGGGCAAACCCGAC
The DNA here is from genome assembly GCA_947184155.2 of Cladocopium goreaui. Classification (NCBI taxonomy): domain Eukaryota; class Dinophyceae; order Suessiales; family Symbiodiniaceae; genus Cladocopium; species Cladocopium goreaui. Next base: position 226,901 of record CAMXCT020004179.1, on the reverse strand, counting down.
TTCGGTCCAAGGTTTGAATGCTTGTTTAGCATACGGTTCCCTGCCAGGTAATAGCTCATCCGCAGCTGATGCTGTCAAGGCTTACGTTCAAGCACTCCTGTCTTCAAAATACAAGACCTGGATAGAACTCCCGCCCGAGCTAAGACCAAAACATTGGCGAGATAAGTTTGTTAAACCTGTAGTCCTCCTAGTTAAAGCATTATATGGTCATCCTGATGCCGGTGGCCTTTGGGAGCAGCACTTAAAGAAAATTATCCGCAACCTAGGTGGCCAAGAGGTACCCGAATACCCTGGTAACTTCTTTTTCCCAGATACTAAGTTGTTGCTTTCCACCTATGTAGATGATCTCACGCTTGCTGGTCCCACTGACCAACATGATGCCTTCTGGGCAAAGCTGACATCTGTTGTGGATATTGAACCACCTGAACCGATATACCGAATTTTAGGTCGCAATCATCTAGTAATGCCATTGCCCAAAACCGAGGGTTCCGAGGAATGTGCTGCGTTTCGCGCACAAGGAGCCTTAGTCTTTGACATGCTAGATTATGCACACCAAACAGTTGATCTTTATAAGTCCATCACCAACACCAAAAATTTGAAGCATGCTGCCACTCCTTTTGTACCTGATGGTTCTGTCTCCGTTGAAGATGAAGAGGCCAAAGGCGAACTGGCACCCAATGCATGCCGCATTCTTATGAAGGCGTTGTGGCTTGGTCGGCTGTCCAGACCTGACATAATAAAACCCATCAACGATTTAGCCACTAAAGTGCAGTCTTGGTCCAGGGGGGACGATAAGAGGTTGTTAAGACTCATAGAATATATAGACTCTACACCCCAATACCGTCTAGTGGGTACCATCAAAGATAATCCCGAAGATCTTGAGTTACGTTTATACGTTGACGCCGATTTCGCCGGTGATCGTCTTAGTGGAAAGTCCACGTCCGGTGGGTATTTAGTTCTATATGGGCCTAACTCCTTCTTCCCTCTTGCGTGGGTTAGCAAACGCCAAACATCCACATCCCGTTCTACAACAGAATCTGAAGTGGTTTCATTGGCTTATTCCCTTTACCAAGAAGGCCTGCCGGCCCTGCAACTCTGGGAGCTTCTCCTAGGGCGCACCGTGACGCTTAGAGTTTTAGAAGATAACCAAGCTACCATCCTGGTAGTGCGTAAAGGTTATTCCCCTAAACTTAGGCACATCACACGCACCCATAAAGTGAACTTGTCTGGCCTCTCCGAAGTCTTCCGTGAGGATTCAGCTGAACTCGAATACTGTCAGACCGACAGTCAGGCCGCCGACATTTTCACAAAGGCGTTGCCACCCCAAAAGTGGGCCCCGGCACTGCGCTTATTAGGCATAAGAGTAGATTTAGGTAGTGAACTCAAAGCCAGGGAAGGGGCTGCTACCTAGCGCCCTAACCTGTATACTAGTTGACAGCGTTAGATAGGGTAGGGGGGAGTAGAAATATTACGACCCCTATACCACCACTGTATATACTAGTAGTAGTCCACTGCCTACCGTAGCTATGACACCAATTAACATTCCTGTAGTATTGTACAGTTATGTATGACATGCCATAATATATGGCTCAAGTGCCGAGCATAAAAGTAGGTACTTGCGATCTATGGGACAAGGGAGTTTAAACTGTTGTTGGTTGTTTCCCCCTTGTTTCTCTATATTATATTATATTATATATATCATGTTATATAATTATATAATATTATATACTATTTATACTATACATATTATATACATATATGTTATAGAGTATAATACAGTGTATATACAGTACACATATTGTTTCTGATCCTGACTGATTTTGATAATCATCGCCACGAGAAAACAAAAAACCCATTCCTGGTCCAGGAGTCAAGCCCCTGCTGCATCGATCCATGAACAAGATCATGAAGGCACCAGGAACCATGGTGATTTAATGGTGATTTAATCCATATACAATATAACACACAAACCCTTTGGTAAACTAACATAGCTATGGAAAATGGCCCATTAATGGATGCTTTAGCCATTATTCTAATAAGAAATTCCCCATATGCCAAAGCCAAACACATTCCAGGCCAAAAAGAATGAAAAACGTTGATGATTACATTGACCGGGCTGGAGATGTATGTATATACAAACCCTCTGGTAAACTAACATAGCTAAGGCAGCTAAGGAAAATGGCCCATTAATGGATGCTTTAGCCATTATAAATGGTGATTTTCAATAGTTATGTTAATTTTCCAGAGGGTATATGAGATATATAGGGAAGATATAGGGAAGATATATGGGAAACATATGGTAATGGTGATTCAATGGTGATTTAAAGAGGTGATTTCAAGCATCAGACATCAAGAAAGATGGTGGTATCATGGGGATCTTAATTTACCATATAACATTTTTTTCCATAACCAGAGCGGACATCAATCGGTGAATCAGGGTTGACCGGTGAATGATAGATGAAAGGCCTTGGTGAAGGGGGTCATCCAGCTACATGTAAGAAATACGTAAAGAAAACAAATGACATTCACCTACCATTTCCGCTTGGCAAGTGCCCAATTTTGGTAGAGATGATGAGTTGCTGATGGTGGACATTATTGAGCAATGCTTGATTCACAGGGATAAATGGATCACTATACCATCTTCATAGATGATCGAAGTGAATCTTCTGTAGTGCATCTAGCTTGTGTTACTGCTATGCTACTAGATTTGGAGCATCCCACAGCCCACTTGCGACTCTCCAAACTCACTTCATGGTGAAATCCCATGAGTTTGATCATGATGTTCCCCTCCAACAACCCCCAGAACCGAACGATTTGTCTGAGAATGATCTACCAAGGTTAGCCCGGTACCCTAATGAATTGACCCTTGACGCATAACCCGTATCATTGTCTTCCAGATGACTTTTTTGCGACTTAATCCCCAGTCTTTTATGTTGGTTCAATCTCCCTTTTGGTTGGTTTTACCCTCCAACTAGACCCTGCCATGAGGCGACTTGACCATCAAATTCCAAGAGATGAGCCGTTCAATTCCCATGAAATTTCCATAAATCTCTTAACAAAGATGCGCCGCAGGCCAATCCCGCATTGTACGTGCTGCGGGAGCGCATCCGCAAGGGTCTTCAGCTCTACAGCAGTGAGCCCACAGAGCCACTCGGCTAGCCACATAGCTGTTGGAATGATTTGACAACCATTTTATAGCTAAACATTATGCATTTACTTAGCTATTTATGGATTTATGGTTGTTGTTCCATGAATTACCTTCGTGTTTGATTATTTTAGACACCATCATGAATCCTCGAACCGACTGGACCATTTCCATACCAACGAGTTAAATAACCAGATGGTATAGAATCCAATCTATTGGGGAATATTGGGGATTATGTGGCTTTAATCGACTATGGGATTGCCCCTTTTTCCCAAGCAGTGGAATGGAATGACAGAGGGGTTTGACCACCAAGAATATGGTAAACCAGGTACAGAAGGACTTGTCTACCGGTTAAATTTATGGCATTTTAATATAATATTTTAATAGGCAATATAATATTTGGTTGGTGGTTTGGAACATGACTTTTATTTTTCATTATTTTTCCATATGGGAATGTCATCATCCCAACTGACTTTCACTCCATAATTTTTCAGAGGTTGAAACCACCAACCAGTGATGATTAACCATCATTAACCATCATTAATCACTATTAATCACCATTAACCACCATTAACCACCAGTAATTTATTAACCACCAGATACATGTCCATAGATTATCCATAGATGATGAATCGCTGGATTTTGGGGTACGCTGTTTTCAGACCCATGGGTTTTCCATGGGTTTTCCTATTTGATTCCCATCAAGAAATCACACATTTCCTACCAACGAGGAATCCTGAAAAGATCGAGCACTTAAAGAGTGGCATTTATGGATAGGGGGAAGGGATGGTATTCGAAAACAAGATTAGCATTCTTAGAGCCAGTTAATATATGTGTTGAAAAACTGTTTGGCTCTAAACAAGCCATTTGATGGATGGCATATGCTGCATGGAGCCGGCTTTTTTTCCATGGCATTAACCCCCTAAACCCCTACCAGGATTGAAGATTTACACAGGTTTTAGCCCGGCTAACCATCCAGAACCAGCCCACTGAGTCCTATGACATCTCCAGGCCATATCTGAATTCCCAGAACTACGGAGAGCTCTTCAGTTCGCAGATCATTTGGTTCGTGGATGACACCAACGTGTCCCTTGGCAATGTGCAAAACCCTGGTGGCCCTGGTGGCTTGTAAGGCAAGGTTTTCGAGAGGTAGAAAGCGGCAAACAGAAATGGGAATGGTATCATACATGTTAAAAACCAATACCCTCTCTGGTAAACGATTACATAACTATGGAAAATCACCATGTTTAATGGGAAAATTCACTATTTCTATGGCCATTTTCCATAGCTATTTTGACATAACCAGAGGGTATATATATATGTATATATATATATTTCCATATATTGGGAATGTCATCATCCCAACTGACTTTCATATTTTTCAGAGGGGTAGGTATACCACCAACCAGTTGTACAATGTTCAAATGGTGTTGATGGTTACCATCGGATTCCACACCTGAATTCAGCCGGCCCTGGAGCAAGCCGGCGATGGCGATGCGCAGCTACCGTTTGAATCATTTTGAAGCCACAGGAAACTGATGGAAACTGATTTACCCCAGAATTTAGTAAGATTAATGAAAGGTTGATACAGATTGGAACAAATCGGAATATCAATAACTATAGTAGAAACGTATATAAAAAGTGCTTCAACTCTCTGTGGTTCTGAAGTTCCACTCCACCTGTGTCGTTCACGTCCCTTGTCCCTTGACAGGTATCGCGTCACGATCCACAAGACCTTTGAGGGTAACTTGACCACCAAGCCAGTGAACGGCGCCATCTTCATCTTCAACCCGCGCACAGGACCGGAGATGACCGGAGGGATACCTTGCACAAAGATGCACAAAGCTGACGTGACGTGACTTCCCTCATTCCCAGATATTCCGTACATCTACGACTTATGAACATATATATGAATACACCAAGTTTACTTTAGCTTCTCCGAGTTCGACTATGAACCAACATCCAATCATCCAGTAGGTCTTCCACCTTCAGTAGGTCTTGCAGGTCTTCCTGGTCCTTTGGTGCCGTAGGACAGCTGTTCCTGAAGATCATTCACACCTCGGTGTGGGCGGGTCAGAAGCGCTTGTCACAGCTGGCCAAGTGGAAAACCGCCGAGGAGGCCCTTTGAAACTGGCGCAGTGGAGCTTTGACATTGGAAATGCATAGGAAAAACATGGGAAAACCATAGGAAAATCATAGGAACATGGGAAAACTATGGGGAAATTCAAGTGAAAAAGATGGCTAATTTGTTGATTTTCCATCACCAATCCATTGAAATTGACAGACATGGGGATTTAACATGATTTAGCTGGTGATATATGGTGATCTATGCACACATCATGTGCATATCATATGAACATATTGGGAGTAGATAGCTATAGATCTTCAAACATAATATATATATATATAATAATAATAATAATATATATATATATTATGTATATATATATATTGCCTATATTTATTCCCATCATTTCATGGGGGATATGTCATGATATTTCCATATTTTGTTTGCGATTTGAAGGTCTCCACCTTCGGCAGGTGGCGGCCTTGATTCGATCCTTGCCGGTGGAAGAGCAGCCCAAGCAGATCATCGTGACGCGAAAGGGCATGTTGGACCCCTTGGAGGCAAGGTTTTCATGGTTTTTCTGGAGTGGATAATGAAAAATGGTGATGAAAAATGGGAAGATATATGGGAAACATATGGCAATGGTGATGAAAAATGGTGATGAAAAATGCTGATAAAATAAATGGTGATTTATATAGTATTATAGTGGGCTTTTTTTGGGATTCAATGGGATCTTGAAGTGATTCGTTGGGAGTTTACGAACAAACAACTTATGGATTTCACCAAAGCTGGTGACTTCACCAGGATAGCCGGAGAGCCGTGTAGATCCGTGCAAGATGGGCCGTGTAGATCGATGGAGATATACTGGAGATGAATTTGGAGAATTCTACCACCGGTATCATGGTGATTTAATGGTGATCTAATGGTGATTTAATGGGATTTGATGGTGATGAATCGGATTTTCCCTCCAGTAAACTAAATTTTAGCTATGGACAATCAGCATTTCTAACAGGCAAATCATCGAACTACTGTAAATGACCATTTTTTGAATAAATACCCTCTGGTTATTTAACATAGCCATAGAAAACCCCTTATAAATGGAGGTTTCTAGCTGGGAAAATCATCTATTTCTATGGGCCATTTTCCATGGCTATGTTAAATAACCAGAGGGTAGCTATGTTAGTTTGCTGGAGGGTAAGATGATGGGAATATGAATCATCAACCCGATCCAGATAAATATGATAAATTTCATGAGGACCTCACGTTGCGATGTCACTGGAACGATGGCAATTGGTTTGGGATAAGTATCCCAACATGGCCTTACTCTTGAGGTTGGTCAAGATGCCCATGGCTTTTCTTGGGGTTTTGGAACCAAGTAGGTGGTTAAAGACACGATTTAGCTGAGATCGTTCGGTAAAACTAAACACAAAGATGTTGGTAGTTGGTACTTACTTGGTTTCGAAGAGGAGTCAAGATTCAAGATGGTTTAAACCCCAGTTGGAGACATGGATTGTGTCAGCAATGAATTGTAGCTTGGTACGACATTTCGGAGCGCTTCGCCAGGTGCATTTGTTGGATTTCCCCAACATCGTCATCAAGGGCTCCGAGTTGTCTCTGCCATTCCAGGCGCCATTCCGAGATCAACAAAACATCCAGGGCTGAGTGGCTGGAAGGGATGAAGATCCATCAATTCTCGGATGGGAATTGGATTGGGCTACCCTGTGGTAAACATTTACATAACTATGGAAAATCCACAATTTTTCATGGGGAAATCCACTATTTCTATGGCCATTTTCAATAGCTATGTGAATGTTGACCAGAGGCCAACCATCTCAATGTCTGGCCGAACTTTTCAGTGAAAATCTGTAATCTACCCAGATAGTTTTGGGGATGAACATCCATATCCCGTTGAACTTGTGGTATTTCATCGTTTGGGGTCACGCAAATCCCACGTTTTGGTGGTTCCGGGGCGAAAAAATGTGACCATTTTCAGCCGCAGGCCTGCATGAAGATCGAGAAATTTGGCGTCCTTGGGCTGAAATTTGGACAGTAGCACAATCGCCAATAACCATCCAGTATTTCAATGTGTTTAGATGTATCAAAATTTAGATGTATTTACTAGTAGATGATTTTAGGTGCTTTTAGATGTACTTAGATGTACTTAGATAATCTCAGATATATACTTAGATGTAGTCTAGGGCATTTTCACTAATATGGTGTTCACCAAGTTTTTTCCAGATGTGTTTGACATTGTTTGGTTGGTGGTTTGGAACATTTGTTATTTGTCCCATCATATTGGGAATGTCATCATCCCAACTGACGAACTCCATCATTTTTCAGAGGGGTAGGCTCAACCACCAACCAGTTTCCATTTACAAACATAGCTATTTATAGTTGATTTACCCATTAAAAATGGTGATTTTCCATAGAAAACCAATAGAAATCTATGCATTGGATTGGTTCAATGGTGCTCAACTGAGGATCTTATCTTGAAGGCGACCCAGCCTGAAATGGTGCTCTTCAACCTCTACGACGATTGGCTGAAGTCGATCTCCTCCTATACCGCCTTCAGCAGCTTGCTTCCGGTGGAGGACTTAAGGAATTGATATAGGTAGAACTTTGGCATATATATATATATTATATATATACATTGCCAATCTTAGATACCCTGCAAAAAAAGTAATTCTACTTAGTAGGATTTCAAATTACCTAAGCCATAAAGTCCTAGATCATTTACTCAATGGGAATTCCAGGATCCTAAAATGGAGGTACTGTACCATATAAGGCCATATTTTGGGGGTATATCCCCTTGCATAGGCCTTACATAGGCCTTATATATGGTAGGTACCTCCAATTTAGGTTCCTGAAATGGCCATTGATATACGTACATATAATTATATGTATTTCAATTTTTGATCAGTCATATGGTTAGAGCCGAAGCAGTCAACTACAACATAGACAGATTTTTTTTCCATGTTTTGAATGGTGAATACTGATTGCTTCAACCATGCCTAGAGTTGGAATGAGCAACATTGAATCAGAACATTTCTGGGTAAGCCATGACATGTTTCGACACATTTGGAGAAGATGAGTTTGAGCTCACCGTCAACTCGGTGAACCACGCGCAAAATTCAGCTCAAGTACTTTTCAGCGCAATGGAAGACAGTTTCGAGTTTCGAAGCCCCAATACTTCAACAATATCTAACTCACACACATATTTCATCATATCTGGGGAGAAATACTGGATATTTCATCATAGTTTTCTGGATATCTAACCCCCAATACTACGGATTTCCGAAGCTGACCAGAAAACCCTTCTGGTCGACTCTGAGGTCGAATGATCCTGATCCTCCGTGCGTTGCATGTGAACCCGGACCGGACCAAGGTGATCCTGAAGCCGGATAAGACCACGGCCACTGGGACGCCAGTTTTTGGAGCGGAAGAATATGGTGTTTTTAATCGTTAGTTCAAAAGCACTATGAAAAGATAGGTGGAGTTAACAAAAAAGAACAACTATGAAAACATGTGTGGAGTTAACAGAAAAGAACAACTATGAAAACATGTGTGGAGTTAACAGAAAAGAACAACTATGAAAACATATGTGGAGTTAACAAAAAAAGAGCAACTATGAAAGAACAACTATGAAAAAAATGGTGGAGTTAAGACTACATTGGATTATTTGGATGGTTGATGGTTTTATATGAAAAACAGTTGGAGTTAACACCATGGAAAAACCTGGTGATTTGATCTTCCAGGACACCCCAAGATTTGGGGTGAAAACTATGGTAGATTTTCGGTTACGCCAATCCAATGACAATATCATCAGCATGAGCTCAACATCAACAACACGAAAAAGTCACCCATGCCGAAGAAACACCACACCGTTGATCTGAATGACATGGCTGTGAGTCAAAACCCTGGTACCCTAGGTAGCCTAAGGGACTAAGTTATTGCTGGTTAACAGACGGTTATTCCATGTTATTCCCAAATATGGTGTCATTCCTTAGGCAACTTGACCCATCACATCATCATGTTCCATAGCTTAGTGTCGCTTCACCGATGTCTCCACTTGGTGCTGGGGTCAACGGTAAACCATGGTTTTCACCCCTAAAGTTGGGAAAAAAGGGGCCCCTAGAAGTACACTCCAAGTAGGCTTTCCAACTGGGAGGATTTAGATAAGAGATTGGATGGAAAAGCCATGTGGAACACCCAGCATGTCCAAATCATCCAAAGATTTCCCCATTGCATTGAATCGCCTGGATTCCCATGATGATATCGTCATGACATCCCATGGATTCGCATGGGTTTTGTCATGTTCCCAGGTCTTCCCATCATGTGATTTTTGAACCCCCGGGGCCCCATATCATTAACAAACCATTCGTATCTGATTTACGTTTACAGATGCTTTCCCATTCTTAACCATGATTTGCCAGAAAAACCCAGGGTACATGATTGGAAGTTAGCCTCCAGTAAACTAACATGGGCTTGGAAACCCTACCATTTGAATCCATTTGATACCATTTGTAGGTAATTTTCCTAAGGGAAACATTGGTTTTCCTCATCTACGTTACCTTACCCCAGGATAGATATCATTAAGAAATCCATTCATATCACGAATATCCCATTTCTAGATGATTTTTCCCTTACTCAACATTACTAACCACTATATCATGGTTGATATCTAGAGATTCCATAAATTTTCCATTCACCATTACTACCCTCTGGTAATTTAACATAGCTATTGAAAATGGCCATAGAAATAGTGGATTTTCCCATTAAAAATGGTGATTTTCAATAGCTATGTTAAATTACCAGAGGGTAACCATGACCTCCAGGCAGGCTTTCCCTAGGTTCCCAGAACGCCCGCCATTCCCCCAGGTGACGCAGCCGCACCACGTCTGGCCCAGCCTGACGGATGATGAGTGGATCCACGTGGAGGTGCAGCTGAAGGATCTGATCCTGGCAGACTACGGTGCCACGGCGCTCCGAGCCATGGGGAATTTTCAGATTGCCATAGGCTTTTCGCTGGAAGGTAGTGATGTAGCTCTGGTAAAGAAAAATAGCTAGCTATGGAAAATCATGATCTTTGATAAATCATGGTAAATTGACTAGACATGAGCCATTTTCAATAGCTATGTTGAATTATCCAGAGGGTAATGGTGAATGGAATGGTGAATGACATGAACTTATGGTGAATGGAATGGTGAATGAAATGAAGCTGTGGTGAATGTGAATGGTGAATGTGAATGTGGAATGGTGATAGTATGTGATATATGTTTTTTTTCATGAAATGTAGATAGATGTTAACACTGGTATACTGGGATGCCCTCTGGTGATTGACGTAGAAAACTGGCAAAACTCACCAATTCGACTGGCAAAATCCATCGATTTTGGGCCATGACTTCCATAGCTGGGAAATCCCCCCCTAGAAATGGAGGGATTTTTCAGCTAGCCACGTTTGATTCGTGGAAGGTAACTGATGATTTATAGAACATGATTTAAGTGGACATGTCATGGGAATATCATGGATACTGATGATACTTTTTTTTTGCCAACAATATTGTGATCAATGGCGTTGTGAAGATATTGGCTGCTGGTTTGAGACATGGTTGATTTTCCAGCTTAGAAGTGGGATCATGATCTTGAATCACGAGCATATTTTTCATGGTTTTTTCACCGCCAACCAGAAATTTGTCAAAACTACCGCCCCGCACCAAAAAATCCGTGAACCCTTGGGTGGTTCATTCATCTGGGCTTGACTTTAAACCGAGCAACCGTGGTACCCCCTTGGGGGATCACGCCAGGATACCCGGGGGGACGGTCGCCTTTAGGCAAGAAGAACAACGTGAACGTGGCGTCCCTGACGCAGAGTGAGATTCGCGACATCATCCTGGGAATGGAGATTGCACCACCCTCCATTCAACGATCCTTGGCGAAAGACAGTGAAAGATTCCGTACCCTGATGAATTGTGGTGGTTCCCCCAAATAGTAATAAATGGCTACTGAAATGGTACCCCCCCCAATTAAACAGCCTAGGGTTTATTAATCCGGGGTTGACATTAGTGAACTTGTCTGGCGTGAAAAATGCTATGTTCATCTATGTTCTATTTTAAAATTCCCCTCATTTTGGACCTGGAGTTGCCATAAGTTGATTTTTGCAGGGCTCGTCTTTGAACCTTCGAAGCTGGAAGTTCCGCAGCCCGAGGTCAGCAGATTGCCGACTTGGAAAAGCAGGGCAAGGCCGGGAAGATGGATCAATGGATTGGTTTAAGGGAAAATTTACAGGAAAACCCTCTAATTTTAATGATAAAATCTGGGATTTTCTGGGAAACTGCATGAATCACCGGCCAATTGATATTTTTGGACCTGAAAACAGATTCATTTCGAGAAGGAAAAGAACATCTTGGCATTTCTTGAACCCCAAAATTGTCTCAAAAATTCGCATCAAGCCTCAATTTTTTGCGGTGCATGGTGCAAATAAATCTAGAATCGACAATGCTCACATCCCAGCTGATAGCTTTGCTCGCTTCGACAAGTGTTTGTCCGAACATGTTGGAACATGTCTGACACAACTCCAATGATTCATCATCGTTTTTCCCAATTCGGAATACCCAGAAAAAACCGTATTAAACCTCATTATACAATTATAATTTACGTATAATGTAGCAATAACACCAATAATACTATTCTTAAGATTTCTTAAGCCATTTAAACCCCATTCATGATAACCCCATTATACAATGATAATATACGTATAATTTAGTAATAACACCAATACTAATATATTACTTAAGCCATTTAACCCCCATTCATGATATATACCATTAATTATATGCAATAACAGTAACCATTAAGCCGCCCCATGAACGGTGCCATCATGTCTCGGTGCGCTAGGAGATGTCACAGATCACCACGATCACCTCGAAGACCACCAACGTCCATGGTGAAGAGATGATCGTCACCACAGGTGGGGACGTTACGGGGGGATGGCGAAGCGGATGGCACATGGATACAACACGTTTATATGGCAGGGGAACCCCCATAGTCATGGGGATACCCAATTAATATCCAATAGTCAATAGCTGGATGGTTGAAAAAAGGGGGAAAAATCCATCTTTTTGAATGGATGATGATAATAGGGTAGCCCATGGTAGCCCTATGTTAGGAAACCCTCACATATCTTCAGGTGCTCTTTCTGTGGTTTCTGATACGTTCAATAGTTTTTTCCCCACCTGCCAGGTGAGGGTTGTTAGATTTTATGTCAGTTGCCTCCTCCTCCTTCTCCTCCTCCTCCTCCTTCTCCTCCTCCTCCGCCTCCTCCTGCCTCGTCCTCCTCTCCTCCTCCTCCTCGTCCTCCTCGTCGTCCTCGTCGTCCTCATCGTCCTCGTCGTCCTTGCTCAACTGCGACCCGCGATCCACAGTGTTCTCTGCCGGACCTCAACCACGACCATCCACGCCCAGTGTTCCCTGCCGGACCTCAACCACGACCATCCACGCCCAGTGTTCCCTGCCGGACCTCAACCACGACCATACACGCCCAGTGTTCCCTGCCGGACCTCAACCACGACCATCCGCGCCCAGTGTTCCCTGCCGGACCTCAACCACGACCATCCGCGCCCAGTGTTCCCTGCTGGACCTCAACCGCGAGTATCCACGCCAAGTGTTCCCTGCCGGACCTCATGTAGGAAGATATGGGACAAAGAATGTGCAGAAGAAAGTTAGAAAGAATGTCAGAAAGAATGTCAAAGATATGCCAGAAGATATGCCAGAAGATATGCCAGATAGAATGCCAGATAATATGCCAGAAGATATGCCAGATAGAATGCCAGATGGAATGCCAGAAGATTTGCCAGATAGAATGCCAGAAAATATGCCAGAAGATATGCCAGATAGATATGTCAGAAGATATGCCAGAAGATATGCCAGAAGATATGTCAGAATATATGCCAGAAGATATGCCAGATAGAATGCCAGAAGATATGTCAGAATATATGCCAGAAGATATGTCAGATAGAATGCCAGATAGAATGCCAGAAGATATGTCAGATAGAATGCCAGAAGATCTGCCAGATAGAATGCCAGAAGATTTGCCAGATAGAATGCCAGAAGATATGCCAGAAGATATGCCAGATCATATGCCAGAAGATATGCCAGAAGATATGCCAGATAGAATGTCAAATAGAATGTCAGAAGATATGTCAGATAGAATGCCAGAAGATTTGCCAGTAAGAAAATGTATAAATGTCATGGTGGGGATCACGCGAAGTAAAGTAATTTTAAATGTTCCAGCCCCAACCATAGGATGATCCTCCTAAACTTGACGAGCAGATTTTTGGGGTTGGAACCATGAACCAGCTTGTTTCTTTTGAATTTCTGGATGAATCAACACCATGGCTTAGGCTCTGGAGTCGGAGAATGCGACCAAATTTTCTTGGGTGAAAAGCCATGGGAAAAGTGAGGAAAAACATCTGACAACTGGTGGATCACTTATATATTTGTGTGTAACATCCCCCCGAAATGTTATGTGATGGTTAAGGGAACAGGGAAACGCATGTTTTTTTTGAGGCAAACAGCATGGCCAAGTTTGGTTGGCAATGTCAACTTTGGATTTGCAACACCCTGGGCTGTTGAATTGGGGTTGAACCTCAAACAGCCAGAAATAACTCAAATGGTTTCCGGTAGAATTCCTATCCAAATGCATCCAAATGGTTGTCTTGGAGAAGCCACCATGGCTCTAGTATGCTCTAGTTGTTTGGGGATGTTTGGGGTTCCAGGTTGACAACTTTTTCCAGAAATTTTTCACGGTTGAAGTCCGTAAAAGCCCTTTTTGTGATCTGAATTGCCACAGAATTCTCCCTATCACCATATTTGTCCACTAAATCCCCCAAAAATCCAAAAAAAAACAGAGACTTACCCTCTGGTAAATAAACATAGACCCTGAAAATAACCAATTTTTAATGGACGCTAATCTTCCAACCCCTATCTGGCAGGGTCTATGTTAATTTACTAGAGGGTATCACCGGTCAACGTTCGGGTGCCAGGCTCGCCCTACGAACAGCAGACCTTTGCCTCGCGCACGGAGTGGCGAGTGCGGGCCATCAGCGCGTCGTCGCTGCACCTGCGAACCAATCACCTGCTCCTTGGCAGCGGGCTTTGTCGCTGAGGAATTCAACATGATTCACGCAGTATGGTGATCATAGTGATCATAGTGGGGATGTCATGAGCAGTTTAAAGCAAAACCCCGCTGGTGGTTTGGGAGGTTACTCCCAGGGTGACTCGCCGGAAGGTGCCCTGGAGTCGGTTCATGGCTTTATGCTGACATGGTTTGATGAGAGATAAACTGGCATGAATTGACAGGGTTTCTTATCCAAGGACCTCTTTGGGGGTGGAGATGTCAGGTCTAGTAGATGACATTCTTGGTCGCTCCTGTGCAGCTTGGGAAACCAAGGTATGTGAACAGTGAGGACATTCGGGAGACGGGCTACACGTACGTCATGCCCAAGAACATCCTGAAGACCTTCATTTGCATCAGTGTGGCTTGGCTCCGAAGCAGGAATTTTTGATCATCATGTTGCCATGGATGCAAGCACAGTCAGAATCATCTTTGTTCATTCCATCATACAGTGGAAGCAACACCTTGACATGAAGTGGAGCAATTGGAGACCATTATATTAACAATCAATACAATTATTATATAACAGATAACATATGATAACATATTATTAAAATGAATATCTTCGTAGCATCGTATTTCTAGTGCAGATCTATCTTTTTATTGGGGCATGGACACAATTTGTGTCGATCAATCCATAGACCCAAGGATTTGCGCACGCAGATTGCAGCCTACCTCTATGGTATTTCGCCACCGGACAACCCTCAGGTGAAGGAGATTCGGTGCCCCACCGTTCAGCGCTTTACCACCGGTAATTTGGGTGGTAAATTTGGGTGGGTAAATTTTTGGGGCCCCAAAAAATGGATGTCTGGAGAAAGTCGAAATGTTGCGTGGGTCTTTGTCCGTGGGTGTTTTTCGAGTCGCGGAGTATTGGATGTACCTGGCGCCTCAGGTGCATGGTGATGGTACCACAGGTGGGTACACACAGCAGCTCGGTGGATGTGGGTTACATGGCCCGGTCAACGTTGAGCCTCCATCGCAGCATCGGTTGTCTCATCAACAGCAGCTTTTTTTTGGGCATGGATTGAAACTGGAGCCAACCAATGGATTGCCTGCCTGGTTGGTGGTTTGGAAAATGGCTTTCATTTTTCCCATCATATTGAGAATGTCATCATCCCAACTGACGAACTCATATTTTTCAGAGGGGTAGGCTCAACCACCAACCAGCTGCACTATCTGATTGCTTGTTTCACTCAACCATACTTGGGACAATCCGCCAGAACCAGCATGGGATGGAGGTGCGGGCAAGCAGCTGGGTGTGTCTTAAAATTTAGGTACCCAGGTACCCTCCTAAAACAATCCAATGGTTGAAATCTGTCATTTCCCGTATATGTTTAATGGCCACAAGTGGGGGTATACTAGCCATTTCCAGACACTCAAATTGGATCTGGCAATATAATGTAATATATATATACACATATAACATCCACATATCCCCAGTACATTACCCATTAAAGCTTATTGTATCCCCATTAAATCACACCAAACAACCAAAGTTCACTCCCAAGCTTGGTCATTTTGCTCCATTTTTCCATCCATTTTTCCTGGTTCAAGATGGTGAGATCCATAAAATCACCCGTAAATCCCCAATTTTGGTGGATTAACTAAGGCTTATGGTAGATATAACGAACTAGTTCATGGGTTTATAAACCAACTTCTTTTCAGTAGGGGGCACCATCCTGAACTATGAAGCCTCATGAAATCACCATGAGCTCCAGAGAACTCAGGCAATGTGACGCTGCCCCAGCAGCTCCCAGATCATGACCACTTGAGGGACTTGGAACCTCTCGGCTGGATCCACACGTCGCCTGGTCGACTTTAGGAGCCTCTGGTAATTTGTTCATGGGATTTTTGATGGGGAAGTCCTATATCAAATGCGGGATTTCATTGGATTTCATGGACATAATTTGTTGCATAGCTGTGGAAAATTGATGAACACGGTGATTTAGCTGCTATTTTTTGCGGTGATGTTCAATATGTTGAAGTACCAGAGGGTATTTACTAAGCAGCGGTTGATGTTTTTTTCAGAACGGCCCCTCATGCGGGAGTGATTTTTGCTCTAAAAATTGTCAAAAATACTGGTATTTAGATATTCTCCCAGAGGGGGACGGTCATCCGCGCATTGATAGGGGTTGATATACACACAAGGAGTCCCATTCATGATGGTGAAGTGAACATAGCCATCCATAGCCCCTACGTATACCATGTTTTGACCATGGCCCACAACGTGAAACATCTAGTTTATACATTATGCATTTACATATTCAATCTATCGTTAATAGGTATCGCATTTGTGAAATGCCACGTGTGCATGTCACAGGGGCTCGCAGAAACACAAAGATCATGCAACAACTTAAATGATAACAACCATTTGATCATGGTTATGGTTATATGTTATATATATATACATATCCCCTGATATTCTCATCATATCCCAACTCCATTCCCATAATATCACCAGTTAAATCCCACGTTTTTTTCAGCATTGAAATCCACAAGAATCGATGCTTAAGCTTCGCCAACTGAGGCAACCCCAGGAGCAACCACATCTGAGTCCTCAGGCACAAGGGCATGTTGTTTTTTTCTTTGTAACGGAGTAAATGGATTTGTGGAAAACAACTTGTTGGATATGTATGAACTTTTTTGACTTGATACTTATATACTTCTAGTGTTTTTCATGTTTTATCTTGGAACACAACTTCTTACTTGATCACATTTGTCGAACAATATGATCACATGGCTGTGAACCTGAAAATGGGGTATACCGCAAATTACTAAATTGGATATGGCTAGATGGGGAAAATGATGATGATCCATTAAGTGCCCCAACATTTGAGACAAACCCATGTACCTATTTCACATGTCCTATAATCTCCTTTACGTGTCAATGTATTTCCATCGATGCCTTAAGGGAAATTTTGCATGACACCCCAATATTTGATGGGAAAAACATGGTTTCCGGTGAAGATTTCCTCTGAAACCAATTTATTGAACCAGGATTTTCCAACTATTTTTCCCGTATGAAATCCATTAAAATCCCATTTTTCATGATTAAATCAAATCCCATGTTTGAAGCCCTTAAGTCAGGCCCATCACATCCTCATCATCTCATCATCACCATGGCGTTTTTTTTTTTCGGTTTCCACCCTGGTTCCAACGATCCCAGTGCGTTTCCAGAGCGCAGGACGTGACGTTCCACGCGAGGATGTTGGCGGATAACAAGACCTGGCTTGCAGATCAGACCATCATCATCACCTGCAGCTTCACACCAGGCGGGAACAGATTGAACAGATCAGCTGAATTGTCGTTTTAAGTTGTTGTTTTCGGAGAAGAAGATATATTTTGGGAATGATGAGACTGGGATAAAGTTGGAATGATACAAATATATCTCTGGGAGATATGGGATAATTCTTATCATCTTATCATCCGGTTACTCCCCAATTCTGTTGGTTAATCCCCAATGATAAGATGATCATTCTCCATTTAACCATCATCTTACCGTGGGGATTCACCAACAGAAAACTGGACTCCGACACGTGACGTAGCTGGGATTTTCCCATATAAGATGGCCACAAAAATCTTGGGAGTATACTCCATTTTCAGATACACCATGATACACCCATTGTGATTATTGGTGGTTGCCCTCTGGTAAACAGCCACATAACTATGGAAAATCACCATGCTATCAATGGGTAAATCCACTATAAATCACCATTTTCAATAGCTATGTAACAGTCATTACCAGAGGGTATATATTTATCATTACATATCAGAAAATGATATATATTCCCATGAAATCATTTTTTGATCACAACACTGGACATCTGACTATTACCCATATGCTCCATGTTGCTGGAATATTTACCAACATTTGCCCTAAAAATCACCCAAATGTAGTTAAATATACCATACATGGAGCATTTGGGTTATTGGTTATATATATATAGTATATATATTATATATATACATCACGGTTTTCCCACACATCATCAGTTGAATCCCAAATTTTGGAGTCCGAATTTTGTTCTTCAGAGTTGAACCCCCCAGTTTTCAGACCCACTTAGCGCATATGTTGCTGATACAACCCCACTAGATATCCATTCAATGCCTATTAAACCCCTAGATATCTACAGACTATACATCTACAGACTATGTATCTACAGACTATATATATCTACAAACTATATATATATATACATATATATATATATATGCTATATATATATATATTATATTATACATATCATATCCCCCTTACATCAGAACATCAGATAAATGGAATGCTCATTGTGGTCATGCCGTTTTTTGCCAGCAGCGGCTCTCGGTTGAGGCAGCTGCTCCCTGACGGCCTATCGTATCACGCCCCAGGGATTCCAATGGGGAAAGTCCAACAAGGACGGCGTGGCAGCGCTCGGATCTGATTTCGCTGGGGTCACTGTGGATGATTGAAATGAGTTGAGGGGGGCTGCCTGGGTTCGTTTCAGAGGCTGCCCTTGGGTTCAGTGAAAATCACCAACTAAAAACAAAGGAAATCAATAGAATAGTAGAAAGTCACTAATTATTCTAGGAATTCACTACTATGTTGTGATCATTTTTATAGGATCTTAGAAAAACCACATTGTTCAGGGTGGAAATCACTTACAATGGAACCCACAAACAAAGAAATCTTGCGACAGGACATGATTTGTCGAGATCCTCACCTTGTCCGCAAATTGACTACTGACGATCCCATCGAGATTCAACTTGACAATCACGGAACATTCTAGAACTCAGTACTGTCATAGTACAATACAGTAATCATCATCATTTCATGTTCTATTTTTTTTACTATATGATTTAATATGGTAATCACAAACTAGTTGGTAATTGTTGGCCCAGGACACTTGCTCGCCCAGGACACAGGTCCCAACCCTGCTGGTTTCCTGCCCACTCACGCGGAAAAGGTGCAGATGCTCCTGAGTCGCTGGACGTGAAACTGAAGGGATCTGAAGGGAGCTACTTTGATGCTTCGTTGGATTCTATTTGGGATTGGACGTTTCATGACTTTTTCGATGTGAAAAAACTTGAAATCTAACTAGATTCGATTCTTAAGCATCAAAAACAGGGGGATGCAATGTTGTTGATACATGAATTGTTGGTTTCATTTTTTTTTGGAATTATACATTGCATCATGAGGCATGTAAGAGGGACATTTCCACGAAACCAACCGTTGGTTTGTTGATTCCAGTAGGTTTTTTGACACTGCTGGGTTGAAGCATCAAACACTATAGGGGACACCAACTGGTGAAGTTATATTTATATAATGCAATTTGTTCGTGATTTGGCCACCAAGTGGGGACATTTTCTGAAGCTGAAGATTCCTAGCATTCTTTTTGCAGGGTATCTAAGACTGGCCCCAATGGATGTTTGGTTGGTTGTTGTAAATATTTGTCGATACAGAATGCTACAAGGAAGTAGATGGACATCTGCCAGAGACTCTGATAGACGTAATAGACATGATGGTTTCATGTCATATTTTGAAATTCTGATTGCTGGTTTCAAACGTGTTTTATTCTCAATCAGAAAAAAAAGATGATTGTCCCCCAAAAATACCCTCTGGTAATTTAACATAGCTATTGAAAATGACCATTTATAGTGGATTTTCCCATTGAAAATGGTGATTTTCCATAGCTATGTTAAATTACCAGAGGGTAAATCCTCAGCATATTTTGGGGATACGTGGCTCAACCATGAATGAAAAGACGTCCCTTTTCTCATGGCTGTGGCGTCCCTTCAGGTGATATTTTCCTGGGCTTCTTCATGGTGTCGCTTGGCGGTCCAACGTCAGATTGAGGGCAGGTTGGCTGGTCCAATTTTCGCTGTGGTTTACCCTCTGGTAAACATACAAAAAACTATGGAAAATCACCATTTTTAATGGGAAAATCCGCTATAAATGGTCATTTTCAATAGCTTTTTGTTAGATTACCAGAGGGTAAGCAATTCTCCATATTATTGGTTCTGAAATGGGGAGGTTCGAGCCGCGATTTTCAGGTTCCCAAGCATTTTCAGAGTTGAAACGGCAGCGAGGCCGGACAATGGCCTTTGGAACTACAACTTCATGGGTCAGAAGCACAACCCCACTATGAAGTACAGCCTTTGCGTGGCTTGGGCTGGTTGGGTGCGACCGATAGTGTTGTCAAAAAAGGGCGCCCCAGAGACCTGGATAGACTCACGCAGATGCAATCAGGAACTTAAAATCATATTAGGCAAACATGATGGGTTGCGTTGAGGACTTACTTTGAGAATCTTTGAGATGTTTTCTTTGGATTTCTTTGGGTTCAGGATTTCTCTGCATTTCTCAGCAGCACTTTTCGCTTAGGTGGAGAACCCCCGTGAGTACTACCACGAGTGTCACAGGCAAAAACCTGCGCAGAAAAGCATGGGATGCAGGGCTGGAGCAAATCCAACAGTTCCTGCGTAGTGGTTTGAACTGTTTGACACTGTTTGTATAACCCAGGCACTTGCCAAGTAGATTCACAAAAGGATTGGCCTCTGGTTGGTGGTTTGGAATATTTTTTATGACTTTCCATTGGGAATTTCATCATCCCAACTGACTTTCACTCCATCATTTTTCAGAGGGGTAGGTTGAAACCACCACCAACCAGAATAGCTTATTAACCATCATTAAACATCATCATAACCATTAATATTAACCATTATTAGCCACCAACCAGTTGTACAATGGAAAATCATATATTAACCATCATATTAACCATTAATAACCATTAATAACCATTAATAACCATTAACGACCATTAATAACCATTAATAACCATATATATTGACCATTATTAACAATATATATATATAAAACCAACCAATGGTAGGTAGCTCAACCACCAACCAGGCCTCCAACCAGATGACCCGGATGGGGATGATCGCCTGAAAATTAGGTCGAAAGAGCGCGTCTTGCCATGGAATCCTATATACTGTACGGTATAGTGCTAGTGATATATACATATAATATATATACTTGGTGGCTCATTCCACTTAGTAAGTGGGTTATAACCCCAGTTATAAATGGGATAAGTAGGGTTAATCCACTTATAACTGGGGTTATAACCCACTTACTAAGTGGGATGAGCCACCAAGTATATATATATATATCCATGAAATCCCATCTTAGATCACCATAAGATCACGTTTAAAAGTTTTTAAAGCACCATTTTATTGGTACCCTGGTACTAGATAGCACCAGCAACAGGTAATTTGAACCGAGCATGACAGGCCAGCGCATTTCCTGAACTTCACTCAGCAAGAGGAAGGCGGCGCAGAGGGTGCTGACCATGAGGAGAGAGTGTGCTGTTGGTGGCGGTTCATGGTCATGGTGGTCGATGGTTATACATTGTTATATAATTACTGTATAATACCTACTATATCGTACTATATATATTTATATATAATTATATGTAATTTCTCATGCAATTGTATATCTGGTTGGTGGTTTCAATCATGAATATTATTTTCCATAATATATGGGATAATCCTTCCCATTTACAAATATTATTAATATTTTTTAAAGATGGTTAAAACCACAAACCAGATATAAATTGAAAGATTCTGAAGGAAAAAAGCCCGGTGAAACATTGGTGATTTACATCCCAAATCGTGGGTCGTTGCTCAGATCCCTATTTTTCAGGGACCATTTCTCAGGGGAATGTGTTTGAAATTGGGATTTCTCCACTCATGAAACATGGCAATGGAAATCCCCCATATCTAACCATATTCAGATCATTTATAGATGACATTACCAGTTTGAAGGGGATATTGTTCAAGTGATAGACTTTATATACCGGTAACTCGTACCTTGGATGGCTACAAACAATAGCTAACAATCACTCTCGGGCTCTTGGGGTGGCGGAATGACCTGGAGCTGCGTGGAATCTGTGGCCTCCAGTGGCCTCCAGGATCACTTTGTGTGAGTGTAAGTCAGCGTCGATTGAGCCGAGCCGCAGGGTCCATGTCTTTAACCGTGAGGATTTCAAAAAAATCATCACAGCCCACATGCTGTTGTTGCTGTTGCCAAAGAGATTTGTGCTGCTCGGTTACAGTTACATCAGTTACAGAGATTAAAACTGCGGCGCAGATATCAGTCCTGTTTGCAGAGGCTGCCGAAGACGAGGGAGTCCACACTCTCGTCGTGCTTATCTCTCACCCTTTCCGCCCGCAGATTTCGCCTTGATGGTCTTGAAGATGAAACAAAAACTGAAGGACATCGGACATCGAAACAGAATGATTATGGGTCCTTTCAAAGGATCAGAAAAAAAGCATTTGAGTAGAACAATACAACATAGTCTAAGTATCAGATACCAAATGTTGAGACATGAAGCACAGAGCCGCAGTTTTGAAGTTAAGAAAACTGCAGAAGGCCAGAGTGAGATCAGATTGCTCTGCGTGAGGAGCAATCGCTCCGTACAAAAAGAGGGCGATTTATCGCCGGGAGTTTTTGTTGGGTGCTGTCGAATCCGCCTAGCTACACAGATGTTCAGCTATCATATATATATAATATATATATATACAATGTTTGAGAGTAATTTCTACTATAAACATTAGTGCTTATAGGATTGTATAGGTAAATATTTATGTGGTGTGTCAGGAGGGTAGACAAATATCAGATGAATAGATCACAGGAGAGACCTGTGAGTTGTACCCATCGACTGTTGACTCTGTGTAATGACAGTATAGAAGTACCTGACAAACGCAGCTAGTAGATTAGTAGATAGAACTAATTATTTGAAAACAAACAACATTTTATATGTTGACATATATATATAATATATATATATATATCTATATTGTTCTAAATAGAACCCCTGTGGCTGTGTGTTATCTAAGATGGTCTCCGGGTGGTCATAGTTATATTCTAAATAGAAGCCATGCAGCCATGGTTGCTCAAGTTATAGATTCGATCTGGATGAACAACACGGGCAGTAAAAAACTGGTGATGTTGAAACTGTGGATGCAGTTTCTACGCAGTAAAGCTGCGTAGCAAAGTATCAAACTTCAGTGCTTCCCCGACTCATCCCAAAATTATATGCCAAAACGCCAAATCATCCATGTGTGCTGGGGCACAAGCCCCATAAGTCCCCAATCCTGGATAATCCAAGTCCAAGTCCTCCTTTTTGACTGCCCCCGCATCTTCAGCCCTTGTCATGGTGGAAACCTCAGAGCCTCAGTGCCAACACAGATTCGGGGACGCCAATGTCAGCGTGTTCCCATCATAAATTCCACTTTGAAAAGAACTGAGCTAAATATATTATAAGATATTATAAATATACTTCATCATCTGAGAGAAATGGATGTAAATCTGGTTGGTGGTTTGGAACATGAATTTTATTTTCCATACATGGGAATGTCATCATCCCAACTGACTCCATCATTTTTCAGAGGGCTGGCTCAACCACCAACCAGAATAGCTAATTAACCATCATTAACCATCATCGTAACCATTAATATTAACCATTATTAACAGTATAAAACCAACCAATGGTAGGTAAATCTTCCTTTTTCCAAGATGTTTTCAGCATTTTCCAACCAGAAATGGTGGGCTGACCTGGGTCCTTTGTCGGGCCAAAAACCGGCCCCTGAGGCAGCAGATCTGCTTGTGGATCAGGAGGAACCCGAGGAACCTGGGACTGGGAAATGTATGTAAATGTCCCATTAGATGATATAATATATATATATACATATATACATATATATATATATACACCCTCCAGTAAATTAACATAGACCCTGGCAGTCATCTGGGTTGGAAGATTAGTTTCCACTAGAAAATTGTTATGTTCAGGGTCTATGTTAATTTACCAGAGAGTATTCATTAGATGATAGATATCAATATCAAATATCTCATTAGCTACATAAATGTCCCATTAGATTGTATCCCACAAATATTTCTTGTAGATTAATCTCAAAGGTATGTGGTTTCATTTGATTGTTAGGTCATCAACATATGTTGAATTAGATGATATCATCAATGACCTTCGAACTCGAGATGTTTCAACTATAGACAAGGCTTGGTAAATATTCATTTTTGGGTTTTTTCAACCTCATGTTAACAGAAGTATTTGTTAGAATTATATGCCCTCTTGAGCACCTGTGATGTGAAACTTAGGACATGTACTAAACCCTCAATATCCTGCTGCGTTTCTTTTTTGGTAAAGTTGTCAAGAATTTGAGATGATCAACCACTGTTTATACCCAGTGTTCCAGGGTATTTTTCCTTTGGAATTCCCCAAACTTCCATGTAAACCGATGAGATCTAAGTTGGAACTGCCAAAAAGAATCCAATCATTGCCCCTAATATTGGTGAGATGAAATTCCAAATTACTTTACTTCGTGTGATCCCCACCATGACATTTATACATTTTGTTACTGGCAAATCTTCTGGCATTCTATCTGACATATTTTCTGGCATTCGATCTGGCATTCTATCTGGCATATCTTCTGGCATTCTACCTGGCATATCTTCTGGCAGATGTTCTGGCATATCTTCTGGCAGATGTTCTGGCATATCTTCTGGCTTCTGGCATATCTTCTGGCATATCTTCTATGTTCTGGCATATCTTCTGGCATTCCATCTGGCATTCTATCTGGCATATCTTCTGGCATATTATCTGGCAAATCTTCTGGCATTCCATCTGGCATTCTATCTGGCATATCTTCTGGCATATTATCTGGCAAATCTTCTGGCATTCCATCTGGCATTCTATCTAGCATATCTTCTGGCATATTATCTGGCAAATCTGCTGGCATTCTATCTGGCAAACATTCTGGCACTTTATCTGGCATATCTTCTGGCATTCTAGCTGACATTCTATCTGGCATTCTATCTGGCATACCTTCTGGCATTCTATCTGGCATATCTTCTAACATTCTATCTGGCATATCTTCTAACATTCTATCTGGCATATCTTCTGGCACTCTATGTGGCATATCTTTTGGCGTGGATACTCGCGGTTGAGGTCCGGCAGGGAACACTGGGCGTGGATGGTCGTGGTTGAGGTCCGGCAGGGAACACTGGGCGGGGATACTCGCGGTTGAGGTCCGGCAGGGAACACTGGGCGTGGATGGTCGTGGTTGAGGTCCGGCAGGGAACACTGGGCGGGGATGGTCGTGGTTGAGGTCCGGCAGGGCACACTGACGTGGATGGTCGTGGTTGAGGTCCGGCAGGGAACACTGAGCATGGATGGTCGTGGTTGAGGTCCGACAGAGAACACTGTGGATCGCGGGTCGCTGTTGGACGAGGAGGACGAGGAGGAGGACGACGAGGAGGAGGAGGAGGAGGAGGAGAGGAGGAGGAGATGAGGAGGAGAGGAGAGGAGCAGGCAACTGACATAAAATCTAACAACCCTCACCTGGCAGGTGGGGAAAAAACATGTTGGTGTTAGCGGATTACATCATCATATACCCACAGACAAGCTGGATACTTCATCTAATCTCAATATATCTCAATTGATTTCACGGTTTCTTACCCACTTACACCTACAATTTATAGAACAGCGGGCCTCATATGACCTCATATAATGTATGGCCATAGCAAGAATGCTTCAGTCATCAACCCCAGAGCCCATCCAATTCTCATGAAGATTCAACCAACGGGGGGGGACCTGACGCACGGTGCTCCCATGATATTCAACTTTTTTGCTCATTGATCATTGATGCCATCCCGAATTTTCATATGACACACATTGAAACACCGCGATTCTATGGTCCCAGTCATATGTGTCAATAATTGTAGTTATATTAGCGATTTAGCAGAGAAACCTCTGGGTCGTGTTCAAAAAAAGATTGAGAGATAAGATGAAATCGCATTCGACTCAATCCCAATACATCCATCATTGTTTGTTCAATGCCCATTCTGTCCCTAACATTTCTTGATTCGGGAAAAAAAACACCTATAAATATGTCAAATAACATAAATAACATGATGAAACCTGCAGATTTTTCATGATCTTTCCATTTTTCCCCTTGTTTGGATGCTTCTTAGAAGCCCCATATCGCCCCACATCGCCCCATCGGCTGCAGCTGGTGGTGGAAGTCGTCACACGTTTGGTGAAGCAGAGCCTTCAGCCGGAGGTGCGGTTCCGGGGGGATGGGATTTCAACTGTGTGTGTGGGTCAACTGTGTGTGTGGGTCTGAAAATGATGCATTGGCCATCCAAATCATGAACGATACAATGATGGGATCATGATGAGTACCCATCGATTTTTTGGGGAATACTTCGGGGTTAAATCAACCATTTGGATTTGGGAAGATCAGAGATTTTAAACATAGCCCAGATATTTGAAGATATATGAACCATCACATACCCTCTGGTAAATAAACATAGACCCTGAAAATCATCAATTTTTAATGGAACCTAGTCTTCCAACCCCTATCTGCCAGGGTCTATGTTAATTTACCAGAGGGTATATTGAAATATCTTGGGATGGTTGAATGGTTGGGACATTTTTCAAAGCCTTTGGACAAGCTTGGGAATCACAGGTGTAGCGCTTGAATTTTGAGACACTCCAGCAGCATCACTGACATATTTTGGACCAACAAAGAGTATCAAACCCATAGGATCCATGTATGCTGCTATATATGGTAACATTTACCATCAATATACCCCCAATGTTGGCATATATACCATACATGGGGCATATGGGAAATGATATCAAATGGCCGGGCAAGGCACCTGTGGATCCTGGAAGCGAAGGGATGCGCTCTAGCCGTGGTGGGTTCAGAGGTTCAATGGCAGGAGTTGAGTTTTGCTGCAGTCATGCAGTGGGACCCGAAGCGTTGGCTCAAATAGACTTCAGCCCACGCTGCAGATACATGAGAAAGATGAGGTTAAAGGTAAACTACCCCAATTTTAGGCAGTTCAACATCTCCAAAGATCTCCAAACATGGCAAACATCTTTGGGTTTGGGATACACGTGGCCTCTGCCATGCAGCACTCACCTAGTCCTAGAAGTCGCAAGGCTGACATCTTCATGGTTCAGACGAGTCTCTCAAACTTGAGGATTTCAAGCTTCGCCAACCCTGAGACACTTCGAAACGCTAGAAACCTCACAGAAAACATCAACATTCAACCATATTCCAACCAACCTCATAGCCACTTCATACATCTTCACCCCAACCCCCAGCCCCCCCAGCCCCCCTCCCCATCCATCCCCATCCATCCAGCCATGGGAAGCCTCGGTCCCATCGGTGCGATGGAGCTGACGGAGGCCGATATCGCGGATGACGTGCCCAACAGCTCCCGACAGCTCAGCAGTTGGCTGCGGCGCACGCGGCAGAACAAGATCCGCAAGGCACCCCCGTGGTGGGTCGGCGTCAGGGTTGGCCCGGGGTGGGCAGCGGGGGTTGAACAAGTCTAAAAGTCTCCAAATTTCACATGATTTAAGCAAGAAGAATTGGGATTTCAAACCAGAAAGTAGGATTAATGTGCATAACAACTATATATATGTATATATATATATGTATGTATATTGATTTAAATACGAGTGACTTAACATCTGCCACCATCAAACAATGACCTATATATAATTAGTAATGTGATAAACCCAATGCCAAAAACAACTAGCGTTTGGGGATAATTAGTGGCCATTGATGGCATCGTTTGGATATGTGTATACATATGATGATATATGGTGCTGCATATATATATATATATATATCTGCCTTGGCAATTCGGACATTTTTTATTTTTTGCTGTGTTCTTCACACCTGTGAGCCACTGTCCAGTCAAAAGGGTTGAGTTAGTAGTAGTTCATTGTAATATATATTATATACAATAATAATACAATGATATATATAATAATATGTATAATACTATATATAATAATATATATAATAATATATATATATATATATAAATCTATATAATAATAATAGTAATAATATATATATAATATATATAATAATTTATATATATATAATAATATGTATAATAATAATAACATATAATAATATATATATATATAATAATAAATATATATAATAATAAATATATATATATATATAATAATATATATATATATATATAACAGTATATATATAATAATATGTATAATAATAATATATATATATATATATAATAATAATATATATATATATAATAATATATATATAATAATATATATATAAATATAGATATATATATAATAATATATATATAATAATATATATATATATTATAAATATATATATATATATATGTAATAATATATATATATAATAATATATATATAGGTATACACACTTTACAACTATAGTTAAAGTTAAAACCTATTTTTTCTTGGGTAAATGGTTCTTTTTCATGGTGCAGCTTGCGTGTCGCCGTGGCGAGGTGGTACGAGAGGTGTACCTGCGGGATGACATCAGCCCCGAAGCCTTCGAGGGGGCGGATCAAGTTTTAATCCTCGAAGCTTTGGCCATGTTTTTATTGGTGAAATATGGTGAAATGGTGGTTTAATCATGGTTTCATTGGCATTTCAGGGTGATTTCATGGTGAATTTATGGGGATTGAATGGTGATTTTACAGGGATTTAACGGATATTCACGAGGATATATATATATATATGTATTATATATATATATATATATTATAGACGTACTTATGTAATTGGATATAAAACCAACATGATGGTAATGTCCGAAACATGGCAAATTTAAATGGAAGAACGTTAACCAGTGGATGGAATGGGGTGCCGTATGGGATTTTGGTGTCGACTTTCAGTGAACATCCCGGAACCATGTTATGAATGTCAATGTAATATTCCCAAATATGTCCCAGAAATATTAGTTTAGATTTTTTTCGTTTTTTTTTTGGCAAGTTGATTTTCCATCTAATCTTTTGAGGAGTCATGTCAATCATGTCAATTTTCCACGTTACTTGAAGACTTTTCAGACATGTAGCTGAGGGCTTAGGCGACCTTGACCAGCACTGGTGATTGGCTGATGTTTCTAGGCTTTGAGGGAACAATCGTGAACCATCCCTGAAATAGAATCATGAATCTGCAATGGCCTACTAAACTTACTAAACATGATGTCTGATATGAATTGATATGATATGTGCAGGTTCAGTTGGCAATCACCAATCACCTGAGGTCCTGAGGTCCTGAAAGGCATGTGAAGCTGTGTCTGCAAATCGCTCCATAGATCATCAGCATCATAGTGATGATGACGACGAGGATGATGATGATGATGCAGATTATGACAAACATCGAATTGAGGTACCCTCTGGGAAAACATATATTGATTGGCCAGTTTCATCCATTTTCCATAAGCTACGTTTAAAAATATGTCCCATTACTATCCCCAATTTTGTTGTTAAAACCCCTCAACAAATCCGAATCAGCATGTTTCACCATCAATTCCCCTCAAAAACCACCCGGGGTACCATCCGGTTATTTAACATAGCCATGGAAAATCACCATGCTATTAATAGGTAAACCATCTATTTCTATGGGCCATAGCTTAACCATGGCTGAGTTAGTCATAACCAGATGGTAAAGCATGTGGAATGATCAGCCTCAGGACACCAACATCGTGTTGCATCAGATCGATCTGATCGCAGAAGATGAGTGTGTCTTGGCCGCGGATGCGGCAGGGGCTGTGAAATGCTGTGAATTTCGACCATGGCCGCAGGGAACCAAGCGCTGGTGCCACCAAGCATGTGAAGCTGTGCTGTGAAAATTGGATGTAACAAAATATGTAACAATGATACAGCATGGATCAGTGGAGCATGGCATTTCGGGCAGCAAAATTATTTGGGAATGAAAAGCCATCAGAATCCGTCAGGAAATCCGTGGCGAAGCCCTCAGAAATCATAGAAATCCCAAAACTACAAGCAAATGCCATCAGATGCATCAGATGAATCAGATGAATCAGATGAATCAATCATATCAAGTATCCCAAACACATATGTTTCCGACTTCAATTTGTGGCGTGGCTGGCTCTATCAGAAGGTCTCCCAGCTCGCGAGGTGTGAACCACGTGGTGGTGCCCTACACCGTCCCTGGGCAGTGGCAGTGCAAAACGGTGGGTGGGTGTTTTGCAGGTGAAGTCCACCCATTTCGAGTGGTTTTCATAACTATAGGAGAACCATATATAGGATAATCTATGGTCTATTATGGTTTATTATAGTTATAGATACTAGATATATGGTAACCATGCAAATCTATAGATATAATAGGATTATTATGGTTCTATATAATATCTATGGTCTATTATATCTATAGATGTTCATGGTCTATATGAATCTATATGATAGAAGTTCTAATAGAAGTGTCTATTGTACCATATTATACCTATAGATTTGCATGGTTACCATCTGGTTGTGACTAACAGTTCGCCATTTGTCAAGATCCACCATGTTTAAGAACGGTAAACCATCTATTTCTATGGGCCATGGCTTTTATGGGTATGTTAGTCATAACCAGAGGGTAATTCTTGGCCCCAAAAATGGTGTGATAGTTTTGAATACCTGGTTGGTTTGACCAATCCCCCAGCATTCGAACGATGATTTTCCCAAAATTGGAACCTCCGTGGCCACAGGGAGTTTCCCAGGTTCTGCAAGAGGTGAGACATCGCAACATGGGAATCTACTCCCGGCTGCGGGCCCTTTGTCGCGTGGAGACAGGTGCACGGTGAACCGCGCGGTTCATCACGGTTCGTTCGTTGCTTAGTGGGTTGATGATTGCGACCAAAAGTCTGGATGAGTGGTTGCAGATACTACCGGGGTGTTGTACTATCTGGTTAATTGATGTTAATTATTTGATGTTCATTGGAGATTATTAAGACTGGTAACTCACTATTCACAATGATAATCCTGATTTTTGCCAACTATGATAGAATGACATTTCCGGTTTTGAACGCGGCCCTGTGGATATGGAGAGATTCTTCAACTACTTAGGGTCTGAATAATCCATCATAGATGTTTCATATTTGAGCAGCATAATTTACAGTCCGAGCATTTGCCCAGCTTTACTTCACTGTAATTGCAATTTCCGAATTTCAGATCCGAAAATCGCAACGAGTATTGCATGATGATATGATATGATATGCTATGATATGATGATGTAATTATCCCCTAAGAGAATCCAAATATATTTTTAGTGACATGTCTCCTTCTGGATGCATATGGCATGTTCATTCACAGATTCACAACGAATAGTGGCACGCCGTCAGACAATAATGACACAAGGATTGAGCTATGGATCATATCCTAATGGTATAAGGAACCCTATCTAAGCTGGTTGTTGGTTTCAAATATGCGTCATGTTCAACTGCATTTTATTGTTTAAAAGATAAATGCTGATCCCAACTCAGCATGTTTTTGGGTGGCGAAGAGCACCACAACGAACCTCAAATGGAACAATGGCTACGTTCCAAGAACGTTCCAATCACGTAATGAGCATTTTCATGGCCAAGAAAACATTACTTAAAACCATCTATAGTAATTAAACATAACTACTGTAAACTCCATATAGATGCCAAAAAGTTTTTTTTTTAAAAAAAAAACGCAATTTCTTTGGATTTTACCAACTTCGGCATCTCTTTTGGGGGTTGCTGAAAAGTCCTTCACCATGAAATCCCATTGAATCACCATCAAATCCCCAATAAATCCCCATTAAAACCCATTGAAACCCATTGACATCTCCATCAAATCCCTATCAAATCCCATTTTTGTTCACCATTGTTTCACATATTTCACCTTTTTTTGCACTATGTGTCACCATTTTTTCGCCATTTTTCACAATTTTCCAAATGACCATTCCATGGATCCCCGGTCGTTCCCCCGTCGCAGGCGATGCTCGAGAGGATCAGGTGGCCGAGGAGGAGTTGAACGAAGAACCTGCGCCCGCGGGTGGCTCGCTGGCATTCACTAGATAAGTTATATAATCTAATTACTAGTGAACTATAGTTATATAATCATTACTGAATAATAACATATTATAGATATAATTAGATTGGTTAGATAGTTATATAATCACTATAGATATTGTTAATCATTACAATCTAGATATTACTATTGGTGTATTAATTGATATTAATATATGTTAATCTAATATGGATATGCCTGAAAATGGGGTATATGCAATCGATATAGTTAATACATGCTAATACAATCCAATAGTTGATAGTTAATCGTTAATACAATGGTACTTTCAATAGTTAATAATTAGTCAATACAATACAATATAGTTAATACAATCAAAAGTTACAATAGTATTTAATATGATGTTAATAGTTAATACAATGTAATTTCTACTGTAATTGCAATAATCGGTATTAATCTCATGAAATTTAATACATTAGTATAGTTAAGTCTACAACTATATAAATTATAGATTATAGTGTGATATATAGTTATATTATATCTTTATATATCGTGATTAACCTAATGAACAATTTATGATCTTTAGTTGTAATACAAAGATGTAAACATGCCACCAAAATCCAGTTGATATAGTGATAAATGTGGAAACATAACATCTCGTCAAGACGAGTGATAAAGTACATTGAATGTACTAATGTGACAAATTACTGATTGGGATAATAGTGACATATTACTGTTTGAGGGTAAAGTACCAATCAGTAATTACTTTGCGCGAGTGATAAAGTACATTGAATTAGTGATAAAAGATGCATCTTTTTGTTTAAGTTCCACTCGGACTTAAAATCGAGGTAGTACAGGATAAACGATAGAACACAGATAAGATACAATACAGATCAGTCAAAATACACACCACAAATCAACATATTTTTTCAGTTTTTCTTGTTTCTGTTTTTCTGTTTGATGTATGTCTTTCCAGTTTTGTACAATACATTTTGTTTTTTCTTTCTGAATATTCACTATTATGAGTTGTTATTGTTATCCAATTTTCTTCTAAGGTTTTCTAAGGTCAAGGTTATGAAGCTTCATTTAGATATTGATATTAATACTATTATTCTATATCTATAGTCACTACAGTCATATGTCTGGCCCATGTGTAGTAGACCGTGCCCTTCAGAAAAGCAGGGTAGCCGCATAGACGCAGCGAGCAGAGGCAATGCGAAGCGGGGCAGTGGAGACCGAGAAAAGGCGGGCATCAAGTCCACAATCCATGGGGAAACTCCAGCATAGCTATGGAAGCCATGGCCCATTTACAGTAGTCAGATGATTTATCACGATTTACCGACCTAGATGATGTAATTACTATTGATACAAATATACGTAGTTATATGTATTTATATATTATACTATATATATATTATATGTAGAATCTGGATGAATTTGATCATGACACCTCACTGTGTGTATATATATATGATCATATATGATCATATATACATGTATAATATGGAAAATTTGATCATGAGCTCATTCTATAATATATATATACATATATTTGGTTGGTGGTTTGGAACATTTTTTATTTTTCCATTCAGTTGAGAATAATAACCCCAGCTGACTTTCATATTTTTCAGAGGGGTAGGTCAACCACCAACCAGATACAGTATATATCATAATTAACCATCATCATAACCATTAATATTAACCATTCTTAATAGAATATTACCAACCAATGGTAGGTAGGTCAACCACCAACCGGTGATATCCATAGATTATCCATAGATTATGGGACTTATTATGGATAATCTATAGATAATCTATGGAATCTATGGACCATATATATATATATATATATATATGGTCCCAGCCGGCGGCCGGCAACCCCCCCCCAATGGTATCCCCCCCCCAGACACCCATCCCCAGGAACCATCCCCATACATACATACCTACCATACATACATACATACATACATACATACATACATACATACATACATACATACATACATACATACATACATACATACATACATACATACATACATACATACATACATACATACATACATACATACATACATACATACATACATACATACATACATACATACATACACACACAGACATACATACATACATACATACATACATACATACATACATACATACATACATACGCGCATTTTTCAGTTTGGGTAGTAGCCCCGTCGATACTGGAAAATGTGTTGTCTATATGAGTATGATGGTAGACAGGGGATAGGATAGACGGCGCTTCTTTTCAGTGTTGGGGTAGTAACCCCCTCGACACTGGAAAATGTTGTCTCTATGATGGTAGACAGGGGATAGGATAGACGGCGCATTTTTCAGTTTCGGGGTAGTACCCCCCTCGATACTGGAAAATGTGTTGTCTATATGAGTATGATGGTAGACAGGGGATAGGATAGGCGGCGCGTTTTTCAGTGTTGGGGTAGTAGCCCCCTCGACACTGGAAAATGTTGTCTCTATGAGTATGATGGTAGACAGGGGATAGGATAGACGGCGCATTTTTCAGTTTCGGGGTAGTACCCCCCTCGATACTGGAAAATGTGTTGTCTATATGAGTATGATGGTAGACAGGGGATAGGATAGACGGCGCGTTTTTCAGTGTTGGGGTAGTAACCCCTCGACACTGGAAAATGTTGTCTCTATGAGTATGATGGTAGACAGGGGTTAGGATAGACGACGCATTTTTCAGTTTCGGGGTAGTACCCCCCTCGATACTGGAAAATGTGTTGTCTATATGAGTATGATTCGTGATAAAGGGTCAGCCAGGTCAAATCTATGAAACTTATGCTTTAAACATCACCGCCCTGATGATGGAGAATTATATAGAGCATCCAGCAAATTTCAGCATCGGGGTAGCAACACCCTCGATGCTGGAAACATCTCTCCACCGTGAAGGATACACACTTAACGGTGACTCAGACTTCGCTCGTGAATCTTCGCTCGGCACCAAGGACAAGTTGCCACCCTTCAAGGGCCTGAGCCACAAGGAGATGCAGGAATTGTCGCTGAAGAATCTGCCAGGTGTCACCGGCCATGGGTAGTTCACCGCGCTTAAATTGGTAAACAAAACATGACGGTGTGATCAGGAACCAATGGGAGGTTTGAGATGGTTTCAGCAGGGAAAATTGATGTGTGGATGGTGGTTTTGATTTGTGCTCCCACTCATGGAAAATTCCATCTACTTGATTTAGGAGGATTACGCAGTGATAACTTCGAAGAATATAGAACGGACTGCAAGACTCAAACATGCTGGTGCTGAGACAGCAAATTTTTGGTGGTTGAATATTGTGAAAAACGTTATTCCACAAAGCTTTTTTTGTTTTTTATGTGCGGTTTCTAAACCTCATGAACATGCCATGTTGCGTCTAAAAAAGGGCTTAAATATGACCAGGTAACTGGCAATCTTCGCATGGGAAAACGGTGAAGCATGATAGCAATGTCTATGCAATTTAAGGATAACGGCAACCAAAGGTGGGAACCAACCACCCACCCCCCAAACACTTGCCATGTTTGTTTCGAGGATGTCCTAATACCAGACACCCCATATGAAGAAGCCTCTCCTGCAATCATTGTTTTTGATTTTCCAGGTCACTTCTCCGGCATGAAGTTTCCACACAACGCAGAGCAGCTCAAATCCAAATCCTTTGGCCCCAGTTGGTACACGGATGCGTTCCGCAATTTTGGTACCTTGGCCGAGCGTCTGGGGTGCTAAGGGATGCTAAGTTAACTTGGTTGGCGCAACAGCCCAAATTTGGATGATGAATACATTGTACCAGTTATACCGGATACCAGCATGCCTTCTTCCGTCGGAAGAACATTGGCCATAGATGATAGCTGCTGATATAGATGGATATTGATTTTGGGGAGAATGGGAAGTAGATTACTAAGTAGATTGATTATCATTCCGCAATTCAGGACGGAATTCCATCACCTCCCACAGACCCAGCTAATACGGTATCGTCGACAAACGGCTGGGAGTGGGTCCCTGTGCAGGGTTGTTTTTGCGTTGGGTCAGGCTAAATTCTGTGTCTTTGCTAGTACTATCAGGATTAATTGCACGGTGATTTTGGCACATTTCCCCGGGGAATTGGCTAGTTTCACTGTTTTCTGCTCTGTGTTCAAGCGCAGGCAAGAATATGTGAAACTAGCTCCTGGCTTTGTGGCTTTTGAACGCACCTGTTCTTATCAATTTTCCTGGTTGGAAACGGTTAAAAAAAAACATTCACATAGGCATCTTCGATTTCTGGCTTTTAGCGGCTGAATTTCCCCAATCAGTCCCTGCAAATGGCTCTCAAATGTGATTTTCCCAAATGCGGAACCGCAGCCACGTCCAGCCAAAACCGGTCACGCCCTCTCTGCCCTCTCCACCCTCCTGTGCACAGAATGCCTGGCCCCGCGCAACTCGAAGTGTGCAGGCTGAAGGTCGTCAAGGCCAACGAGGCTGAGGTCCGGCAAGCCCTCCGCCGCCAAGGCTACACCCGGACGAGGGTAAGCCAGCTCTGGGCAGAGTGCCAACAAAGCCCACCGAGGAGTTGGGCCCAGAGGCAGCGCCAGAGCGCGCAGGACCAACCACAATGCATTCACGATGCCTCGAAAGAATTAAATAGCACGAATGATGCACCATCAATTATATATCCTGATTCTATCATAGATTGCTTGAGCAAGTAGGTTGATCACCGATGACCCGATACATTTCCTCGAACAACGACTTGAGAACAGAATTTATCAGTACATGCATACATACATACATACATACATACATACATACATACATACATACATACATACATACATACATACATACACACACATACATACACACATACACACATACATACATACATACATACATACATACATACATACATACATACATACATACATACATACATGCCTATACCTACCAGCCTACGTAGGTACATACATACTACACCCAACCCACCCCACAGGGGGGGCGGGGAAGCATGTATGTACCTTGCATGACATGCATGATAGTTGGATTCCAGGGAGGTAGTACACCCAATCCTAGGAACCGTCCCCATCGCATACATACATACGTACGTACGTACGTACATACATACATACATACGTAACATACATACATACAAATACATACCTAACATAATACACACATACACATACACACATTACACACAATACACACATACACACATACACACATACACACATACACACATACACACATTATATATATACATACATACATACATGCCTATACTTACCAACCTACGTAGGTACATACATACTACACCCAACCCACCCCACAGGGGGGGGGCGGGGAAGCATGTATGTAC
The DNA here is from genome assembly GCA_947184155.2 of Cladocopium goreaui. NCBI lineage: Eukaryota > Dinophyceae > Suessiales > Symbiodiniaceae > Cladocopium > Cladocopium goreaui. Next base: position 189,290 of record CAMXCT020004179.1, on the reverse strand, counting down.
CTTGCATGATAGTTGGATTCCAGGGAGGTAGTGCGCCCAATCCTAGGAACCATCCCCATGGGGGGGGGGAGGGGGGGGGTTGCGGGCCTGCACCATATAATACCATATATATATATATATATATATCTATATATATATATAAAAAGGAACAAACATTGGGATCTGAATGGATCAAAACTGAGAGGCTCGGGACATGGCTTCAGCCCGCAATGCCCGGAAGTTCTACGTCTTCCCGCCGCTCGGTGATATGAAAGATGTTGGCTTCATATCCGAAAGATATGAACAGATGGATATCAACAGTTGAAAGAAACACAACTGTAGCATAGTGATGCATAGTGGAACATACTATATATAGCTACTTTTGGCTATTCAGAGTTTGAGTCACAGCCGTTTGGTCCTCCCAATTGCTGGCGACCGCAGGAATGAATTCTTTCGTGAGACCTACGTTGAGCGGCCACTTACTGAGAACGTTGGCCGATGGGGAAAGGCTGCAGAATTGACGTCAGGATTGCTACGATCAAGAGATATCAAGAGTATGATTCTGGTTGTCTACCATCTGGTTATTTAACATAGCCATGGAAAATCACCATTTTTAATAGGTAAACCATCTATACATGGGCCATTTTCCATGGCTATCTGAAATAACCAGAGGGTACATCTCCCAAAATTCATCAACAGTCCAGAGCAACGTATGTTTTTTTTCACAGCTGTGATCATCTTTCGTATTATCTGGGAGGTCAGAATGTTTCCTAAGGGTCGTTTGAGGTGTTGCAGCGTTTTGCTTCCGATATTCGACTGTTCAAAAAGGATTTGGTTTGTGGGAAATAGACATAGCTGGTTGGTGATTTCAAACATTGTTTATTTTTCCATTTCATATATGGGATGTCATCCTTCCCATTGACTCATATTTTTCAAGATGGTTATTGCACCACCAAGCAGATGAGAGATGTTAGAATCCTCTCATCTTATAGAAGATAAAAATCCCATGTATTGTGGACCATTTTTTATTTTCCCATATATTGGGAATAGTAACCCCAACTGACGAACTCCATCATTTTTCAAGAGGGTTATTGCATCACCAGCCAGCATAGCTATTGAAGAACACCATTTTTTCAATGGGTGAATCATAGGACTTTATCAGACTGGGCCATGCCTTCAGCGAGCTGCGAAAAAAAAAAACCAGAGGCTAGTCACTGGTTGAATCACCCATGATGGGCGACCATGATGATAGGCCAAAGTCCAACCTTTCGAGGAACATCAGCATGTTTGATATGTTTGATGGTTCAGGCCGCCATTTTTTCGTGAATTCAAAGATATTCAAACCATTGCTTTCCAGATGGTTTTGTATGTTTTGTTGATATATGTCAACTTGTCCGAGACTAGCCATGCTAAATATGAAGTACGATCAATAGTGATCCATGGGCATCATTATCATTAATATTTCATCACATGATTATCTATATTATCTGAAACTATATATTGATATCATTTCAAATGATATATAAATTATTCATTGGATTGGTTTAAGGGAAAATCTACAGGAAACTATCTTTTTTACCATTGAATATGGGGATCTCCGGTTTCAATTTTGCCTTAAACCAATCCAATGAATTATAGTACCCTCTGGTTATTTAACAGTTCGCCATTTGTCAAGATCCACCATTTTTAAGTTCGGGAAACCATCTATTTCGATTAGGGCCATGGCTTAACCATGGAGAACTGTTAGTCATAACCAGATGGTATAGTGATTGATACATAACCATGGAAATATCCACCAGATTTAATGGGTAAATCCACTATAAATGGCCATTTAGTCATAACCAGATGGTAATTATGTTGATCCTTGTTTTATCCAAGATTTCTCAACTCGGCCATCATAAGCCAAACAACCCTTTCCGCCAAGGCTCCCCCAGGAGTCGCAGAACGATCGGAACGACCGGGCCATTCGGCGGGTGGCCCATTGGTACCGGCGCCATATCGTGGCTGGGCGGAGATTTTTGGGGCCTGGATGACTTGGATGACTTGGATGGCTTGGGGTGACCCTATAGGAATTGAATTCATTACCCATGACGGATCCATATATGGTATATATGCTAACATGACTGGGGTATATTGATGGTAAATGTTACCATATATAGCAGCACCATGGATCCTATGGGTTACTTAAAACTATCTTTTTGGACCCATCGAATCCCATCGATCCAGATGAAAAAATCTGGATTGGTTGAGAAGATCTTCTGGGTTCAACCCCAAAGTTGTGATAGCAAAGTTGAAGTTCCCTGGTGAACTGGTGGGGTTATGGCAACCAAAAATAATCATTGGGTTTATAAAGCAAGAAACATAACTGGGGCCCACGGGCCCACCTTTATTTCGCGGAGGGCAGTTTCTATTAACATTCTTGATAGTTCAATTCTCATCACCATAGAATCACCTTAAAATTCCATTAAATCATCATTATATTCCATATCATCATCAAAACTCCATGCAATCATAAAATCCCATGAATCATATAACTCTCATTAAATCACCATTCGAAAAGTCTATCATCATAAAATCCCATGAATCACCAATCCCATGGAAATCCCATAAAAAAAACCAGCCTGTCTCACGATTCCCAGCATCTCCGACTTTAAGGTGGGTCCTGAAGTGGTGCTTTTGACGGACGACAAGGCGTGCCAGGGCAAGGCCACCTCAGATGGGCTCTTGGCGCTGCGGGCCGCGGAGTTTGTGGCGAAGATGCGGAAGAAGTGTCTCGGATGGAGATACCTTTAGATTAATGTTAATTAATGATCCGCGTTAAAATTTAAGCTACAGATTGAAGGGCCCTGGCCTAACAATCTAATGCATTTTATAAGTAAAACAGGGTTTTAAAAATGGGACAATTAATTCATGGGATTACCTTTAATGATGGTACGGGATTTCATCCCATAAAATCCATTAAAATCCCATAAGATCTTCTTTTGATGGTATGGAACTGGAGATACCTATATAGATTAATGTGAAAATTAATGGGATTTACTGGGGTTTACATGGATTATACCATCAAGAAACCCATCAAGAAACATACCATTAAAATCCCATCTCTATTCTGGTTGATGGTTTTCTAATGGTCTTGTTTTTTTTTTTAGAAAAAACCCATGGTTGACAGTTTCTCCAACACTTAGTGACTTAGAGGTGGTTGTTTTTTTTTGATCTGGACTATGAACAGTTCAGCCAGAGATGGAAAATCCATTGTTTAATTGGTTCTTTTTCATCAATGGAGATCCAAATTAGATGGAAACCATAGGTCATTGAGTTCGTGATTTAGCTAGATGATAGACTATTGATACATTATATATACATACATATAGAATCATATATATATATATATGCACATAATAATAATGATAATGATAATAACAATAATGATAATAATAATAACAACAATAATATATGATATATAATATATAATATATAATGTATAATATATAATGTATAATGTATAATATTATATAATAATATACTATAATAATATGTTGATACACATCTATCTATATAATATGTATAATCTGGATGAATTTGATCATGACCTCACGCCCTGACGTCACTGGAATGATGCTTTAGACTGCGGAGAATCATCTCCATGTGGCCGCAAGTTTGGCTATTTTTTGTTGGATGAGTTCCTCGGGAAATCTTTTTTATGCTATATTTTGGCTATTTTTTAGGGTTTCCCATGAAATCTTTTAACAACAGAAATGCTGGCGATATTAGGTACTATGAATAGTACTTATAAGACGCTAAGAGTATTCTATATGATACTATCAATCGTACTGTCCTGTCCTCAATAGGTGCTTGGTCATTGATCTCACTAAGAATCTATATGAGGCACTTTTTTCACGATCAAAATTCTGGTAATTCTATGTAATGATGCTACTTAAGGAGAGTTCTCTTATGTCTGGAAAGTGCACAAGACACTGTGTAGCGATAGAGGCCCCCAAGAGTGATACCTGTAATTGTACATGATGTCCAGATATGATGTTGTCTTATACAAAGTTGCGTACATGCAAGAAGATTACCGATACCCCTAGCGATACCGGAGCGATACCCATTTTTTGCGGGAACTTCGCGAAGACAATGAATTTTGACAACGGCCTTTATACAAGGGGTGGATGGATAGGGTTTGTTCAACACCAAGAACCAAGTTTATTGGGTGTCACCTTTGGCGGGGAATACCCCGGTTTTCTGTGTTCGCTAACCCCAGGGTAGTTTTGTTTATTGCAGTCAGTATTTACTGCTAAGTTTTTTCGTATTTATATAAAGGGCACATGCAATTAGTATTTTCCTTAAACATAGGCTGGGCAATCGTTTATTTCCGGAAACATATTGTTCGATTCTGGGATTAGGCAGATCATTCTTAATATTCCTGGTGAGGATTAGATTGGGTTCTATCACTCTCTATCTCTGTATACATATGTCATCTCATCTCACCTTATCTCATCTCATCTCTTGTATTTTCTATATCTTATGGTATCCGAACTTACCCTCTGGTAAACTAACATAACTATGGAAAATCACCATTTTGAATGGGTAAACCCACTATAAATGGCAATTTTCAATAGCTATTTTGACATAACCAGAGGGTATTTTATGAGTTTTGATCTTTCAGACTCACATTTTTCCAACGAAACCGGAGGTTTCCAGAGGCCGGCGAGAAACTGGCGCTGAGGGATGAGGAAGAGGATGGAACCTTGGAATCCAATCAGATGGGCCGGCGAAATCCTGCACCACCAAAAAGATGCATAATCCCCTTCACTGTTCCCAACATTTCCCAGTTTAACGGACCGCAACATGAATAGATCATAGATACATGACTGAATCAGGGTTTCGTATACGTGCGGCAGTGTAACACAATAGTAGTTGTATAATGTTGTATATAATTGATGGGGGTTTTTAGAGCCATCAATCAATGCGGTATTGGGCATTTTCATTGTCAAAAAAAGGTGACTAAAAGAACACACATGGGATGCATTGATCAAAAACTAGCATTTAAGCATCAGACATGAACTGACCAAGCAAACAGGAAAAACTTGTATTGGCTTGTGGAATGTCGGCATCTTGGTCCATGTCCCATTTGTTTTCCAAAGGCAACGATAAATCCTTCACTTGTACATGATTTGAGCACTTGTTTCCCCTCCAACATTCTTGATGTTCGAAGATTTTCTGTATGATTTTCCATATGTTTTCCCATGATTTTCCAGCTTTCCTATGATTTTCCATATGTTTTCCCATGCTTTTCCATAGGATTCTCGATCCTTTCGCCCATCCAAACACCGGTGTCGGCCACCGGCCACCAAGGAGAGCCTGAGAAGTCCACCCCCAGCGCCACGCCCCGGTCCCATCCCCAGAAGCGGAAGAGTTTCGTCAGCGCGACGGATGGATCGGTTTCTCAGCGCCGCACTGGGGATGTGCCGGTTGGAAGCAACAAGACACTGTGGATATATGGGGATGGAACATGATGGAAAATGGAGATTTTTCACCATCGAACTTGTTCAGATTTAGCATGAAACCATCAAACATGATGTAACATGATTTGCCTAAAACAAGAAATACAATGATGTGGATTTGACTGGCTATATATAATTATATGTGAAAACTTAAGTAGCCCAAATCAGGATTTAGGATGATTTACCAAACAAAATATGGATTTAACTGTATGTATGCATGTATATATATATATATATACACACACACAGATGTCAAAACAACTTATAACCAACTTTACCAGATCAGGGTTTAAACATGATTGATACGCATGAAGAAACATTTGATGTTTAACCAACAATAACGATCAAGTATGTGGATTGAAGCCTCAGTTGGTGGTAATTTTCATGGGGAAAATGATGAAAACCAAGCCACATGCCCGGGGGCACCTTCGTTGGCGAGGTGTATCCAGCTCATTTGAAAGGAAGTGAGGCGCGGACGGGGAGACACCACAATGGGTTGATTCGTGGCGGCTAGTGGGATTTCAGTCGCCATTTCGAACGGCTAGAGATGTATTTGTGGGTCCAAATGTACTCTCGGGTAATTTGTTCCATAGCTACGGAAAATGACCATGTTTTATCATGTTTTATCAATCATCGTGTTGATCATCTATAAATGGGCCATCTTCATCCATTTTCGCTATGGCGGCCAAAAAAAACCAGAGGATCTGTCAATTCTCCCAATGACTTGGCCTCGTCGTTGAGATTTTCGGTGGCCGTTCTGTGCCCTGCAGGTGGAACAAGGTCTGAAAGAGAGGAGACTTTTTCAGGGTGGGCCGATCTGGGCTGATTCAGACATTTTTTGCTTGGTGGAAACAAAAGTCAAAATAAGCAAACAAAAACAAACGGGCCGACTTCGATCCCTGGAATGATGAGAATCCCGAATGACTAGCTTTGGGTGGTGGCATGTTCAATAACCAGTGTTATGTTTGTTTCAATCAATAACCACTGGTATTTGGGTGGATGAAATTGAAACGAATATTGGGGATTGGTGCACAAACGGTTTCCAACATCGATCTGATTTGTTTTTTTTTGTGGTTTCTCCCGGGTCTAGGTCCATTTCTCCCCCCTGAAAAAATGGCTCCAGGTATGTTGAGAATGCACATGAATACCTGCATGCACGGTTCGGTGACCTGTGCTGGGACTGAGACTTGGCTCAAGAACTGGTGTCCAAACTGGGTCAACTTGGGGGCTTTTCAGTACTTGGAGGTTTACTTTAAGTTATAAATGGGTGTAAGAATGGTTATGAGCCCTATCAATTGGGATATGGGTTAAGATATGGTTGCTATATCTATTATATAGCCAAATTCTGGAGCCAAAACCCAAAGAGGAATTTTGAGAACTGGTGGCTTGGGTGCCGGCCCTACTTGAAACAGGGACCACGATTGATTTGATTTCAAGATGCAATGTGATGCAAGATATTTATAGATATTTGATATATTTGAAGACACCTCAGTTCATAGGTTTTTTTCCTATTACTCTGAAGTCACTTTGTTTGAATCCCATCTTTTTTTAGGTGATATCCGGCACCAAAAAAAGTTCCCAGGGTTTTTTTCCCTTGATCATCCCCTGGGGATCCCCAGTTTTTTCACCTTTGGATTGGTGCTCTTGGGACAATTTTCTAGGTTTTACTCCCATATTTCATGGGAAAAGCCTTGGTTTCCGCTGGTAAGAGATTTTCAACATGCCCCGTTGTTCAACAGTTCCAGGGGTGAGTTTCCCCGGACAGGAGGAGATTGAGGTTTCAGGGCGCTTGGCTCTCAACAGGCAGGGATTCGCGCCACCAGTCAGGGCCTCCCGAAAGATGGAGAAGTAATTTACCAATTCAGGGGAGAACTTGCTTTTCTATCTACCCTCTGGTTATGTCAAAATAGCTATTGAAAATGACCATTTATAGTGGATTTTCCCATTGAAAATGGTGATTTTCCATAGCTATGTTAGTTTACCAGAGGGTATTTTTTGGTGTTTTATTCTGCCAAAGTCAACAATGAACATCAATGAACAATGACTTTCACATCATGATATGACAATCTTTTCTGAAATTTCACCTTAAGTTTCTCCCTCATCATCAACCAAATAATATCACCTCCAACAAAAACAACTCCCATCATCCCATCCTTCATATCCCAGAATTGGTTTCTGTGAAAATCTACAGGAACACCCCCAAACAATCGGGCTAAGACCCTTCATAAACCTTCTATTTCCCTGTAGATTTTGAATCAAGCATTCATCAAAACATGGTACAGTAACTAGATGTTTCATGTTTTCCCAATTTTTTTTTCAGTTTTCCTGTAGATCAACTTACCCTTTTTCACCAAAAAAAGGGCCCCAAACCCTGGGAGAACTCCACTGGACCAGGGCCATCGATGGTGACATCGTGGTGGTGGAGAAGTTGGAGGACGCGGAGGCCCTGGAGCGTGCCGACAAACGCCTGCGCCGCGAGCTGCCGGACCCGGACTTCGGGAAGAGCGACGCGCAGCCCTCCACCACGGATGCTGGGACATTTTTAACCGAAAAAGGTGGTTTAAAGATGTTTTTCGGATGTGGGATGTGGCAGTATATAGAATTTTAATGAATTTAAATATAGAATTATATAATATATAGAATTAGATAGATATATTGTATAGAGGTGTATATACCACTCACAAAAAAAGAACTGTTCAATGATTTGGCGTCTTGGAATTTCAAAATCTTGGATACTTTGTTGATCCTTGATTTTGGGGTAAAAAACTAAGTTTAGTTCATTGAAACGGCACCGGAGTTGCCAAGGATACCATCAAGGAGAATGCCACTGCGACCACGGCGGGGGATCGCCCCAAGGGTCGCGTGGTGGGGATTTTGAAGCGCAACTGGCGCGAGTACTGCGGGAGCCTGAGACCGTTGCAGGCTGAGAGGCAGCGTGAATCGGGTCCCGGAGTCTACAACAAGTCAGATCGGGTCTTCATCCCTACGGAGTCTTGACATTTCGATGGGTGAAGAATGGTGAAAAGTGTTGAAGAATGTGGTAATACATACACCATCCTCAATATTACCATACATTGGCATAAACCATGCCCAAATTTTTGTAGGTTTATTGTTGGGTTGACCAGATTTTCCATATGTCCGGGTTCTTGAGGTATAGCCAATTTTGACCCAGACCCAGACGTGGGGATAGGGGGTTTCTGTGGGAGAATGTGATGATGCGAATGGATTGCAAGCTGCAGGATGTTCACCGATGATGCTGATGATTTCGAAGGACAAAAAACATAGATGGGGCGCAACAGTTGCGCAACATGCAATGCAACACGATATATATCATATGTTTCAAACATTTTGAATATGTTGGTCGAATATGTGCCAAGTGGTTGCCAAGTGGTTTGAACACTTGGTCATGTGTCCAACATGATCCAAGCATGATCAGCCGCGCCACCAATTTGGCCAATTTGGCCGTCCCCATCCCCGGGGTGGTCGCCAGAAATCCGAAGTCGAACTGGTCGGAGATCATCTTCCCACGCGGCAGCGCGTAATCCCAACGATGAGATCATGGGTTATTGATGGTTATCTGATTGGTGGTTTGGAACATGACTTATTTTTGCATATATTGGGAATAATACTCCCAACTGACTTTCATATTTTCCCAACCAGTTATTGTATGGTTGTGTATGGTGAACTTGAAGTTATTTTTTGTGTAGCCATAGAAGATAGCTCATTCTGAAGTAAAGTTGTAGAACCTCACAATCCCATTGAAAAGTATTAAACTATACACTTACATATTGTCATATTTTGTAACACATTTTTTGGTGATATTTTTTTCATTTTTTTTCCATATTTCCCCATCTGGCAGCTTTGGGGCTCAGGATTCCAGATTGCCAAATATCATGATCCAAACACGGCACTCCACCAACCTGGAGCCTCTCGGCACCTATGAGATGTGCCGTCCAAAAATGGATGATTTCGTATATACCCTCTGGTAAACGTTTACACTTCGCTATAGAAAATCACAATTATTAATGGGTAAATCCACGATTTCAATGGCCATGGCTTCCAGTTCGCAAAGTGTAAACGTTGACCAAAAACCAGGTACCCGGACCTTGGATGGGAAAATATCCTCCATCCAAAACCCATCCTGAGACCCTGAGGAATAAGCGCATCGTGGTTGTTTTGGATGGCTGGGATCGATTCAGTCACTACCCTTCTGGACGAGGGAGGGGCATAGCATGGGTCACTAAGCTGAAGTAAATGCAGAAAATGCAGTTCAAGATTGCTGAATCACCCACCTTGAAAAAGTGGAGTCTATAATGATGTAAGATATGATAATATAATATATGACATATATATATTATATGTGTTATTGGGCTCATCTAAAGCTTGAAGAATTCGACTTCGATTTCCCCGTGAAACGGTGCAGGACATTGGACCAAAATCCTGGGTGACGTTGGAGATCGGAATGTGGAAAGCATGGTCATTCTCCATGAGCCGCCCGAGCTGGAAAGATCCCAGGCGTTTGACGTTTGTTTTGCAGTAGAAAAATCCGGGAAGTTCGATGTTACCATATTGTAAGCTGGTGTTGAATCGTGAACTGCCCTTAGGGTAGATCATGATAGGTTTTGTATTGTTTTGATGGAATTCATCATGGAACTGATGGAACTCTCCAGTTTAGCCTGCTTCAACTCACACGTTGAAGAGGTTGCATGCCCACTCGCTAGCATATTAAGGCATGATTTGATCGCATCCCCATAGCATCCAACATTGCAAGGTTTTCCCCATTTTTCCCCGCAGTTTTGGTGTTGTATTCCCCAGTGTTCAGCAGCCTGAACATCGCATGTTTAAGGGCGAAAATCAGAAGTGTTGATAGTTGGGGATGTTTTCTCGGACATGTTTGTGGGATATCGGATAGGTACATCAAGTCATAAATTCCCGAAATCAATCCCCGTTTCATAGTCTTTCTTGGGAAGTGATCGTTGATAGCTGTTTTAAGTCAGTTGCCAGCTAACCCGATCTCACACGTTCCAGCTACATCCAGCTACCATGACTGCCATGACCATGGATCCTGGGTTCGGAGCTATGGGGATCGATGGTTTTTTTAACCATCTGGTTATGACATTCACAGGGCCAGCCATGGGAAATGACCCATAGAAATAGATGGTTTACCTATTAAAAATGGTGGATCTTTCCATGGCTATGTTAAATAAACAGAGGGTATATACGTATATAATCGTATATATATATATTCTCTATTAAATGGGGGCCAAGGAACTATACTAAGAGTTTCCCTTTGCAGATTGAAACATAGATTGAATCACACAGCTATCTTGAACCATGGATTAAGCGCCATTTGACCTGTTAGGAACGGGATTTTATGGCGCCGAAAGCGTCACCATTTGCAGATGATGTTCTGAAGAAACCATGGGTTTTCCACATCTTTTTGGATGTTTCCTCTATAGGCTATAGTAAGTCCCAAGGAAGATTGAACCGCTTCAATTTATCGCTATTTTTTACATTGGATTTGACTAAATTCTATCTTTCCTCTACCAATGGTAAGAAACCAATTCCCAAAAAATATAGAAATATAGATAAGTTCTTAGATAAGTGATCAATTATGACTTTTATTCCTATGCTTCAATCTGCTTCAATCTGGTTTAACGTGGGTAAAACAATGCCATAAACGCACCATCCCCCAGTCATAACCATGTTTATAGGTGGTATATATAAACCATTCCCAGTCATGGGTGGTAAAAATGGCATGGTTTCAACCACATGAATCATCATTATTAACCATATATATATAACTATAGATTATGACTATTGACCATTATTAATTCACCATAATAATATTAACAAATATAGTCAATTTTAGCCAATATTAACCAATATTAACATTAATAGTATTATTATTAACCAATTCACCAATATTCACCATAGTCATGGGTGGTAAAAAATTTAATTCACCATTATTAACTGACCATTATTAACTGACCATAGTAATATTGCCAAATTGGTTAATTATAGAATATTCACCAATATTAACCAATAGTATATAACTATAGATTATTAACTATTCACCATAGTCATGGGTGGTAACCACATGGCCAAAAATGGCTATATGCTGTGTATTACCGAGGCACGGCGTCATCACGCGCGAGTTCAGCGAGTCGGTCTACCGCTGCCTGCCCCCGGCGCACTGGCAGCCCGGGCCGGCGGATCTGAAGGGTCGACGCCTGGCCGGTCACGTCAGGTCATGGCGGTAGGGTCATGGCGGTGGTGAAAGGTGGTGAAAGGTGGGAAGTCTTCAAAAAAAGTGGGAGTGAGATGTCAGTTATATGATGTAAATTGTAATATAATATTACATATATATAATATTGTGTATAATTACACATCATATCATATCAATAATTGATATGATATGATGTGTAATTATACACAATATTATATATATATGATATTATTGTGTAATTATAGCATATGAATGCATATTAATGCATATTGATAGCTTATTTTTTGTCGCAAAAAATGATGGCCATTGGAGTTTGCACAATTATTTTTGCATGGGATTCGGTGGCCGAAAAATGCAGACAAAGCCTGGGTGATCAGCCTGGTTGTTGATGGTTGTTTTGGAAAGCAATGGATGATGGTTGAATTGGAACTTGCTAAGGATGCTGTTGGTCAAGTTTCCCGGGGGATAGTCCGTTACGGTACGCCCAACGGTTCGTTCACTCGGTTCAAGAGTGACTATCCACGTAACGGGCTATGATCATTCTGTGAAATCTATTGAAATCTCAAGATGAATCTCAATATATAATGTTTCATCAGAATCACAAGGCCGTGCACTGTGAGGCTTCCTGCTTATCACTTGGTTTCTGTTCTCAACTAGTTGGTTATATCAAATATACCCCATAAACCCAAGCGTTCACCAAGTTATGTCGAACATCACCGAACTATAACAGGGGCCTAACTACTTGCAACTGATTTCTCGAACCAGGCCTGGTAGGTGTTTTTTTAGATGTTCAGATTCAGGCTTAATCCCATGATATCCCATAGTATAAATGGTCTATAACCATTATGTATGTTATAAGTGTATAAGTTGGAACTTGAGGGGATTAACTATGGTGTATAACTATGTAATGGTGTATCACTATGTAATGGTGTATAACTATCGTTGCCTATTCACCAGGTGGGAATTGACCGTGATTCTGCCGAGGAACCGACCTGCGGGACATTTGCATTTGCTCGGTGGACCCTCCGGGATGTAGCTCAGCGAAGGAGTTCACCAGTGATGCAGGGCCCAGGGGTGGATTTCCCAAGATTTCATCGGGTTTCATGATGTTTCATGTGGATATGCTGGGAAATCTAAGTCATTCTAAGTAATATGGCCAACTATATGGATTGATCTGGAAATATGATAATCCGGTGGATTTTGGTACCCTATTTTTCAGACAAAACCTTGCTGTATTTCACGCATTGCGTGCTGGACCTGACTGTTTATACCCTCCACTACTCAAACGTGGCAATGAAAAATCCACCATTTATAGATGATTTTCCCAATCCCATAGGATCCTAGTATGGTATATATGCTAACATTTGGGGTATATTGATGATAAATGTTACCATATACAGTATAGCATACATGGATCCTATGGGAATTAAAACTTGCAGTTATCGGGGATTTCCCAGCCACCTTTGATTGCCAGAAGATAATCATTCTGCTTGCAGAGTGTCGCCCTTCAACGACTTGAGCGTTCTTTTGAGTTTGTTTGCTGATGGATGCGTGAAAACCTTTCATTTTCTATGAATTTGGGGGGGACATGAATATGATGTTATTTTTATGGGAAAACAATGGAAAACACCTATTTTTTTAATGTTTTGGTGATTTTGTTTTGTGGTAAAATCTAAAACATTCTAAAACCACCATCATTCCCATGGATTTTGGTTTCAAAACTATCTGGTTGGTGGTTTGGAACATGGTTTTTATTTTCCATAGATTGGGAATAATGATCCCAACTGACCAACATTTTTCACAGGGGTTGAAACCACCAACCAGTATATCGAGTTTTCCGTGGCCAACGAGGCAAAGATATCGACGATGCGGTCTCCTGCGACTTGGATGCGCAACGAATCATGGACGACATTTTTGGAGGTTTCCTAAGTCATGGGGGTACCCCAGTCATCATCCATTTATAGGAAACCTCCATATAGTCCCAATAAACCAATATTTATCGATGGATTTTCAATTATAAACTATAAACCATCCATTTTGGGGTACCCCCCATTTATGGAAACCTCTATATGATGATATTATGTGTTTTTTTTCAATGAGGTGCAAGAAAGATCATGAATTTTCATTGGGATTGAACTGTCAATTTGCCAGCCAAAATATGGGGAGGGAAAAACCCAGCCAGTTGATGGTGATTTACTGGGAATTTTCGTGGGATTGAGCCAGCAAATATGGTGATTTGATGGGATACAATGTGGATTTGCTGGGAGAGAACGAGAATACTTTAAGGGAGATAGCCTACAATTCTTATGCGTATTTAAGGCTTCAAGCTACAGGGAGCCTTAAGCCTGAGGTTGTGAGCGAAACAATGGGCGATTCTCCAAAATGTAGGCTTCCTCCAAGCAACAAATAGTGTTCATGTTCATGATGAAGTATCCACAACTATCGAGGATGGGGATACACAAGTTTGATGCATTACCATATTTTGATGGTACTGTTTCGAGCTCTTCCTTGGATGAACAGTTCATCGTGGTTACAAACTACACAAGTCAACAATCAAGAACATGCGATCCAAATCCATCCGAATACAACTTGAGACCTCAAACCCACAGATTGTGATCAAGTCATGATCATGATCACCACCACCACCAGCAGCAGCATCATCATCAACAACATCCTCATCAACAACAACAACCACAACAACCACAACAACCACAACAAGAACCACTGTGCTGGTGAAATGCCGATGTTTATGGCAGAATGGTGCGTCCATGGAAGCGACCACAGCTCGGTGGTTAAACCATGTGAAATCCACAAGTCACCACTGATAAACCCAACATTGCTTTGTTTCTCAGCCGAACATGAATGGATTTACTAGTATTTGTTTAACATATGATCCATTACTATTCATCATTTAGTTGAATTTGCCCATTCTCTGGGTCAAACTTGGAGCGGTACTTTAATTCTTTGTGTTTTTTATTGCGATATTAAAGTATCTAAACGTATCCAACCAGCTAAGAGTCATTTGTTTGCAAGGTATCAAAGATTGGCCATGTTCCTTCCAGTTGGTTCCCCTTATTGATGGTTTCATTCATGTTCAATCACCATATGTTCATGGAGAACCCTCCATTTTTTCATGATTTTCTGCAGGTGAGCCACTGCCCAATGGCAACTTTCGAGCAGCTTGGGCCACGTTGTTTGCGTGCGGGCTGGAGGACAACATTAGGAGGATGGTTTAATAGAACGAAAACGACCCATTTATAGATGATTCATGATGATTCACCTAGTACTTCCTGTTCTGCCTTTATTTAGTAAGTATGAATGTAACAAAAATGAGATATTTTATCATCTTAACAACTATAAGTGTCGTGCTTTAAATAAGAGCAAATTGAGTTTAGTTACAAAAAATGATTACATATCAAACAAAGCAAATCATTTTTTCATGAATTGTCATGTCTTTGAAAGAGAAAAACCTTTTTGGATTTTTCATAACATCGCTTCTGACATGAAAATTTAAGTAAAAGATAGTAGTAATCGCGATTTTCCGCTATGTGAAATTACCGAAGGGTATTTTCTCTACATTAAAAATATGTTTGAACCACTATTATTTGCCCAATTATTGTTGGATGTTGGATCTGTGTTAAATCCCTGACCCATGCACCTAGCCCATTTGTTTTTAAATTTGTTGGGGGGTTGATGATTCTGAGCTAGACTCAGATACCCGGATTTTGACAGATTTGAATCAACTTGAATCTATGGATCTGGACATACCACGGGGGGGTAGCGGTTCCACATGTCCCACTCTACTGTTGAGGTAGCTGGGATGTGAATGTTTACTATGTCTAAATTGACAATGCCAACACAGGGAATCTACGTATCAATGAGTGCAAATGAAACTAGCAAAAAGGATGCACAGATGGTGAGCACTGCATTTGCTAATAGGTCAAAACTCAATATATATGCTTAGGCACTAAGGAAACAACATATAGAAAAATGTTTGAGGACATGTATAGGTTAATGCCCCAAAAAGGTGAAATCCTTTCTGGCCGGTAGAATCTGCTTAAACAATTATATATATATTATATTATATATATATATATATTATATTATATATATATATTATATATATTATATATATATATATTATATATATTATATATATTATATATATTATATATATATTATATATTATATATATATTATATATTATATATATTATATATATTATATATATACTATATATTATATATAATATATATATATATATTATATATTTATATATTATATATTATATATAATATATATATATATTATATATATATTATATATATAATATATATTATATTATATATATATATATTATATATTATATATATGTATTATATATTATATATATAGTGGGTAAATCGCTGTTCATTAACCATATTCGTTTGCTTCTTGAATCTTCCTTTCTACCATCCGGCATGAAAAAACGTGACTTGCTGGAAAATACCAAATTGATACCAATTTATAGAACATATTTCCATTGAAACGTCCATTTTTTGGGGGATATCCCAGCTAGCGATGTTTTGTTACCGGAGGAGGTTGACCTGTAAATAGTGAATCAACTGGTTCTTTCAAATCATTCTTTTGGCAATTGCTGCATAACCTGCTAAAGATGGTTAACCTCTTGTCCATGATTTTCGATAACTCCTGATCTCCGATGTCATGAAACATGGCAACGGAAAATCACCCATTGAGTTCCATGAACTTCCATTAGATATAAATCCTCCAAAAAAATCCTCTATTAGATTGGAAAATCCTCTATAAATGTCATCAAACATGAATTTCTTAGTTACAATTCCATGTATAGACATAGAGGATTTTCCACTGTCGCGTTTGATGACACCGGAGGGATCCAGAGGGTATTTCCATGTATTTCCCACAAACAAAATACCAATTTTTGTGGGTTAAAGGCACAATTTAATGAACATAAAATGATGGTATATGATGGTTAAGTGATGGTTAAACATGGTTAAGTGATGGTTAAACTTGGTTAAGTGATGGTTAAACTTGGTTAAGTGATGGTTAAACCCCCATTTCTAGTCGTTAAAACTCATGCCTGCAGGTCGGCGTCCACATCGCAGATGTGACCCACTTCGTCCACCCTGACACCGCCATCGACCGTGAGGCTGCAGAACGCTGCACCACGGTGCCACGGCGACCGCTGGGTTCGACAAAGGGAGGCAATATAACTCCATGAATAACCATCAGTTGGCAAATTTGGCAATAGGTGGTATTAATATGTATTAATCATCATTAACCATCATTAATGGTGATGGTGATGATGATGATGGTGATGATGATGATGATGATGATGAATCCCATGTTTTTTGTTCCCGTGCCCTATGAAAACATTGCTATAAACTAGGGTCCGACATTTTGAGAGGCACCCACATCATCTTGTTGGTTTTTTTTCCTCATTGTATCCCTATATACCACATGATGGTTGTTTTTTTTGGGTATTCCGATGGTTGATTGAATCCCTACTGTTGGTTGAATCCCTGGTTGAATAGCTACCAACCTCACAGGTAACCCTGAGAGGGGCGGAACCGGGAGAACGGGCGCGTTCAGCCAGATGATTAGGTTACCTCGCCATATTCCCTGGTTATATGGAACCAGTCGCCGAGCCCAGTTGCCTATGAGACAAACCCCCAGGAGCCCTTGGGATTTGGGGTCTTGGATGGCTCGGCATGGCTCATGCAGCCTAGCGTGCCTAGGTTTACCTGGTGGAGCGACGAACTGACATGCTTCCAGGCCGTGTTACGGGATGTGTCTCAGAGCCCAGCGGAAAGCAAAGCTCATAATGATTATGGGGGTTGTCTGAAGAGAGACTACCCCTAGATCCTAGCGTTTATCATCATGTTCCCTATCAGGCCTATAAGATGTCAATTTGGGCTGGTATACCATGTTTTTCGACATCCGCTTGTAGCTTGTATTCCATACCTCTATCCAGGCTACAGGAATATCACTTTGTCAACCATGGTGGGTCGGAGCTTGAGGAATAGGCATCTTTTTCCCACCATTTGCAAATGGGTGGGAAAAAAAAATCCTAAAATGCTTAAACCCAAAACCCAACTTCGCTCAAATCTGTAAACCTTTAACGCAGCCATTTTCATCTGGTTGGTGGTTTCAAACATTAATTTTACTTTTCCATTCAGTTATAGGAATACTATCATCTTCCCAACTGACGAACTCCATCATTTTTCAGAGGGGTAGGGCTCAACCACCAACCAGTCATCCCATTTTTCTGCACCAAGAGTTGAGTTGGCTCGGCAGGTCTGTTGACCACCGACATTTGTTCCCTCCGCGGCAAGGCAGGGGCGTTACAAGGCGATGAAAAACGTAGTAGCTGTGCAGCAGGCTAAAACCTCATAGTTCTGTAAACGGAATCAAGACTAGGTATCTCAACACTCAATCTCAACCCTATATAATTATCTATATACAATTAATCATAATTATGTATATATGCAAACTTTTCACATAAAATCAAACTATATATATAACAATATTGTCTTGTTGGTTATATCCCCATGCAGAATGGTTGGTTTCATACCGCCTTCTTCACTAGTTCCTGCAAATTCACCATTCTCGTAAACCCAAAGTGTAGATCCAAAGTGATTCCCAGTACATATTCCCATTCAATGTTCACCATTTAAAATTTATGCAATCATCATTTTCAGACACATATCGTACCGTCATTTTGAATCACTGCAATATGTATTGTGCAGTACATTAAATTCCATAGTTCACATCCATACTGTTGGTTGTTTCTGCTTAATTCACCATGTTTGTTGGTCAAACTTTGGTCAAACCATGAATTTTCCAAAAGGACAAGGCTTGACCTGGGAGGTTTACCTACCCCTCGAAAGTTTCATCGCAGATCTGGAAAGATCATGAGAGGAAGATCGACGAACATCGCCAATTTCGCCCTTGTTACCTTGTTGGGAGCAACCCTGTCAATGAATGTGAATGGTAAAATCCCCATTACATCTCATTATGTCCCCATGAAACACGAATTGAACGCCCATGATCAAGCCATTTGGTGATTCCCCTTATGCTTGGATGATACTTCCATATTTCAGCAATTAAAGACCATATTTCACATTATTTCGCCAGTGAAATCCCATATTTCACAAGTGAAATCCCATATTTCATCAGTTTTTTCACCCCTTTTTTTGTTTGTCTTCAGAGGTGGAACGCTTGACCTTCACCGTGCTCTGGGAAATGACGCCCGAAGCAGAGGTGGTGGACACGAGCTTCTGCAAGGTAAGCGCGAGTTGGGTGAGGGGATGGATCCGAACATATCTTCTGTATAAATAATATATATATATTATCCTCTGGTAATTTAACATAGCTATTGAAAATTGTGATTTATAGTGGATTTTCCCATTAAAATGGTGATTTTCCATAGTTATGTTAGTTTACCGGAGGGTATTATATATACAATGTGGGGCCCCCAAGATAGCCAAGTTGGTGCAAAAAACTCCAATAACTCACTATGGTTATGGTACGCAAATAACTATAGTTATGGGGGTTTATAAGCCAACAAACATTACTGGGGGGCCCCACATTGTATATATATATAAATATATATATATATTACCCTTTGGTAAATGAACATAGACCCTGAAAATAAGCCGTTTCTAGTGGAAACTCATTTTCCAACCCCGATGACTGCCAGGGTCTATGTTAATTTACTGGAGGGTAATGTTATATAGATTGATTCTCAGAAGATATTGGGATAAGTCAAAACCTATTATTAGCATATGACTGGAAGAGTAGACATACATTAACTATAGCTATGACTTAGGGTACCATCCGGGTGCTTGTTGCTTTTTGACTCATAGCCATATGTCAGATAAAAATAAATCAAATGTCGGTTAAACAACAAGTTGGTGGGGATCACTCGAAATAAAAGTCATTGGTCCGTTGTTTTTTTTGGGGGATGAACAGATGTCTGCGATGTCTTTGTTTTGCCAACAAAAAGATGTCTGAAATCTGAGATTTGCTGGAGCAAAATGCGATTGGATGGAACTGTTTCAGGGATTTAAGCAAAACAATATAGGTAATGGATGGTAATGGTCTTTAGGAAAAACTTAGACAAACTTCATAGTCTCTGGTGAACAATTACCTCAATCTTTGAATGTGATTTTCGTTGGGATGTGTGTGAATTGAGCAAGAACAGTGTGGGATTTTAGTATCAAACAATGGGTTTCAGTGAGTTTCAGCATCAAACATTGGCATTGATAAACTCACCATGTCGAAACCATCAAGAGTTACTACCCTCCGGTAATTTAACAAAGCTAGGGAACACAGCCGAACTAAATGCTTTAGCTACATGGTTATATGTTATTTTCCATGGCAAACTGTAGCAAATTACCCAAACTACCCGAAGGCTACAGCATTTATTTTTTTTCATTCAACCCCATCCAGATGATATGTTATAACATAAATTTATAAACAATCTACCTTCCGGGAATCAAACCTGGCAATGGATTTGTTTCTTCAATTGTAGTTAGTTAATGTTAGGATTTTCATGAATTTTCACCTCCCTTTATGGTTCTTTTTTCCCCTCGCCCAGGCCATCATCAAATCGCGGGAGGCCTTGTCCTACGGCGAGGCGCAGGCGAGGATCGATGATCCCAAGGCGCGGCCTCGGAGGTTTTTGGATGTTCCTGACACTTAAGGCTAAACTTGGAAAAAAGGAAAAAAAAAGCGGACAAACTTTTTTTGGGATGTCCTTGAAGTTTTAAAAAACCAAAACGGACTGAAGTTTGCATTTGGGGATGGAAGCGAGGGGTTTTCTGTCAGATTTCCCTTCAATTTGTGCGTTTTAGAACCATGGGATAGAACCAGGAATCATGGGGGATTTCAGTGATATGGGGCCCCCTGGGGGATGGCGGGAATGAGAACTGGGAACACCTGGGAACCTAACAAATCAAAACTTATGGTTCTTGATGATCCAGGATTGAATTGCATGCATATTATCACGATATCAACATATACTGTATTAAATATAGTATATTTAACTTGTTATACAATACAATGGATATATATATATAATTTATTATGAATGAGAATAGAATGGTTGGTGATGTTAACCCCAGATTGTTCTTCAACCCTAGGCTGTTGATCATTGGAGAGGTACCATTTAAGTAGCAAATTATCACTGTTTGGGGGGAACCACCCTAATTGAGGCTATTTTATTTGTATGTATATATATGAAATCTGGGTTTGGCATTCTTCTGCTTGCCTATATGTATCATCGTCATCATAAACTACCAACTCTAGGTTTTTTTGTTCGGAGACTTCCCAGCTGCGACCTGCCAGAATGATCTCATGCACCTCTCCCCCAATCACATTAGACATGAAACCAATGGATGTGCTTGAAGATGGCATATACCCCCATCATTTTCTGTCGGGAAAATGTTGATTATCTCATGAATTTAAGGATGCCTACTGTTCAGAGAAACCCAGTGGCGAGATCGCCCAACTTCTCCACAGGACAACTCCGAAATCACCACATGTCTGAGGAGCAAGGGCTGAGTACCACCAACCAACTGGCACTTTGTGTGTAGGGCATAGATCAGACAAAGAGTTTGGCAATGCGCCATAAATATCCATGATTTGGTTCTCTAACGTCTCCATGTTTTGTTGGATGAACATTGAACTGTTGGTAGTGTCCTCGGATCTTATGTATACCTTCCGGCAATCAAACATGGCATGTTCTACTGCCAGCTTTGACGATGGGAGGATACAACGAGGGAAATCCCCATGGTCAAATAATGGTCAAATATGTTTCATGGTTTAGTCAGTTTACATAATCCCTACCTTTGTTGCGACCGTAAGACATGACCCATATGCTTAACGTATGGAAACGCTATGGAATATTGAGCAACATCACCTTATTGTAGGTGACGTATTATTCGGGTGTCAAAACCAACATGCCTCAATATGTTTATTGGTGTACATTCCAGTTCAAACATGGTTAAAACCCTGTTGTCGTTGCTTAAATCCAAAACTTTCAGGGTAAAGTCACCACTTTCCATTTTTGCTGATTAAATGATGTTAAACTGTCAAATCCTGATGATTTCTTGGTGAAATCCCAGCGCGTTGCAGGAATCTGCTGAAGTTGACGCGGCAGATCCGCGCGCGGCGCGTGGACAACGGCGCCCTGGAGCTGGCTTCGCAGGAGGCGAGCTGTCTCCCTGGAGCCTCCGAGTAGTTACAATGTGAGGCCACCCAGTTATGTTTGTTGGTTTATAAAGGAGGGCTAATTATTTTAGGTTTTTTTTTTGATCAGGTTTAGGAATCATTTTTGGATTCCTGCTTCTCTGCTTTTCCTGCTTTTCCTGCTTCTCTGCTTTCCTGCTTTTCCTTCTTTTCCTGCTTTTCCTGCTTTTCCTGCTTCTCTGCTTTTCTGCTTTTTTGCTTTTCTGCTTCTCCTGCTTCTCGCCTTTTCTGCTTTTTTGCTTTTCTGCTTCTCCTGCTTCTCTGCTTCTCTGCTTTTCTGCTTTTTTGCTTTTCTGTTTTTCCTGTTTCTTTGCTTCTCTGCTTTTCCTGCTTTTCCTGCTTCTCTGCTTTTCTGCTTTTCCTGCTTCTTTGCCTTTCTGCTGTTTTGCTTTTGTGCGTTTCCTGTTTCTTTGCTTCTCTGCTTTTTTGCTTCTCTGCTTTTTTTTTTTGCTTTGCCTGCTTTAAATACTTGATTTTCATGTAAGATGCATTTTGCACAGTATTTACATCCCTGAGTATCACATGACCAACCTTCTCTTGAAAACTAGCAACGTAACATGTGAGAAGAGGTGCTTGCATTCTGCTTTGGGGGGAGGCGCTGCGCCCTTGTTTTTGTTTCGACCTAATACCTACATAGGTACATGCATGAGTATTGAGCACATTTATATGCGCCCTTCAAGGCTCAAGAAAGAGGTATATAGAGTAACCCTGTAGACAAGCACTGACCGGCAACAGGCTGAGAGTAAAAGAGTGCTGTCATTGGGGAAGACGCCTTAGCTGATCTTGAAGTAGACGCTAGGGCCCCTCTTCAAGTGGTAGCGGAGCTGTGATCCCTCATTGAGGGTGAGCTCCAGGTAGAGCCCAAGAAATGGCAAGCCATGGCTATGATGATGATGACTTCGACATTGTCGATGCAAATGAATGGAACCAATATGACTCTTATGCAATGAGAAGAGCACCCCAGCATACACAGATTCATATGACGCAACAGATGACCACAAAGGTTGCTCCAGCCTATGATGGGCGAACCAGCTTCTTTGCTTTTGAGGATGCAATTGATGACTGGTGTGACATTACGGAGTTAGAACCAGAGAAACGTGGTCCAGCATTGCGCAACAGACTGGAAGGAGATGCTCAACAATACAAGAGGCTATTGGATAGAGAATTACTCAGGGATCCCTATGAAGGAGTGGCTTATTTCAAAAGATTTCTACGACCTCATTTCATCAAAGGTGCCCAGAACGTGTTCTTATACCGTTTCATGCAGTCCATGAAGTTCAACAGAGGAACAATGGATCTTCAGAAGTGGATGACTAGATTTCAACTCACTGGCAATAGACTTATTGAGTCTTGGATGGATTTACTTCCAGAAGTAACAGTGACTAGTCCTGAAGCAATTCTGTTTGTTCAACAACGACGTCAAGAACATGAACGAGATCAACAAGAGAGAGCTGAAGTAGCAGCAGCCTCAGGAACACCCCATGTAGCTGTTCCTTGGACAGATGAACTGGCACTAGCGGCATTCAGACAATTTCAGGAAAATCGTAGAGAAGCACAGCGACAAGCATTCCCACTGGGTGAAAATTTGCTAGCATTGATTTTTGTAAGTCTAGCTGACCTGAGTCAAGATCAGAGAAACACACTCACAAGTATCATGACACATCGTGGACGAACCCTCGATCGATACAACATTCAAGAACTACGTGACCTGTTTTTGGAAATGTTTTGCACTACCAAAACAGCAGTTGACAATCCATTGATGCAACCCTCTGGCATGGCACAGAGAAGATCTTTCCTCGTACTGGATGAAGGTGAATTAGAAGGAACCGACGGCTATTGGGCCGAAGATGAAGAAGACGGCGCAGAAGGATTCCTGGATGCTTTAGAAGATGTTTTCTGGGTTTATGATGACGCCAACTTCACATGGTATCAGAGAAGGTTCCAAGGCAAATACATCAGACGAGGCAAAGGTAAAGGAAAAAGAAAAGGAAAAGGAAAAGGCAGAGGAGGACGAAGGTTCTTCAGATCAAGAAAAGGAAAAGGCCGAGGAAAAGGAAGAAGGAAAGGCCGTGCTCACATGGTGAGTGAAGAAGATTATGAAGAAGATTGGCAAGAAGATGAATGGAATGAAAACTATGACGGCTATTGGGCCGATGATCAAACCTGGAATGAAGGCTATTGGGCCTATGATGATCTGTACTACATGGATGAGTATGGATACTTCCAGAAGAAAGGAAAAGGAAAAGGAAAAGGAAAGAAAGGCAAGAAAGGCAAGGATGATGATGGAAAAGGAGGAAAGCCAGGAGATGGAAAAGGCAAGTCGAACTATGTTCAACCTCAGACCACATCAGCTCCTGCCATACAGAATCAACCAACTCAACAAGCTCATTATTCTTCTGCAGCTTCAAGTTCTGGTCATGGTTTCTTTTCATTTGGAACAACTGAACCAGCACGTGTTGATGTTGCAGAGACAGAGCCAGCACGTGTTGATGTTTTGACATCCACGTATGCAGCACAAGATGAACAACGACGTACTCGTCGTGGAGGACAGAACCAACGTGATGCAAGAGCACATCAAAACAGGAGAGAAATGAAGAGATTCCCTGTTCTGGTTGGAGAAGTTGGTGCACTACGACAAGGTGTACAACAACGTCCAGCTGTAGTGCCCAGGCAAGTTGGTCTTCAAGAAGGTGAGGCTTCATGGAAGCCATTGGCAGAAGGCACATCATTGTTTTCACATGGATGCTCTACAGAGATAGAGGAACCATCACAGCAGAGTGCTTTTTCATTTCATACTGTACAAACTGATCTGGCATGTGAGAATGGACTAGCTTTTCACACAGAGAATTCTGCACCACCAACTGTGTGTATTCTGGATCTTGGATGCACAAGAGCTATGGGCTCTCGACGAGCAGTTGAAGCATTTTGCAGATATGTTGACTCACATCCCAACAGTGGACTCTGGTATGAAATTCAGCCAACAAGTTCAAGATTCTTCTTTGCAAACTCACAACAATCAAAATGTACTGAGAAGCTCGTGATATTCATGTATGATCATGGATGGAACACTCAGTTTACAGAATTCGACATTGTCGAAGAAGGTGATGTCCCATTGTTGATGTCACTTCCACAGATGAGAAACCTTGGATTTCAATTTGAACTTACTCCAGAGAAGGCTTATTTGTCCTGTGCACGTATTGGCATGAGAAAAATGGTTTTGAGGACAGCCATTAGTACTCATCTCATTCTCGACCTACAAGATGTAGCATGGTACATGAGCCAAGTTCATTTCAAGACTCCACAAGTCAAAAGTTTCTATTCACAACACGATCACTTTGAGTACAGCCAGATTGCTGTCAAACAAGATGATCATGAAGGAGAAGCTTTGGTGACTGGTGACTACTGGCAGGTTGATCCACTACGTCGTGAACTCATCAGGCACCACAAGGACAAGAGAATGAACTTACATGAGATGACTCGATCAGAGAAAACTCCAATTCCAAAAGATCAACTTCTTGATGAGAGAGAAACCCACATGGAATTCCAGAAGAGCAAGAAGAAGGTTCTTCACAAGGACAACTGGCGCACTGAGAAGAAGAGGTTTTCTGAACAGAGTGAAGAGTTCTGGAAGGGCAAGACCATCTACAAGATCAAGGAGGACTACGTGATCCCAGATGACATTGTCAGAAGTGACATTGATCGTGCAAAGCCCTTTCGTGGAAACATTGATGATCTTTTTCACCCTGAGTCAGCCTCTTCAGTGCCATCAGGTGTACAGAAGAAGAAGCCAAGCTCCTTAAAGAAGGAGGAAGGCAAACCGATTTCAAATGGACCAGGCTCGAAAAAGATTGAGGTAGGTCCACCTGCAGCCAAAAGACACGTAGGTAAGCAGAAACCTCAGGTTGTCGATGACTCTCAATCAGGTTCATCAAGAAAGAAGGTTGTTGTCTCCTATCCCAAGCTTGATGAAGAAGATGAGCTTGATAAGGTAGCTAGGGAGTTAGGTTTGGACAAAATTGATTCAGATGAACCTCAAGTCATTGAACCAAAACATTCTGCACCTGCGCGCAACCGTGGTAAGCAAGATTCAGAAAGTCAAGTTGAGAAACTAGGTAGTGATGCTCTTGAGCCTAGGCGAGTTTCGATCCCACTGCCTGGTAGTGAAGTGCAAGCCATGACACCAGCATACAGAAAGATGCTCAGGAAACTGGAGGATAGTGTGGAACTTTACAAACTTCACATTAAACACTATCACATGTCTCCTACTCAATTCAGACGAAGGACTTCCATGTTAGGACTTCCTGACTCTGTCTATCAGAAGTATGAGGAGATGTACAACAAGTGTCGTGTGTGTAGTACTTCCATTGCACCACCGCCGCGAGCCAGAATTTCAGGCATACGATCCACCAACTTTGGAGATGTTATCTTTGTTGATCATGCTGAAATTCAGTTGAGGAAGAACAAGTACATGGTGTTGCTTGTTCTTGATGGTGCAACCAACTTACTTTGGGCTACGGCACAAAACTCACTGAACAACAAGGAGACCATTCAGGCTCTAAGGTTGTGGAGTGATGAACACAATTGTATGCCTAAAGCCATCGTAGGTGATGAAGCTTTCTTTCAAGAAGACTTTCTGACTTATTACCGAACTCATGGTATCAAGGAATGTCCCTGTGGTTCAAGAACCCCATGGCCTAACAGAGCTGAATCAGCTGTCAGACTTTTCAAACGACAATGGCAAATCATGTCCAAGAACCTTGAAGATGATAGGTTCAAAGGAATCACCATCAGAGAAGCTGTGAAGCGTACTGTTTGGGCCAGAAACACTCAACTCACTGTTAGTGGTTATTCTCCTTTGGAAATTGCCACTGGTAGAAGACCACCAGATCTTCTGGATATTGAGACTTCTGATCCTGCTCAACTTAGTGTTGATCCCTTTACCTGAAGACAGAACACAACTCGAGTTGCAAAGGTTAGCACTGAGGGCACATCAGGAAGCCAGACAAGCTGCTGACCTCAGACATGACATGGCCAAACGAACAATGCCATCAGATGGACCTTACAAACCAGGTGACAAGGTTTTCGTTTGGAGTTCCCCTGTCAATGCTAATGCTATTGCTTCAAAGGCATGGAAGAAGGAAAGATGGATCAGAGGTACTGTTATCTCTCAAGAAGGTGCTATGGTCAATGTTCATGTTGACAACGCAGTCATGCGTGTTAATCAATCGAAGGTGAGACGTGACCATGATGAATGGCATGATGTTGCTGTTCCTGGACTTGACACATCAGAACCTGTTCCACTTGCAGTTGAAGATGAAGATGACTATGAACCAGATATCGCTGAATATGCTGAAGCATACTTAGGTGAACAAGCTCACTGGTTTTGTCAAACTGGCAAGTGTGATGTTGTGGAACTTTTCAGTAGCAACACTGGTCTTAGTTGGCACATGGCACGATTGAATATGAAGGTTGGTGAACCCATTGACCACAAGCATGGTTGGAGTTTCAACAGCAAAAAGAAACAAAACCAAGTTTGGAAACAACTTGAGAAGCTTGATCCTGAATACGTGTTGATCACAAATCCTTCACCAAATTCCTGGAAATACTCGGTATTCAAGTTTTGCCTTGATGTGATGAAATGGCAAGCTGACCGAGGAAAAGGTTTTTTGGTGATTGCACCACCTGATTCAGGATTTGCTCAGTTTTTGGCTTGGAAGAAATTTCAGAAGGACAGAATCAAGTATCACATTGGTTGTTTCAACCTTGACATGACAAATTACTGTCGTTGTGATCCTTCAATCAAGAACTTGCGTGTGTATTACAATCATGATGAAGACTTTGACATGTTGGAACCACAGCATGCCTTCAATAGAGAAGGGAAGCTTTGGAATGATCCACAATGGAAGGTCTTACCATCTTACTTGTGTTCATTCATTGCGCAGTTCACACAACTTGTACCTTTGCAGAACATGAGACAATGTTTCTTGTTTGAAGATCTGTTGGAACATTTTGATGATGGAGCATTGTGTGGCACGTCAATGTTTTTGGACCGTGAACCTGAGTGCTCATGTTTGTTGCAAGACTTGCATAATGTTGAGACCTCGATTCCAGTGCCGTTGAAGCACATTCTTCCACAGAGGTTTACCACTCAGTTACTTGTTCAAACATTGAGGAAGATTGATCAGTTGCCAAGGAGTACAGAGGCAGTGTCAGAGAATCAACTGACCCCAGAATCATTGAACTGATTCCTGGACTTCAAGATGTCAGAAAGAAGACATTGCCTCAAATGTACTTTGAAGATTGCAGTGTGTTCAGAGGAACTTATGGAAGAGTGAATCCTTTGTTTCAACATCCTGAAGATGCTGTCCTACTCATTTGGAAACCTGGTGACTATGATCATGTTTACTTCATGTTTGTGTCACAGTTGTATCCACATCATGAACAGTTCAAAATCCATGAATGGAGTATGATCGTCTTTTCACGAGAAACGACTGGTGCTATCAAAAGGAGAGTTGAAGATCCTCCTAGTTCAAGTAGCACACCACCAAATGGTGACGATCCCATTCATCCAGATCAGCATGGTGATGTTCCACCAAATGATGATGAGATGTTGAGTGGTGATGAACCAGAAGATCCTCTGGATGATGATAATCAACCTGATTACAACACTGGACCTGATCCAGGTGATGATGATGATCAAGAGTACATCATTCCAGATGATTATGGACCACCACCTGATGATGATTTGGATATGCCAGGAATACAGGACTCGGGGGAACACATCAACCAAGTTCACCATCAACTCCGTTTTCCAATCCTGACATTCCAATCGAAGAGATTGCTGATCCTGGACAAGATGACGATTCACCACCAGGACCTGATCCGACGTCAGAGCCTATCAGAGTTCAAAGGAAACAGAGACAGATCTCAACTGATTCTACTGATGCTTTACCAAAGGCAAAGGCAAAGGTGATTATCAAGAGGCCAAAGGTTCAATTACCAGGTCATGTTCAGCCAATTTCAGTTCCTACTCAGAAACCTTATGAAGATGAAGATGAAGGACCTTCACATGATCCTACTGCCTCAAGTTCACATGATAATACAATTCCATTGCCTACTACTACACCAACATCGTTTACGCCAGGTGACTTTGCGCAGCCAGCGCAACAGCAGTCTTCACAAGGAACACCAGAATTGGTATCATCACAACATGATGATGATGAAACAGAACCATATGAAACAGACGACACTCCTGTTTTGACTGAGGATGACATTGCCCAGCTTCAGGAAGAAGATGTGGACACTGAACCTTACACATCAGACCACTCTCATTTTGTCGATGTTGATGGTACTGTTTTCGTTCCTTTAGGACCAAAGGTCCAAGCTGCACCTGAGTTTGGTTCATACGATGTTACTGGATTCAAACAGTTTGAACAGTATCTTGCCAAGAATGGAAAGAAGCAGCCAAAGGCAGAATCAGTTATCACTCAAGAAGTCTTGAGAAAGTATGCTAAGGAGATCAAACAAGCCAAGCTTGAAGAATTCAGAAGTTTTCTGGATTTCACTGCCATGACTTTCAGAGACAAGAGACGTCATAAGATTGATAACTATGTCACTGGCAGATGGGTGCTTACCATCAAGGTTGATAAGGATGGACAGTTCAAGAAGTTCAAGGCTAGATGGGTATGTAGAGGCTTTCAAGATGCTCAAAAGTATGACTTACAGACTGACAGTCCTACTGCTACCAGGTATGGTTTTCGTGTGGCATCTCAGCATGCAGCCTCGATGTACTGGGATTTACTCCATTTAGACTTGAAAACTGCCTTCCTTCAGGGGGAAACATACGACTTAGACCGCCGCGTTATCCATGTTCAGTTGCCTACTGACATTGGTTTGCCTCCTTACTTGGTTGGTTTGTGCACTCGTTCCGTCTATGGACTTGCGGACGCACCACGTAGATGGTGGAACCGCCTTGACAAATTTCTGATTTCGCTTGGTATTCAACCTACAAGAGCTGACAGGTGTACATATGTATGCTATGATGGTGCTTTCAAGGAGCCAAAACAGGTTAGCTTTGCTGACTCTGAGGCAACAGAACCAGCACCTGTGACATACTACGTAAGCTCACAAGACAGTGAGGAAACGCGTGATGAATCCTCCGACATTGCTGAGGAAGTTCATAAGTCTCTTTTGGTTGAAGAAAGATTGTTTTCAGCTTGCTATCAACAAACCCAAACATGGAAACAGAGGAAAGAGTTCAAGGAGAAGAAGGTTGAAGATTGTGCTTGGACTCCTGTTGTTGATGAAACTTTGTTGAAGTTTTTGGAATCTGTTGAACACAAGTCTGGTTGGTATCCTTTTGAAAATGGTCATGCTCAAGTTGCCTATCGTGCAAAAGCTTTGAGAACTCCTGATTCACATTATGATCGAAAGAAGTTTCACTTGAGAACTTCTATTGTGAAGAGGAAAGGAGTTTGGTGGTTGCTTGAGATGAATCATGACATGAACAAGGACAATGTTTCCATAAGTTTGGAAGAAGAAGCTGAAGTACTTGTTTCAGTCTTCTTACCTTCAGAGCGTACTTATCTTGCCACGACACCACAGTTGACACCAGAGATTGTTGAACAACTCTTGGAACACTTCATGGACCCTGTGAATGGCAGTAATGCCAAGGGAAGAAAACCTATTGGCATGTGTTGTTTGCATGTTGACGACTTGTTCATTACAGGAACTCCAGAGTTTCTGGAGAAGTTCAAGAAAGTTGTCAAGTCACAATTCAAGATTGGTCATGAAGATGTGAATGATTTGATGTTCACTGGTCAACGTGTGAAATGGATCATTGATGAGAAGACCAAGAAGAAATCACATATCACTGTTGAACAATCACTTTGCGTCAGTGAACTTACTGAGGTTGTCATACCAAAAGGTTTGAAGGATGAAGACAAATGTGACAAAGATCTCCACACTGCCTATAGATCACTCTTAGGTAGTATCAATTGGTTACAATCAAGAACTCAATTTCAGTCATGTTATCAGTTTTCACGTTGTGCTTCTGCCGCTGCTTCCCCCACCATAGGTGATTGCAAAACGCTGAACAAACTTTGCAGGCAAATTGTAGGTGACCCGATGGAACTTATGTTCTGGCCACTGCAAGGTGATCCTAGATTAGTTGCAATGCCAGATGCAGCGTTTAGGAACAACAGCGACAAATCCTCACAGCGCGCAATGGTTATTTTCATGGCTGAACCGAGAAAGGAAAAGAGCAAAAACACCAGAGGTTCTCTTATTTTCTTTGAATCAACCAAAATCAAACGTACCACGTTGAGCACAACTGTTGCAGAGTTGTATGCACTCATGAAGTGTTATGGTACATGTCAAATGTTGAGAGGACTGATCAAGGACATCACTGGACTTTCAAGTGAGATTCATATGAGGACTGATGCAAACAATCTTGTGACTACTGCCAGCACTACTCATGTTCCTGAACAACAAGAGACCATTCATATGATTCAGATGCTTAGGAAAGAAGCATGTTCAGGTTCCATTGCTGACTTGTCACATATCAGAACTCAATGGTGTTTAGCCGATTGTTTGACCAAGAAGTCTGCCAATCCTCAGAATCTTATTGATGCTGTTCGACAAGGTGTTCTTAAAGAAGTTGATGCTCATCCACCATTCAGATCATTACTGGAACACAAGGCTTACCTCAGGTCATGGTTGCCAACAGTTTGCAGTCATGTTGATTTCAGACATGATGTATTTCTGTTAGGTGACACCTTGAGGGATTCTTGACTATTTTTGAATTTGTGCCTGCGGCTCAAAAGGTAGAGTCTCGAGGATCGCACTGTTTCTTCAACATGTCGAGCTCTAGCCGGTGGAACAGGGCCTCAGCCGCAGCATCTAGTGATCAGGCACAATCGAACACTCGAGGTCAAGAACATCAAGGCTATGATTTTAGTCGAAGACATTCAGCTGATGGATATGCTCTGAGAAGATCAGAGGAAATCCCAGCTGACAAATTTCGAACACCATCGACATTGCCCAACGAGGATCATTTATCATTTTGCTATGATTACAGGCGCCAAACAGATTGGTTTCAGGCTCACGAGCAAGTGAGGAAGAAGAGAGAGCGCAATTTACATACATTGATGGGTCCACACAACATGAGACCAACTGACAGACATGAAATGTTCATGGACGCAATAGCTTGGATTTTGCACTGGGGAACTAGTCATGGAGAATTTGATGAATCTTTGAAATGGACTTCAAGTTTTCTGAAGTATCTCTGTGGCTTTACAACTCAGGCAGAAGAAAACTGGTTTGATGAACGATGCAATGATTTCCACGTGGACATGACTAGCTCATCAAGGAGAAGTTATTATATGTCATGTAGCAAGAGGCTATCCAATGTGTTGAGACATTGCAGAGACAAAACGTTATTCACTGCCAGTGGAGCTATGAACATTTCCTTACTGTTTGATCAGATGCAAGGAGACAATCCAAAGGAATATCACATGTCTGGAGCGGATTTTGCTGCTATGTTACTGTGTAATCCAAAACAACGTTTCTTTGTTGAGATCTCCATGAGATGGCAGTGGTACCCATATAGCTCAATGGCAGAGTATCCATTCGACGTTCGTCTTGGTGCTTTTCAAGGACATAGCAACCAAGTTGTCGATCCCACTGTGGCACACCACCAACTGACATATGATGAGGCTATGAGTTTGGGCTGGATTTTTCATGTCACTGATTACATGAATTTAGATTCCATTCAACAATCAGGCCTGAAGACCTTTGTGAAAGGAAGTGGAAAAGGCAGAAGGGATGCAGTTCACTTCATGTACCACAATGACAATGGTCAGGGCTACATAAGGATGGCAGAGGGCACGAAGCCTCCAAGAAACTATAGGCGACCAGTGTACCTCGTGTTGGATCCAAGTTTTATTGTGGACAACCAACTCTATCTGACAAAGAATGGTGTCATTTTATTTCATGGTGACATTCCTTTCCAGTACCTCCATGTCAAGGAACAACTCCCTACCATTGCATGTAACGTTGTTCATCAAGGACGTGGCCATTCTCTACCTCCATCGGTTACAGGTGGTTCATGGCACACCAACACAACATGGAACCATGTCATGAAGGAGAAAGGTACAACATTTATTCCTGGACAAGACATTCCTGAGGAAGTCAGAATCACAGCATGGGAGTTCATGGGTCAGCAAGTTCCACAAAACTATGGAAGATTAGTTTTTGGTACACCACTATGCAACGAGAATGACTTTGACCCGATTGTGGAATCAATCTATGGTGCAGCAGCAGAAGGCTCTCGAGAAAGAGAGGTATCTGCAGCAGAAGGCTCTCAAGAAAGAGAGGTATCTGCGCAGGCTGATGAACCCATGGAAAATCCATATGAACAGCCATCAAGAAGAGGACGCTCTCAAGAAAGAGAGGAACCTCAAGATGCATGGGAGCAACAACGCTCCTCATCAGGAAGTCCAGAATCACCACAACATGATGATCCTCAACAAGATGCTCAAGACAATCAACAAGAGGAGCCATCAGTGGACGTCCATGACGACCCAATGGGTGAAGAGGCTGTCAATCTCTGGGAAGCAGAAGATCCACCAGATGATATTGAAGACCCTGTGGTAGAACAGGCTACCAAAAGTTCAATTTCTGCATCGAATCCCTGGGTCCTGTATGAGGCAGGTATTGTCTGTGCAAGAGAAGAGAGCGGTGAACTCATCAAGAACTCCTCAGGAGAAAAAGTGATAGTTCTGCGTGAATGGAACCTACTACTCTCTTCACAAAAGATAGCACTTCGTAGACAATCGATCACTCGCTCAGACTGGGAGAAGTTACCATGGACAGGACATCTATGCTTACTCTTCACAAGAGCTTGGGAGATTGGACGCATGTTGGCACACTTCCATCGAGAAGGAAACATTGAAGCCATGGAAGGTTACATGAACTCTTGTCGACAATATTGGACAGACTGGATGCGAGGTCAAGTTGCCCCAACAGGTTGGGAAGACAGACACAGTATCAACAGAGACGAATGGAGAGAGAAGTTCTTGCTATACGAAAGAGACTTAGCAATACAGAAGGACATGGAGTATCTCTCAGAAGCAGTCTTTGTCTTTTACACTAAGCATCTTGATCAGTTCATTAGAGAGAACAACAAACTCTGGGGAGATTTCTGCAGGAGAAAGAAGGACCGTGATGGTAACATTTTGGATGCACTGGAGTTGAACACACATGGGTATGACATGACTATTCAAGGAATTACAGTTCCCATGAACAAGAGAACAGTCATCCCAGAACCTGAACGGCATTTCTCGTTTTCCACAAAGATGATGATCATGGCAATCGATCTGTATGAAGATGAAGCACCTGCTAGCTTTAGCCATTTCACAGTTTTTGCTTTGAACAAGCTTCGACAATTTGTGGATAGCAGAAAGGAATTGACAGCTCAATCCTACAGATTCTTTGTTGAACATGCCTACAATCAATTCTTTCAGCATGAAGCATTCCATCAATCTGCAAGAGCAAGGACAAAGGTCAGGGAATGCGGTTCAGGTGACTTCCACACATCTACAAAGCTCGATGGCTACATCTGGGTAGCTGGAAAGGACAAGATCGCTCACATCCCAGGATCAGAGCAACAGAATGTGGACATGGAAGGTCACGATGATGATGATGCTGAAGATGATTTGGAGTTTTTGCCAAGACTACAAGTTTTTGTCAGGAAAGAGGAGGAAAAGGCATCAGGCTCTCAGGAAAGAGAGGAAGAAGGTGTATGCTCTCAAGAAAGAGAGGAAACACAACCACAACAAGAAAGTGAGGTATTACCTGATGCAAATCCTCGAAGAAATATGGAAGATCGACAGGGACTGTTCTTAGTCAGGCAACTCAAACCAGAGCACAGACAGATCCTCCATGATATTACACTCCAAGGCCAAACAATCCTCACAGAAGATGATCTTGAAGGAAGTCGACCCCTTGAACGTGGTGACATAAGCTTCTTCTCATTATGGTTGATGATGTCGGCATTATCAGATGCTTCTTTTTCAACATTTATGGAGCAGTATGCACCTATGATGGGTTATGAGATCTCTTACGACAAGTACTATGAGTTCAAACTGGATATTGACAAAGTTCTCAAGGACAATGAACACCTTGGCGCAGAAAATTTCTTTGGAGCAGAGGATCCTCAGATGGTGGACGATGATCCAGACACTCCACTTCCAGATCTTCAAAGACCAGGCGCAGGTGATCCTGAGTACAAGCATACCATTGAAAGTTTGAACATTGAGGACAAACATATCATTTTGGAAACTGATGATGACAAATTGGTTGAGTGTACATTGAAATGGATCAGTATGTGCAATCAGAATGTTCAACGAAAGATCAAGGAAAGTTTTGTCAAACCAGAAGAAGGACAAGAGAAAGAAGAGGATGAAGAAGAGGAGATTGCTGTCGAAGAAAAAGAAGAAGAAAAAGACACACAGGAGCCACATGTCCCAGCTGAAGGCTCTTCAGAGAAAGAGGAATCAGCTCCACCTGAACGCTCCTCAGAAAAGGAGGAATCAGGGGAGAAGAAGACAGACATTCAAGATGATGAGACAGCTCCTGAAGTGAAACCTGCAGTTCGACTTTACTATGGTCAAGATATCACTGGAAACGAAGATGATTCAGTTTTTCGAAAATTGAAGGATTGTTTTTCAGATGGTTACCATGGTGAATGGGCAGGATTTTACAACAAAGGTTATCCAGCGTCTTCGAAGCATCGACATATGTTTTGGCATGTTAAGTACAGGAAGACCATGTCTCCACATCATGATTTTTGGTACCATCTTACAGATGACCAGTTGATGGTTGAGTACATTGCCAGACACAAGAATCAGGATCCACAACTAGAATTACAAGAACTTAATCAGCGCATTGAATATGGTTGTAGTGATCCAAGGATGCATCCTCTTCATCAAGACAAAGCAGAAAGATCCTCAAAAGAAGCAGAAAAGAGGATTGATGACGATTTTGGAAATCTCACAAGGGTACTCCAAGATTACGTTGAGGACCACAAGGTCTTGCCTTACTGTATGATCTTGCATAGCTTGGCTTACAGGTATTTAGGTGGAGGCCTATCAGACCCAACGTACAAGGATGCTGAATTTCCATACAGATCCTCTCCACAGATAACAGCAATGTTTTGGAATTTGGGAAACTGGTGCAGAAACAGATTTGAAAAATGCCCGGTTCCAGAAAGATTTCAACAATTCATTCCACACATTGACTACACTATCGATGAGGATCATGAAAAATTTGATGAAACCAAATCACAGTTCAACAATTACTTCATCAATGTCATCAAGAACTTTGGAGGACATCTTTTCATGAATTGCGAGGCTGGTTCTTTGTATCCTCACAGAGAAAGACTCGACGAGGTTGACTTTAAAACTTGCTTCAATGACTATCATGACTTGATGGTGGCAGCTCGCCTTGGAAAGGATGGCTATATCAAGCAAATTGCTGGATATCACACAGATGACAACGACACACGAGTTCGACAAGTCTCATGGGCAATCTTTGAAGTATCTTGGGGAAAGACAAAGGATCGAGATACAGATGAGATTGTTGACTTGACAAGAGCTAGGATGAGAATGACACGTGTGTGCGTTTATCACGTCGGACAGAAGTATGCATCAGACTCTGCTGGGATTGTTGGTGAGTGCTTAGCTGTTATGGCTTTTGAGTGTGCCAGATATCAAGTTGACTTCATCGCAGGTGATGGAAACAAGGCATGCTATTACAGCACACCAAAATCTCCAGGTGTCCCTACATACCAACACAGCCTTATCCAATTCTGGATCAACAGAATGGTAGGTGTTGCAACACAAGCCATGCGCAAGAATTTTGATCCAACTTGCCCTCCAATCAGGGTCAAGCATTTCATTTCTTGCAGTTATCGTGACTTGGATTTTCTTGCAACGCACTTGGATGGCATTACAACAGCAACATACACCGACGAGCTCATGAACAAGACAAATGGTAAAGGTGATTGTTGTATGTTAACAGTTGTTGAGTGGGGTCATTCACGTTTGATGTGTGAGGAACACCCAGAAGACTTTGAGGATGAAGATCACATGAACTATGTGGGTGAATTTTACTTCAAGGTAAATGAAACTTGCTTACATGGTGATCACAACATCTTCATGGTTGCTCCAAATGATCGCGATGCTCATAATCCAATTCTTATCCATCTTGATCCTTCTGATATGTCATGGAATGAACGACATCATTACAAACAGGCCTACAAGAAGAAGCAGTATGCTGATTCAAGAAAGGAAAGACAGAAGGAGAAAAAGAGAAAGGCATATGAAGATCAAGCATCGACGTATCAGGGCAACACAGAGTGGGGTGGATCCTCATCTTCAGCGTCCAGACCATGGAGATCAAGTGAGTGGCGATGAGTGAGTGTACACTTCTTTAATTGAAGATAACACAGCATGAGAAGCCGTGTGCAGTTTTTCTGTGCGTTCAACTTATTTCACACAGATGGCATATACTCTTTTAGATAGAGATAATGCCACAAGTGTCTGAACTTCAATTTAATGTAAAATAGAGACTCTTGTAAATAGAGATACTATATACATTTATCTCCATGAATCATCCGGCGAGCAGACCACTCCGAATGGAGCGAACTTCAAAAATTTACC
This sequence comes from Cladocopium goreaui, assembly GCA_947184155.2. Taxonomy (NCBI): domain Eukaryota; class Dinophyceae; order Suessiales; family Symbiodiniaceae; genus Cladocopium; species Cladocopium goreaui. The sequence goes on along the minus strand of CAMXCT020004179.1, from coordinate 151,584 downwards.
AACTTCGATTTCAGTCCATTGTTTGCTTGAATGAGCAACTTTGGAGATCCGCTATTTCCGTTTATTTCATGATTTGGTCAATTGTTTTCGTATGACCTGAATTTCTGAATCTTGCGAACCCGAACTTTTCAATTCGAACTTTCACCGGTAGAGCGAGGCATTTTGCCTGTGGAGAGACCGTGCGCGAAGCACCATTGGTCACTACTGGAAAAATTAGCGAATCCGCTGTTCTTTTTCGACATGTCCTTAGGACATTCGCTGCTTTCACGTGTTTTTCAATTCGAAGCCACTGCGTAACTCCGGTTTCTTTTGCTATTTGCCATTGTGTAGAGAAGTCAGGAAGATACTCTTAATACCAATTGGGTACGGCAAGGCGTAGTGCTCTACTCATTGCTTTTGAATTTGTGCCTGTGTTTTTGTTTCGACCTAATACCTACATAGGTACATGCATGAGTATTGAGCACATTTATATGCGCCCTTCAAGGCTCAAGAAAGAGGTATATAGAGTAACCCTGTAGACAAGCACTGACCGGCAACAGGCTGAGAGTAAAAGAGTGCTGTCATTGGGGAAGACGCCTTAGCTGATCTTGAAGTAGACGCTAGGGCCCCTCTTCAGCCCTCCCCCCAATCCCCCCCTCCCGCTTTTTTTTATTTAAACTTAAACCCAAGTTACATTAGTTGGTTTTTGCGAACTAACCTTCTCTGGAAAGCTGACAGGATTACATGTGATAGATAGATAGATAGATAGATAGATAGAATAGATAGATTAGATAGATTAGATAGATTAGATAGATTAGATAGATAGATAGATAGATAGATAGATAGATAGATAGCTGGATAGATAGATAGTTTGGTAGATATATAGCTAGATAGATAGATAGCCAGCTAGATAGATAGATAGATAGCTAGATAGATAGATAGCTAGAGAGATAGATAGCTAGATACCTCGATAGATGTATGGCTAGATAGATAGCTTGATAGATAGATGGCTAGATAGATAGCTAGATAGATAGATAGCTAGCTAGATAGCTAGATAGATAGTTAGCTAGATAGCTCGATAGCTAGATAGCTGGATAGACAGCTGGATGGCTAGATAGATAGATAGCTAGACAGATAGAAAGCTAGATAGCTAGATAGCTAGATAGATAGTTAGCTTGATAGCTAGATAGGTAGATAGATAGCTAGCAAGATAGCTAGCTAGATAGGTAGATAGATAGCTAGATAGATAGATAGCTTGCTAGATAGATAGCTAGCTTGCTAGATTGCTAGCTAGCTAGATAGCTAGATAGCTAGCTAGCTGGATAGATAGCTAGCGCCCTCCCTCAATCCCCCCCACCCGCTTTTTATCTAATCCCAAGCTTCCGCATCTGTAAATATTTGGGTGAACATGCTCACATGTAGAACATCCCATGCAAAATGGAAGGTGAACATGCCAAAATGTGGCAAATACCATACAAAATGGAAGGTGAACATGCCCACATGTAGGAAATCCCATGCAAAATGGAAGGTGAACACGCCAAAATGTGGCAAATACCATACAAAATGGAAGGTGAACATGCCCACATGTAGTAAATCCCATGCAAAATGGAAGGTGAACATGCCCAAATGTGGCAAATACCATGCAAAATGACAAATTCAAGTTCCAAACCGTTGCAAACACTAGGCAAATGGTACCAGCGAAGAAATCCAAAAAAAATCCCAAACCTGCTCAAAAAAAAATCCTAAAACTATTTCACACCCGTTTATAAACCCCATGAATACTATAGTTATAATAAACCATAGTATCATAAACCATAGTTCTTTGGGGGTTACCATGATAATAATGGCATTCCACTTATAAACTATAGTTATAAGTATCATAAAATAAAACATATAGTTGTTGGAGTCATTTGCACCAACTTAGCTATCGTTTGGGGGCCCCACATTGTAGAAAAAAAATGGGGGGTAAGATACTTCAAGATACCCATGGTTTTGAGACTTTATGAGACTTTACATACTTTTACGTTGATCATTTTTATCCTTTTTGCTGGTATGAGAACATTCGGATTTTAATGGGATTTTAACATGTGAATCATCCCATGGGAATATAGATTTTTTTCAGATGAGATGATGAGTAACTCGGATTCCCCTCGGAATATTTACAGATGTGAAGCATCAAAAAATATGTTCCCATGAACCCGTGTGAGACTTTTAGTGAACTGACATGAACTGACTAAGTGTCAAAACCAACTGATTTACCCTCTGGTAATTTAACATAGCTATTGAAAATCACCATTTTTAATGGGAAAATCCTCTATTAATGGTCATTTTCAATAGCTACGTTAAATTACCAGAGGGTATATATTGTTATATAATATTGATGTTTTGCTGAATGAAAAAGGATCAAACTACTCGTACCAATCCACTATTGGAATATCAATAAAACCAGTAGAACCAGTTCGCAGGTTTTTGACGCTCCTCATATGGAATGATTGGTTCATGGAAAACTAGATGCCGTAAACTCCAGGAAAAAACAGGGGGGTCCTGCAGATTTTTCCGTGGAAAATTGAGATTCAAACACTGGGAATATCATGGGAATATCACAGGATGTATGTATATATAATTGGTATATATACAGTATAATGATAGTATAATATATAATAGTATATATATATATACACATAGATATGGAATATAATATATGATTATATATATATAGATATAGATATGGAATATTATGGAATGGAATTGTCCGAAAAAGTGTGAGAGACTCATGACACGCCATTGGTTTTGGGATAGCCAATTTTCAAGAAAACCCAGACGGTGTTTTGATGAACCTGGGGACCTGACCCTCATTTTTTGATGAGTGGATGAAATATCCATGACTGCATGCTATTTGAGTGTGGAAATGTGGGTGCGAGGTTTTGATCCAGAGCTTTATCAACACTTCTGATATTGTGTGATACTTGGAATGTATCCAAAAAACATCCGGAAACACGTCCCCCTTCTTCTTGGTGCCAAAGGCCATGTATTTCCTAAAATCGCTTGCACATATTCCCATGTGTTGATCATGTTTGTTTTGCACGAAACTCTATCCACTCAGAGTTTTCTGACACCCTCCGGAATCAAACTTGGCGGGAAAATCCCGCATTTTCTTCGATGATTTTCCCATGAAAACATCCATTTGCCATCTATAAAATGGCTGATGTTCCATCGTTTTCCTATGATTTTCCCATGGTTTCCACGATCCCATCATTTTCCGTTGATTTTCCTATGATTTTCCCTGGTTTTCCTATGATTTTCCCATGATTTATAGGGGATTTCCCCTGTTTTTCCATCAACTTTTCAGGTCCACCCAGGTCCACCAGCCCGCCGAGCCAGGTCCGCTTCGAGTTGGACAGTGAGACGCAAGATCCCACGGATGTGGCGGAGTATCAACAGCGCGAGACCAATAAACTCATTGAGGACGGGCTGCTGAACATGGCTGAAGTGGTTTTTCTATGTTTTTCTTGAGGACGGTTTTGGTGAGGTTGAAAAAAGTTGTAGGTTTAACCTAGGTTTATTGGTCTATGAAACCAGTAGGTTTATGGTTTGTAAATGACCTTCACGGAACTGTTGATTGATTGGTTAGTGAACTCATTGATTGATTGATTTATAACTGACCCATGAATCATAATAATCATAGTAATCCATGGTTTATAATCATAATAATCATCATATTCAGGAATTTGAATGGTTAGGTTTATAACTGATGAATATTGTTGAATCATAATGTCATCATAGTTGATCATAGTTGTAGTCGCCATAAATCCATAAACCATCATATCGTTGTTGAAGGATATTGAAGTTACAAACCAAGTTAGCTATCAAACATGGGCTCCAACCATCTCCAACCGTGTCACGGGGTGAGTGAGCAACGCTTGCGTTGACAGGTCAGCTGGAAGAGGCCCATGGCCCAAGCAGAAAGCGTCTAGACATAGGATGGCCACCATCCGCAACATGGAACCCGGCAGTGTGTTTGGAAAATGATGCAATGTGGGTAAAATAATAATAAACCCTCCTTCAAAATCACCATAAATGGGTTGTATAAACCATCAAAAATGGTGTGGTTTGTTAATGTTTTACCCACATTGTATCCGGTCCATGTTTGTTCTAAAAGGATGAAGTTGTTCGGTGCAGTTTCACAGTTTCTTCCAAGTCTTTTGGCAAACCATGACACATCATGACACTAGCCATACCCTCTGGTAAACTAACGTAACTATGCAAAATCACTATGCTATTCATGGGTAAATCCACTATTTCTATGGCCATTTTCAATAGGTTTTTGTATGTTTACCAGAGGACTATGACATCTGGAAGTAGCCCAGAATCATGGCGAGATTCCAACTGTTCAGTTCGAGCCGCGCTGCTTCGAGCCATGGAGAGACTGCACGGGATCTTGCGGGACAGGTGGGACACCTGGGGACCGACACGACACGGGCCGACACGGGCCTCACCAAATGATCAACAAGGACCCCTTGCTGATGATTGGATGTACCACATTAACATTTGCCTTATAAAAATTATTCCATCTATTCCCATATGAATTATCCCATTAATTATATTCCATTAGTTATATGTTTATCATTCTTATTCCATTTGCAGTTATATAATGTTATATATCCTATTATATCCTGGTATATTAAAAGAACATGTGATGATATATTATATCCCATCCATATCATCCTATATTTTCTTAGAATGTTCATTTATCCCGCTGTCCCAAGGGATTACGTCCAGCACAACCAACCAATCAGTGACCGGTGTTCTTTCACCCTCCGGTAATCAAACATGGCTGGGGATTCCCCAAGCTAAATGGCGGTCTTAATGGGAACATCATTTGTAAATGGGGGAAGATCATGGAAAGTCACAAACATATCAGAAATTCATGTATTATATGATTATGATTCCATGATGACATGATATATTGTTTGTGATATTGGTGAAGTATGATCGAGCATGATCAGGTGTCTGAAATGATCGTAGTAGACCAGTTTCACGCATTGTGGTATATCATGTAGTCACTATTGAAACATTCATTGCTCTCCATGAATGTTTGGGTTTGGATGTAGTTGGAGGTTTCCTGAAATAGGAGTCCCCCAAATCATCCATTGATTTTCATGTATTTTCCACCATAAACCATCCATTTGAGGGTACTCCCATGACTTTGGAAACCCCCATTGGGATGTACATCATTTGGTTTAATGCGGCCCCCTTCTAGCTTTCAAATCTTGAGAATCCTGAATTTTCAGCCATAAGTTATAGTATACATGGGGATATTATAGCATGGAATATGTATGTACTATATGTACGTGCATATCTATATATATATATCTATATATATATATATACATATATATATATATACATATATATATACATATATATATATAATATTATATATGGGTCCCAAAACCCACATCAACATTCAAGTGCAGCTAGCCAGGGGCTACATCAACATCAACGCGCTGCTCTTTGACGACTACGAGCTGTTGGATGTCTATGGCCCCATGGAACTCCTCGCTGGCTGTACGGTGATGCCAATTCGCGAGTCGAAAGGCAAGCTTCGGATCACATTTCTGTCGGCCTCTCGGATTGAGAGATGGATGGGATGGGAAATTGCAATCTGATGCTTCACTAATTAATATTAATATGGACCATGGATGTTTCCTAAGTCATGGTACCCTCTGGTAAACATACAAAAAGCTATGGAAAATCACCATGCTATTAATGGGTAAATCCACTATTTCTATGGCCATTTTCCATAGCTATGTTAGTTTACCAGAACCCAAATCATCAAACATGAAACCATTTTGGAATGGAAACCCTTGGTGACTTGGAGATCCCCCAGTTTAAGAAACCTACAGCCTTGGAAACCTCTAAGGAGCTTATCGTTAGCAATGTTTGGGACCCCTATTAAGGTCATTCAATGTATATACATATATATTATTAGTATATTAATATCAAGATAGAATATATATATATATTAATTATATAATATTTATGTTAATATATATTATATACACACATTTAGTTATATATATAGGCTGTTTGACAAGCATAAGATTAACATCAGAATTGGCGATGCATTTGAAGTCTCACAAGTTCCCAGTAAGTGCAAAAACCACACATACTATCCATTGAAGGTAAGTCACGATGAAGCCGCAAAGACTCAGTTGCAAGCCACTCTGCAGATTTTGTTTTATCACTTCCCCCCAAAAAGTGAATACCCCCAAATAAAACCCTGGTTTTAGTACTTCAACTGTTCATTTTTGGGGTCCCTGGGTATTTGACATGAGGGGATGTGATTCTCAGCACAATTTTTTGATTGGAATTTCAACATCAAATCCTTAGACTTGCTGCTTATCACCCTTTTCCAATCATTCTCAAAACAAAATCATACAATTCCAATGCTTGATGGTGCAAATCCCTATATGTTTGACATTTTGTGTGTTATATTATATTCCACCCAAATATCGCATGATTTTACTCCAGGAAGCTTGAAGTACCCCTCTCTGCAGGCAACAGAGAGCAAGACGGCGAAACCCAGGGAGACTGGACATCGGGAAATGGGTGGTCGAGATGGCTTCTCAATGAATTCTTGGGCCCGGGGGTGATTACGTCTTGGGTGATTTCTATCTAATGGGGTATTTTCCATATTGGATGATGTATGTTTTGATATGGCTTGATCTATTAGTAGCTGTTTCTTTTTCTAAAAGTCTTGTGCTTCAAGATGTTTTGGAAGCTCCACCTAAGACTTGTTTTGGAAATAATGGGAACATCTATAGTCTATAGTAAGTCGAGTGAACGTGTCCGGCCTCAGGATGGTGTGCTCACCATGACCGATGCTTCACTGGCTGATGCTTCTCCTGCTGATGTTCTCTTTGTGCCTGGTGGTTTGGGAACTCGCGCCTTGCAACACGACGACGCTGGGATGCGCGCAAGACACTGAAGGGAGGAGGGAACTCCGAGAAGTCAAGGACCTGAGTCCAGTTGATCAACAGATGGTGATCATGTGATCAAGGATGCCTGAAGTTTGCTGAATGGTTGAAACGTTGTTGTTTAAAAGCTTTGGGATTTCTTGCATCCCTCCAAGAGGATTCCAGGTAAACCCCTAGATAGTGTAATCAGGAGGGTCAGCCTGATTCTATGAATCCGGCTTTGGCAATCGCTTGTTTGAATGCGAACCTAAACGTTTGTCAAAATAGGCAGATCATTACTGCATGTCCCCGTAAAACCTGCGAAGAAGCACGTGGTACTGGCTCAACATGTTTCGGGGTTACCCGTCTTCGATTTTTGCGCGGTTACCGGGGTCCTCAGCACGTGGTGGTTTTCTGTTTCAGGGATCGACGCACTAGGACGAGATGACTGGAGGATGACCCATTTGGTTTTAACCAAATGTGTGTTGTTAAAAGCTCCATTTATAATCATATGATATCATTTATATTGGTTGCATAGGCCTTTTATATTCTTTTGTCCCATTGATAAAAAGATCTACGACATATTTAAATGTTCACTTGTTTTCTTCCAAAAAAGTATAATTTTGTGTACTCCATACTTTTCTCCATTTCAGAGCTTGATGATCCATGGAGCATCATGGAGCTTTAGATCCCAGAAGTTCGCTCCCCAGGCAGCCTTCATCTCCCGCTTGGGGGAGCTGGCGCGCAGTGCCTGCGTGGTGCTGACGGTGTGCACCGGATCGCTACTGCTGGCAGCTACGAAGCTGTTGGACGGGCTGAAGGCGACGACCAACAAGGTGCGCCAGGAAGGGATGGTTGAAGCATAGTTGATGGTGTTGCCTGGGGACAATGAAATACCATCAACTATAGTGAAATAGTGAAATAGATGTGAACTTGTTAGTGAAATAGTTGTTAGTGACAATGATGGATCATAAGTATTTCACTTTCACAAATTCACTTCAAAAAAAAGAAATACCACCTAGAAACATCAGCCAAAACCAATGGGTTTTTCGTAGGGGATTTCCAGAGATTTGGGACCATATACCGGGATTTTCACCATAAAGGATGGACTTTAAGCAGCCATCGGGATATAGTTGACATGTTGGTTGTTGGTTGATCATGAATTCCATCATTGGAGTCAAACACCATCATATATAGGGGGCTGATCATTAATCAATTGGATTTCCTGTTCTTAACTAACCAGGATTAGATGGAATTAAATTGTTTTTTTAAAATAGAGATCCACAGTCGGGGAACCAGTTCGTTTGAATGTCGCAATTTGATAGGTGGTTAGCACATCCACCTTAGCAGCAATTTGTATTTGCATAAACGGATTGGTGCATAGTTGGTTCATGGATAGTTGTTTTTGATCGTGCTTGTGCTGCTTATTGCCACTTCGATGAACATATGTCCCACTCACAAACAGTTGCCCTCTAGTATGCTAACATAGCTATAGAAAATCACCATTTTTAGATAAGTGTAATGGGTAAATCATCTAAATGGACCATTTTCCATTGACACGCTAGTTTTACTGAAGGGTACGTTCTTTTTGTTGGGGCTTGTGTTTGGTTTACTAAGTTTACTCGACTCTCCGACTTCGAAGGGGGCCTTTGATGAGATTGCCTCGCAGTACCCAAGTGTACAATGGCAGCGCTCGGCCAGATGGTGCGTGGATGGAAAGTTTTATACTTCATCAGGCATCGAGCAAGTGATCGGGCAAGTTTTGAACACCAACATGGTCCGCAACTGGATGTTCGTTTCCCCAAAAGTATGGTATAATGGGTTTTGCATGGTTTGGCACTCCCCATTTCGCGGTCCGTGTCCGAATTGGTGAGAGCATCCAGTCGTTGTTTGTTCATTTTGGTTGCTGAGATCTCCATGATTTTTCTGACAATGTCCATGTTTGTTGGGGGAATCTGATTTTGCGGTAGTGAGCCATTGTTTTGTTGTAAAATTTTGTAAAATCATGTCGAATCATGAATATCCACTAGTTCATCCATTAACATCCAGTTAAAAAATTATGTAAAAGCCATTAAACAAATCCACTATTATTAAATCCATGACAGTCTAGTTGAAAACCAAAAACCATAAACAAACAATTAGAATCCGCGCTCACGGCGTTAGCGCCAGGCGTGGCCGCAGGGACCGATTTGGCGCATTTCTTTCTGCGGGAGCTCTTCGGGACCAAGGTCTTGGACGTCTTGGGCACTTGGGGCACGGGATATGTTACATGGGTAATGTGGGTAAAATAATCATTATATTATCCCATTCTTATCCTATTTATGATCACCAAAAATAAATTATCCCAATATGTATTGGGGACTCATTATAATGAATAAAGTCCGATTCCGCACCTACTGGACTGCGCAACTAGGATTGGGCAACTCTTTGGTCGGATTGCGCAACATTGCGCAACTAGGATTGCGAAACTTTGCTTGCATGCGCAACTCCCAGGATTGCGTAACTCCGCTTGCGCAACTTCCAGGATTGCGCAACTCTGCTTGCGCAACGCGTAGGATTGCGCAACTCTGCTTGCGCAACTGCTTTTGACAGATTGCGCAACTCCCAGGATTGTGCAACTCTGCTTGTGCAACTACGCTGGCCGATTGCGCAACTCTGCAACTAGACTTGCTCCAAACAATTCCAGCGCCCATAGAACTCGAAAATGACACATGCCGTCCACAAGAGCAAAACGTTATCAAAATTCCCACCCCCATGGAACTTCAAACTGACTTAGAGTGTCCACAAGGTTAAGATGATATCAAAATTCCCACCCCCATGGAACTTCAAACTGACTTGGAGTGTCCACAACGTTGAGATGATATCAAAATTCTCACCCCCATGGACCCTCAAACTGACTTGGAGTGTCCACAAGGTTAAGATGATATCAAAATTCCCACCCCCATGGAACTTCAAACTGACTTGCAGTGTCCACAAGGCGCAGATGATATCAAAATTCCCACCCCCATGGAACTTCAAACTGACTTGCAGTGTCCACAAGGTTAAGATGACATCAAAATTCCCAACCCCATGGAACTTCAAACTGACTTGGAGTGTCCACAAGGTTAAGATGATATCAAAATTCCCACCCCCATGGAACTTCAAACTGACTTAGAGTGTCCACAAGGTTAAGATGATATCAAAATTCCCACCCCCATGGAACTTCAAACTGACTTGCAGTGTCCACAAGGCGCAGATGATATCAAAATTCCCACCCCCATGGAACTTCAAACTGACTTGGAGTGCCCACTAGGTTAAGATGATATCAAAATTCCCCCCCATGGAACTTCAAACCGACTCGGGGTGTCCACAAGGTTAAGACAATATCAAAATTTCCACCTCCTTGGAACTTCAAACTGACTTGGAGTGTCCACAAGGTTAAGAGGGCTATGATTGAGATCCTGGAGTAAGCTAAACAATCGGTTTTTAAAATTAATTTCTTTTATAAAAAACTATGATTTTTTTATGAAAAAATATAATTTTCTATGATGAAATTTATGATTTGTTTTTTTGCCTGAAAACAGTTTATGATTTTTTATGATTTTTTCTTTTTTTTTATGATTTTTTCGTTTTTTAAAATATTTTTTTTTATGATTTTTTTTATGATTTTTTTTTGATTTTTTGAAAATGATTTTTTTTTAATGAAAATTTATGATTTTTTTATGAAAAAATGTTTTTTTTTTAAACGGTTTGTTTTATGTTTTTTTTAATGATTTTTTAAAATGTTTTTTGTGTTTTATGAAACAATATGTTTTTTTTAATGATTTTTTTTTTGATTTTTTTATGATTTTTTATTTTTTTTGTATTTTATGAAAAAACATGTTTTTTTTATGAGAAATATATATGATTGTATTTATGATTTTGAAAAAATGGTTTTTGTGTTTTATGAAATATGACAATTTCTATGTTTTTTTATTTAATTTATTTTGTTTTTTCATGATTGTGATGATTTTTATGTCTTTTTCTTTTTTATGATGTTGTGTTTGATTTTTTATTTTTTTGTTTTTCTTTTCTAAATAACTGACTGGAGAACATTGAGCGAACATTTTTTTTATTTCAAACACATGGAGAACAGCAAACAAACAACAACGTTTTTTGTATTTCACACACATGGAGAACATTGAACAAACATTGACTTTGCATTTATTTATTTATTTAAATTTATTTTGGCGTTGGCTTTAGGATTGGTGGTTTTTTGACCACTGCTGAGCGAAAAACGAATTGAACAGCAAATTTTGCAGATATCTCAAACTGCACCAACTGCTGCATGATGGCAGGCAGTGAGGTGTCAGTGATGACTTACGAACAAAAAAACAAATTATGTGGTGTGTGTGTGTGGGGGGGGGGGGGCAGGGCGATGCCAATGTTGGGGCTAGTTGGTCAACGAACAGTGTCACAATTTTTTCCGGGGCTAGTGGCCAGCAAGTAACTTGCATCCAGTTGCTAGCAACAAATAACTAGCAACTAGCAACTAACGACAACCAGTGACTAGCTGCGAGTAGCTTAGCTAGCAAGCAGCTAGCTAGCAACAAGCAACAACTGGCAGCTAGCAACTAACAGCTAGTTAGCAGCAGTAAACTTGATTTTTTTTTTTGCTATGACAAAATTTGTTGAGCAACTATTTGCTGTAAGGAGGCAACTGACTAAACCTATGCTGTGTGATGAAAAACCTGGGAAGGAAACATGTTTAGGCCAAACAGGGAAAGTCAGTATTGAAACACTTCACTACCTTCACTACCTTTAGGGTTCCAAGATTTCAGGCCAGCAGCAAGGATCCAAAACCCTAAACCCTAAACCCTAAACTCTAAGGAGCTCCGGGGGCAGGGTGACACCCTGTAGATGGGCGCTTAAGGGGTCATAAAAATTCATTAAAAAAATCATAAAAAAATCATAAAAAAATCATAAAAAATCATAAAAAAACATAAAAAATCATAAACAAATCATAAAACTAAATACATATGTTTTTTTATGATCAATTTTATGATTTGTGTGATTTTTATGATTTTTTTTAAAGATTTTTTTATGATTTTTATTTTTTTATGATTTTTTTATTATTTTTTAAAATGATTTTTTATGTTTTTTTTATAATTTTTTTATGGATTGGTTCAGGAAAGCAACGTCCCAGGCTCCAGGCTTGAGGCTCTAGAATCTCCGACCTGAGGCCTTAGGCTCCAGGCTCGAGGCTCTAGAATCTCCGACCTGAGGCCTTAGGCTCCAGGCTCGAGGCTCTAGAATCTCGGACCTGAGGCCTTAAGTTCCAGGCTTGAGGCTTTAGAATCTCGGACCTGACGCCTTAGAGAATCTCGGACCTGACGCCTTAGGCTCCAGGCTTGAGGCTCTAGAATCTCCGACCTGAGGCCTTAGGCTCCAGGCTCGAGGCTCTAGAATCTCCGACCTGAGGCCTTAGGCTCCAGGCTCGAGGCTCTAGAATCTCGGACCTGAGGCCTTAAGTTCCAGGCTTGAGGCTCTAGAATCTCGGACCTGAGGCCTTAGAGAATCTCGGACCTGACGCCTTAGGCTCCAGGCTTGAGGCTCTAGAATCTCGGACCTGAGGCCTTAGGCTCAGGCTTGAGGCTCTAGAATCTCGGATCTGGGGCCTTAAGTTCCAGGCTTGAGGCCCTAGGCTTTAGGCCTCAGGCTTGAGACCTTTGTGACTTAGCGGGCAGCTGGCATTAAAGAAGTGAATACCGAGAAAAGAAACTAGCCTTAGGATAGGTCACAAATTTTGAACTGATGATGCACCTTGCCCAGCACAAAGCTGGACCCATGAACAAAACTCTGAACTGTTTTTTAGGAACATGATGGCGTTTGGTTTCTATGGATTTGACATCAAACAAAATTTCTTACCACAGGCCTTTGGGCCTAGAACCATTATTGGCCAAATCCTGGCGACGTTAAAGATAAAAATAAACACATGAACAATTAAAAAACATTAACAAAGACAAAAAACAACATTGAAAAAAATCATTCAAAAACATTACAAAACACAAATCATGAACAACGTACAAAATCAAAAAAAACAAAAATCATACAATTCATAAAAATCATAAAGCAATCATAACAAATCATTAAAAAATCACAAAAATCCGTATAAAAACACCAAAAAAATCAAAACATATTAAAGCACATTAAAAAAATAATATAAAAAATTAGAAAAAAATCATAAGAAAATCATAAGATTCTTCAAAATATAAAAACCCATAAAAAACATTTTTTAAAAAAAAACCATTAAAAAATCATAAAAAAATCATAAAAAAATCATAAATTTTCATAAAAATATCATAAAATTTCATTTAAAAAACATTTTCAAAGAATCATAAAAAAAATCATTAAAAAACACATAAAAACAAGTGAAAAAACAAAAAAATCATTAAAAAATCATAAACAAAATCATAAAACAATCATAAAAAAATATAAAAAAAACATATTTTTTTAAAAAAAAAACATAAAAAATCATATCCATTTTTCACCATTTTTTCAAATCATATCCTAAAAATCATAAATATTCATTAAAAAATCATAAAAGAAAATAATCAATAAAACAATTTTTTAGCTAATGTTTTGGATCTCAAGGCTATGAAGGCCTTGGCGCGACGCGTCTTGAAGTTATGGGAATGAGTTCGGACGTAGCCGATCGAAAAAAGGTGCTGGACTGCCGCTGCAACAGGGGAGGGAGCTTCAAGATTTGTAATGATTTTTCACGTCAGATTGTGAAACTTGGACGCCGCATCCTGAGATTTGAGGCTTTGATTATGAAACTTGGAGTTTCACAGCTTCCTGATCTGTCTTCAGAGCTTCGCAGTACCCGTGAAACAATCTCCACCTAAAGTTTCACCATCTCTCTGCAGACTGTCACAATACCAGTTTCACAATCTCTCCCCAGAGTCTCCCAGAGTTTCACAATTTGTCTTCAGAGTTTCACAAGTTTCACAATCCGTCCCCCGAGTTTCACAATCCGTCTTCAGAGTTTCACAATACCAGTTTCGCAATCTGACCCCAGAGTTTCACAATCCGCTTTCAGAGTTTCACAATCCTACTTAATAGTTTCACCATCCGAATTTCAAGTTTCAAAATACAAGTTTCACAATCCGCGCGGCAAGTTTCAGAATCCAAGTTGCACAATCCGTCTGGGAAGTTTCACAATCCGACGTTGACCCATTATAATCTTATTTAAATCTCGTACTTAAATCGGAAATTAATATCCCAAATCACCATAAATAGGATAATCATGGGTTAATGGTGGGACAATCATGGGATAATCATGGGATAATTACTGTAATGGGGGACGATAATGGGATAACTATAAACCATCCCCAAATCACCTAGGTCAATCTTAGATGGCTATAGAAACTAATCCTAACTATATAGTCATTTGGTATCAACGGGATAATCTACTAACCAGCTAAGAATCTATTTCTATGCAGGGTATCTAGGATCGGCCATGAAATCACCATAAATAGGTGGGATTTCAACCATTCCCAGTCATGGTTGGTTTATGGCATTGTATGGCATTGTTCTACCCATATGACTCATGATGCACATTTGTTTTGGACCTGGACCACAGATGGCTTCCAGAAAAAAACACTGGATGCTTCCAGGGAATCTGCAGATCAACTTGTGTACATCGATGGTTGGATGTTCCAGGTAGCGAAGATGGCGTCGACCTTCGCAGAGTATCAGTACTCGGAAGACCCGGAGAACGATCCCTTTGCGGCGCCGCAGAGACTTCACTGGTGATGGGGATTCAATGGAGGGGTTACCGGTAATTGGAATGGATATATACCAGGAATATGTGGGGCTATTTGACACCAGCTCATTTGCGAAACGGATGAATGTCATCAACCAAGGATGATTGTTAAGCCCTTGTTTTTTCCCATAAAATGTGGAGGGATTACCATACCTAAACCAGGAGCAAAGTGAATTTCTATACCTCAGAACGGATTTTAAAATGTGCTGGGTACTGTTGTGTTCGTCTTGAAACAGATGATTCAGAGGAGCCAACGATAGCCAATGATGATGAGGATGGATGGATGGATGGATGGATGGATGGATGGATGGATGGATGGATGGATGGATGGATGGATGGTGGGTTATGATATGTTTTGTTTTTTGGGATTCAATGACTGAGAACTGATTATTGAGGGTAGGCGATTTTTCAGGACATTGGTTGATGGTTGATCGATCCATTGAAGGGATTCCCTATGGCAATCATGGTACCCCAGTCATCATCCAGTCGTCATGAATGACTCTTTAGACCATGAGTGACCTGAAACCCATGTTGACCTCATGACTTAGGACACCCCCATGCGACCATGACACCGGCCTTGTCTCCGAATAGGAAATCTTTTGCCCTGAAGAACGCAACGGGGAAGACCCTGCGGTTGGTCTTCGTGGCATATGATCAGCGACTTGATGTGGGTGGGAAATCCCCGAACTAAATTGAGGGTCATAGCTGGGAACTTGTCGATAAATTGGCGGATTGTCATGAAGTTTGGTGGGTTCACCAAGTTGGGGATTCAACATCATTCAACTATGTCTAGATTCTCAAAGAAATTCAACCAGTAAAACCGGGGATTTCGCAAACAAATGTGGAGTTTCATCCAAGAAGCTTTCTGGGCTCATCACTTTTCCCATACATATGCAACCATGCCCTTGCATCCCTTCAAATTCCTGCGGTGGTTCCCCCCATTTCCACCAGGTTTGTTGGTTTATAACCCCCTTGACTAGTTTGATATACCTGGGAAACCCACCTGTGTAAAAAGATCGCCCTCAGTTGAAAGAGCAATAATTATCGCTCCCAAAATGGACGATCGCCGTTTCAATGAAGAAACGCTCGAAGGGGAGTTTTAAAGCTTATCGACATCTCCCCCTGCAGGACACATATTACTTTTTCATCTAGAGCAGGCATCCAAGTCCAAGTGCTCCTTCATGTGACGTCTCAGGAGTATAGCTGCTTTGATGAGATAAAACTCAAGAACTCTTTCTGTGATCACCCTTGTGTCAACTTTCCTCCCCAGCCGACTTATTCTTCCCATCAGGTCCTCGTTCTGACAACAATCCCAAAAGACTGGCGACACTATGGAATCACTGCCACTCTCCAACTGATGCAAATTTTCCAGCAAGACATGTTTCTGGAAGTGAACTTTCGGCTTGAAGGGAGACTATAGAGGCAATGAGTATTGCTCATGCAGTTTTAAGCAAGCCACGCAAAGCCCTCGTTCGTACAAGTTTGCACCACACTTGTGGCTCACCAGCGCACCATGTGCGTACAGTAGGTGATATTTGTATTTGTGAGACTGCAACCTGCCGGCCAAAGACCGTGGTGCGAAGAGCCAAAAAGTGAGAGTATAGCAAGACCACCAGGCAGCAAATGAGGACCATCAAGAAAAATATCCGAGAAAACAGGAAATAGGCAAGATGATAAAAAGGGGAAGATCAGGCACGTTATTCCGAGCTGGAACCCATAAGTTGGCACAACTTGTCATGGAAAGGCCGAGTGCGTCGCCACTGCACAGCAAAAGCGTGGGCCGCCCAGGAATGGGCACCGTTCAAGAGATTGCACCAGTCATGGAAAGTTGGCAAGCTCGAAGCAGTGATGGCCGCCGCAGCGAATCTGCAACTGTCAGTCCCCATTGCAAGGCAGGAGTCCAATTGGGAACTTTAAGGGATCCACATGATCTCAACCCCCCAAGCCACAAGGGAAGCAATGTGCGCAACCAGAACCCTGGCACATCACCATGCCAAGAATTTGGTTCAAGTCCTCTTTGGACAATAGGTAGATTGCCCGCAAGGAGTCGCACTCGCACGTGGGCTTTGTTGGGTGCAAGAAGCGCCTGCAGCACAGCAGTTCGTTCTGCAGCTGCCGGAGATTGGTCAGCCCCCTCAACGCGGCCGCAGATTTCCACACCTGCATCACATCCGACAATTGCCCAAGAAGCAAATTGCCAAAGTTTATTTTTGGGAGAAATCAGCAACTTCCATCCAAACCGAGGATCGGGGGTTGACCGTTTTTCGAAAGAAAATGTCAAAAATTCGACAAGTTTGGGGTCAGGAGCCAAAACATGGTGGGTGCACTGGCAGGAGAACTAAAGGTACTAGCATTCTGTTTTCGTCAACCGATCGTGCAGGCGGTGGCTGAACACAGGCTTGGCAGGAAAATGTCACATGGGTGCGATCTGGGCAAGACTCCCCACAATCACATGTCTCCTCCACTTCTTTACGGGCCAAAACCCTGGCATCCGTGGCAGCACCGATAGCTACTCGAGTCTTGTACGCAGGACCCCCTTCAAGGACTAAGTTGGATTGGAAACCTATATAAGGCTCATGATCTTTTTGCAGAGAGGTGGTAATTTTTCCTGTCTTTGTTATACAAAATTTTAGCCCAAGACAAACGGGCAAGCTTTCTAAAAGTAGAGTCCGGGACCCAGCCAGGGCGCAGTTGACCGTATGGTGTGTCCCACACCCCACCTTGGCTGATTTGCCCATCAAGTTTCTTCAAAACTGCAACAGCATTTTTGCTGGGTCTGTTTGGAACCGGTAAACCGGCATTTCTGGAGCACTTGCGTCGCCACTCCTGTTGCAGAGTTTCAACATACAAAGCGGCAGTAGGTGAAACCAAGCTGTTGCTAGGCGCGAGGCTGACAGGATGACAGACAAAACCATTCTTCTCTGTGGGTCAGTCTCCTCATGAGTGAACCCAGCACAAGCTGTAGCAATCCACTTGCAAAGAAGGGTTGTGTCACTTCCTTTTGTGTTGGCGCAAATGTAGCTTGAAGCATTCTTGTAGTTGAAGAGCTGCGTGGAGAAGCTTCTCAAAGCTGGGGTGTGAGATGTTGTTGTGGCCCACCGAGAAAAATGGCCGTGCGCAGCAATGAGATTATCAGGTAGCTGGCCACTGCGCCCAAAATAGCCCCATCGCACCCAAAGAAAAATCGTCGAAGTCCCGGTACAAACCCAAGCGTAGATTGTGTAAACAGTCATGGCGGTAGATCAGCTCAGGCCTTCTCGAATCAAAGGGGACTTGGTGCAAGCAAGATGCCTGTTTGGTGAGTACGGTCGCTCAGCATGGGGGGTGGCCTCCCACACTGGGTGCTGTGAAATATCTTTCAAGGCCAGGTCCTGGCTGCTTCCTGCAAGGCACTGGTGGCAGCAAGCAGCGTCTCGTGCCTTTCCTTTATTTTCAAATCTTCGCGTGAGCGGGGCTTTCTTACTCACCCATGTCAAGTCGCCTTTCGACCCCACAACCACCACCCGATAGTGATTTCCATGTGCAACAAAGCCATCGTGGAACAAAGTTTCAAACTGTCCCGACAGAAATGTGATCAGCTCAAGCGTAAGCATTTTGTATATAAATTTTCCATTAAGATCACTGGCAGCAAACACATTGGCCAGTGCTGTAGGAATGAGTGGCTCTTCATGTTGCTATGCAGCAGACTTTTGAATGGGCGTCTTTGGGCACACTGTGGAGACCATGAACCAGTAGGAGCACAAGCAGTACAAACTGATGAATGGCCCTTGATACCAATTGGATTCTCTCAGCTGAAAGCAGTCGTGCTTGATCGCCTCGCCGCACCCCTCATCTCCATGTAGGACAACAGGGATGAGCTGTTCCATTGGCACGCCCAGAGAGAATGCAGCATGTGTGGGGTGGTCTTGTTGGTACCCCTCCCAAAAAGGCTTTGCATGCATCCGGTGTGCCAAACACAACCACCGGATGGCACCATACCAAGTACTCAATCAGCTTCTTTGTGTGCAAGTAGTGAATGGGTAAAACAGAGCCATCCTCACAATGGTAGTTGTACACATCACGTTTGACACGCCAAGCAATACCCCATGTTCTTGTGCTTCGGTACGCATTTCTAGCAACATTTGAATGCCCACTGGTTGGTTTAGCTGTCCCACTTTCATGCGATGTAGCATCTTGCAGCCGCTTGCGCAATCTGGCAGGGACCTCAGGCCGTAAAAGGCAAGAGTGAAGGACTTGGAAAGAGACCCAATCTTTCAAGATAATTAGGTGGGTAATAATTTCTCAAGAACCTTGTATGGTTCAAAAAACACAAGGTGAGTTGATACCGGAACGTGTTAAAAGGCATTGGCCCCATCAAAGATTGCTTCCGCAAAAGCTTCTGTGAAGGGCCGCTTTGTCCCCACATCAGCTGGACCATTGGCACCTGGCACGTGGAAATTGTTGTCACCATTTCTTGGGGGTGATGGCTTTATTTGAACAGTTTGCACAGAAAAGCAATACATAGCGACTCTTTTTTTCATCTCTGGTCCTTGGATGCTTATGCAACAGGCCGCCACATGCTATGTGTGACCAAGCTCATCGAACACTCACACCGCTTTGTGTGCGAGCACTCCCCAGGTTCTAATTTGGAGTGAAGCAGTAGCTCCTAAAAAATCCGCTGCCAATTTTTCAGATAGCCAGGCTTTTGGTTCCATCACTGGGACGGCCAGGTGTCAGAATCTTAAAGTTCATAAAAAGTAAAGAATCGCTCTCATGCCAAAACTGTCGTTCTCTCAGCCTGAAAAGGCAGTTCTGCAAACGAAGACAGAAATTTTGCATACATTGGAAGACGTAGGTAAAAGTCATAAGTTGGTTTATAACCCCCGACTATATAGATATAACCCCCATCAACTATACTATGAATAGAATACGAATTCGATATATTCACCACAAGGCCGAGTCAAAGGAGCTTCATGTCAGAGCCGAGGTTTGAGATGTTGGACAGTTTCGGGCCGCTGGAGATGTTCGCCGTGGCCAATCGCCTGTTGGTACGCCAGGGGGAACGGCCCTGCTTCGAAGTGATGAGTCTGGCGGAGGATGCGGTGACGAAATCCTTTGGTGGACCATACTTCCGGATGGATCAGGTCAGGTGTATAGATTGACGGAGGGGAGGAGAAAAAGATGGAAAACCAGGGACTCGTCGGTTTGAGGATGACTTCTCACCATTTTCACACACTGTTTTTCTACATTATCAGTCGTGTGAAATCCCAGTTTTTGTTCCTTATTGAAACCATGTAAAAGGAAAGAACAAGGTGAAGGGACCCTTTAGTTAGTTTGAGGATGACGTCTCACCATTGAACGAAGCGTACACATGGCACAGGCAATGCTAGGATGGCATGATGGTATCGCTTTCTGGGGTTGCTGCTTTGAACTGGGATACAAAATTGTGATGTCTCCAAAGATAGACTTCTGCTGGATTTGTATTTTTCTTGAAGTCTGTTGAAATCTGGCTGACTTCCAGAGGTTTCCATGGGGACCTATCTTTGACGGACTTCCCTCGTTTTTTTCGTGCAGAGTTAAGTATTCTTAAATCAGCATGGTTTCAAGATGGTTTGGAAACGCTAGAAAAATGGTGGAATATACCCATTATTTTGGGACTTCCACCAATCTTTCTAGGTACTTGGAGGGGTATATGTCAAATGTAATTATACATGTAAATGGTCAATATCTGTGCATTATTGTACATAGTCATTGTATATTCCCCCCCACTGAATGGTTTGAAAGCACTCAGCAGACGAAGGTATCGCAGACTTGGTTGAAAATTGAAAGGATGATTTCGTGAAATATCAACTCGGTTTTATCCTATTTACGCAGTTTCGCCTAGAAATTTACTTTTTGGCGGGTACAGTATCAAGACCTCAAACGAACATGCCTCTAAATGGGTGTTCTGATAAGTGATGTGTGTTTCATAATTTACTCTCCCAAAATTGACATTCAGCAGATTTGATCCTCCACTTCCTATGCGTGGATCACTCCATCGTTCGCAGACTCTGTCCTCTGTTGCAACTTCTTCGGAGAAGATCGATTTGCTCCTGCTACCTGGAGGCGACCGTGGATAGTTGGGGTTACTATCACCTTGGAGGGGCAACACACAAAAACAAATCAGGGACTGGTTGGCATTTTGATGGGTTCCTCGGATTTTCTTGGAGTTTCTCGACTTTGTATGTTAATGTATATAGTTATAGTTGATTGCAGCATCGTGAATCTTGCGCCAACATTGGTGATTGTTGATATTTCACAACGATTCTATCCCCATGAAAAAACCTGAATGTATCTTGCACCAACCTTGCTGATAAAAGAACAACCTAGACCTTCCAAGTACCTAGAACAATTGGTGAAAAGTCCCCAATTTTTATTAGGAGTGTATATATTGTTATTATTATTGTTATTATTGTTATTACGATTAATTTATTATTATTTTTTTTACTTTTACTTTTGTTATTGTTTTATTATTATTGTTATTGGTATTATTATTGATTTTATTATTATTGTTATTTAATTAAAAAATAATAACAATTATATGTTCAATATAATATATTATATTTTATTAAATTATATTTTATTATATTATATTATTTAGCAAAATATCATATACTTTCATATTATATTGTATTATATCATGTAATATAATATAATATGATATCATATTATATTATATTATATTATATTATATTATATTATATTTTCATATTATATCATATTATATTATATTATATTGTATTTTACTACATTATATTATATTATTTTTTATTATATTATATCATATTATATTATATCATATTATATTATATCATATTATATTATATTATATTATTTTTTAT
>CAMXCT020004179.1:0-127500 GCA_947184155.2 Cladocopium goreaui | reverse complement strand
GGCGCAAAGCCACGACCAACAAACTCGCCTTTGATGCTTGGGTTGGTATGAAAGTGGTTAGTTAAAACCCAAGAAACTATGGCATTTCACAGGGAAAATGATGAGTAAACATCAAATTTGAGGATCATGGGCGGATTTTGTTGATACCTGATGAGTGTTTGTGGGTTATAAACCACTTATAAATGGAACAAACCGGCAATATAACTGGTTGGTGGTGGTTTGGAACATGGCTTTTATTTTTCCATATATATATATGGGAATAATAATCCCAACGAACTCATATTTTCAGAGGGGTAGGTATACCACCCACCAGATAATGCTTCTGTTTATGGGAAAAAACACAAAATACTCAGGATTCAGGATATCTCAGGATTCATACGCAAGTATGTTCTTCCTGTTCGATGTTGTGCGAAAATATGGAGACTTGCATGAGAACAATCGCTTCCAAATGTGCATCTCAAAAAGTATTCTCGTCAATTATACATTTTTTTTGTGGGGATATTCATGGATATATATATATATATCCCATTTTAACGGGATGTCTGGTGGGACTTATTGGCTTTATCATATATTTCCAGAACTGATTTTCAAGAAAACATATTATGGGTAAACCAATGCCATTTGCACCAACTCCCAGTCATCACCATTTTTATAGATGATATAGTCACTATTCCCAGTCATGGGTGGTTTACCCTCTGGTAAACTAACATAGCAATGGAAAATCACAATTTTTAATTTATGGGAAAATCCACTATAACTTGCCATTTTCAATAGCTATGTTAAATGACCAGAGGGTATGACATTGTTTGAGGCTCCACTTTTTCTGGTATCTCCAGCCCCAGGATCTGATGTCGCTCTACGGCCCCAAAGTTCACTGGATCCCCAGCGCTCGCTGGGTGGCAGATGGGCCGTTCTACACCTCCAGCGGCGTGTCCGCGGGCACCGTGCCCCGGACTGGATGTTTTCACCATCCAAAGTTGGTTGGTGACCCTCTGGTAATGACTAACAGTTCGCTATTGAAAATGGCCCAGTCGAAATAGTGGATTTTCCCATGAAAAATGGTGATTCTCCATTGCTATGTTAGTTTACCAGAGGGTACATCACAAAGTGTAATCATATGGTGATCTTAGCATCAAGACTTGGGATCTACAACCGTCCGAATGGTTCTTGAATCACCAAAAGTGAGGGTTTAGCTGGTTGTACTATCCAAAAGGTTCTTAAAAACTTTGCAACTCCTAAACAGTTCCTGAATTGATGAAACACTGACTGGCTTTGAACATGATCTGAGTATCAAACATGTGGATGGAACAAAGAGAACTGGATTTAGTCGGTTATCCCCTGGCGTAAATAAACACCGCACCTATGAATGGGGGTTTTAGTCGGATTACCAGAAGTTATTCCACAAAGATGGAATTGAGATGAATTTCGAAGATGACTTTCCGGTTGCATACACCGGTTTTGTGCTATTTCCGGGCTTGGAAACTGTTTCAACGGCGGAGTTCGGTTGTTCATGACAACGACTATTCGACCCATCATTTCAATGATAGTTATATTTGTTCAACCACAACAAATGGTGGAAATTCAAGTCTTGAGTGGATATATCACCACATTCATGTACAGGTTATATATATAATATATGTGCATTATATTCATCAACTGATGGTTATTACATGTTATTACACTGGCTATATATACGCAGCATTTCACCCGACCCAGGATCTATCCCTGGTGCTTCTCCGTGAGATGTTTGGCAGCGATTTGGCCGATGCCACGGCCAGGCAGGCGGAGTACCAATGGGACCTGGCCGATGATGGGACATCGGATCCCTTCAGCCATACCATTCCGATGCCTTGATGAATTAAACGAAACCATTCATGCTTCTTGTTGTTTTTTGTTAGGTGTTTTATGGAATAGATTTCCGAATAGATGATATATGTATATATATATAGGATTATTTAGGTATTTTGTAAATGGTTTGTTTAATCCCAAGGTAACTATATCATTTAGCAATGGTTGGGGTGAATTTCTTGGGGTTTCATGGAATACCCTCTGGGAATCAAAGACGTAGCTGTGGAAGCCACAGCCAATTTACAGTTTGTTTTAATCTTCCAAAACTGTAAATTGGCCGTAACATGAATTTGGGTTTTCAGAATATTTACGTAACATGGTGGTTTTCATTGATTTTCATCTTATGTTGAATTACCACAGGGTAGATCATCATTGGGATACCTATCAGCCAAGCAGTTTTAGACGGAAGAGCTGTATTCTTTTTGGCTCATTAGTGATTTGGCGTGGGTCTGAAACATCTGCGGCAAACCCTGAGAAATTTCAATTTATAGGATGTATGGGGTTAGATATGGTTCACATATGGATTTTGGGGAGTTTCGTCCATTCTTGGACCCACCCATATTATGGCATAGTCTGCGGTGAAAAATCAAAGATGGCAAGCTTGTTGAAATAATTTCTTGAAGGTCTATGAATACCAAGAATAACCAAGATGGCAAGCTGGCTAAACGGGGCAGCTGCAGTCCAACACATTCCACAGCTCAACGCTTCAGCTAAGGAAGCAAACTTGGGGTCAGGTCATCTTTACGCGAGTGCAGAAGGCTGGCCGATTTTTGTTGCACCATTTGGTTTATGTCAAGTTTTCGCGCAGCTTCAAGTTGCGCCAGCAGATGCCACAGGGTTTTGTTTTGCATCATTCCCTGCCCGGGAGAATGTTTTGGGTTGAAGCATCCGATCAGAGAACTGCAAGATTCTCTTGTGGATTCACATTGGGATTTGTCCCCATGATTGGTCCATGATTCTATACTATCCCCATTGATATTCGGATGTATTTTCCCAATATGTTCCCAGGTTTTTATCTCATATTTGTTTCCTATATATATAATATACATATACATATACATATACATATGTGTGTGTTTGTCAATTTCCCATGGATATCCCATTAATTAGCAATCGCCATTAGGCGGTGGCCAGCTTCGTGTTCTGCTTCGGCTTCGCCTTGGGCTACAAGATGCAAATCACGCGGCATCTCATTTGATGTGCCATGGACTTACATGGGGGCATGGTTTTCATGCCTGGAGGCTTTGAGAAATCGCTGGTGACCTATGAAACATGATGAAACACCATATTTTGATATATTTTGGGGGATGAGCTTCGGCACATCCCGGCCATTTTGGTCCGAAAACCAGTGCAATTAGAGTTTTGACAGCCACATAATTAATGCTAGGATGGTTGGTGGTTTGTATGATGTATAGATGCGAAATGATTTCAAACCGTTTTGGGATAATGAATCCAAAGGAAAGGTATCATTTTAGGGTGCGGCTTGACATGTTCTACAAATTGCATCGTTTTGATTTTTAACCATCCCAGCAAACAACTCCAACCGGAGGCAGATGAAGGCAGAATACGTAGGGATGGGATTGTGACCAACCATAATAACCATATACCCTCTGGCTATTTAACATAGCTATTGAGCATGGCCCATTTAGAGTTGATTTACCTATTAAAAATGGTGATTTTCCATACGTAGCTATGTTAGTTTACCAGAGGGTAGTTGTTTAGATTGTTTGGTCTCATTGGGCTTCAAAAATGATTGGAGCCCAAAACACATATATTGTTCGATGGTGGATTTCATGATGAGCCCCATAGCTTTTTTGGCGGGGATGGGTTGACACCGCCCTACCTTTGGGGTTGAACATGAACCCAGTGACACCAGTCCACCGACCACTAACCAGGTATTGTTGCACCCCTTTGTTGGTTGGACACTTGCGTGCTAGAATTCTAGGTGACATCGATTTCAGACGAGCAGGCTATACCCCCTTTGCTGGTGGGACACCTGCGCGGCAGATCTATGGTGACATCGATTTCAGACGAGCGCTTTGTTGAGTTTAAAGAAATGTCTGCGCAGGGGGAAAGTGGCTCAAACGTAGCAGGAGATCAAAACCATCATCAGATTGTGATTTAATGGTGATATATTGGGGGTTATATAGTCAGGTTTAATGGGTATTTCAAGAGGATACCTGCAAGCTCTGGGTTGAATAGATACCCATAGACAAACTACTCCTGGGAAGCAAAAGCCATGAATCAATTAAGATCTAGAAACCACCAAACACGAATCAAACACCATTAAAACAACCAATTATATAACAAAACCGACCAATCACCAACCAATCACCAACCAGTCACCAACCAATCACCAACCAAAGAACCAATCGACTACTCCCCTTCTTTTTTCCCAGCGTTTTCCCGGACAGGAGCTGATGTTGCTGGCGAATCAGGCTGTGGCGACGAAGATCCTCAACACCTTTCCGATGTTCGGAGTCCTGCGGAGACATCCACCCCCGAAGGTAGATGGGACTGATGGGACAGATGGGACCGATGGGACATGGCTTTCTCATGCTGACTGAATGGTCATTGAATACGGATTGAATGGTGGTCTAATGGTGATTGAATGGTGGTTTAGTGATTGTTCAAGGCTTATTGAGTGATTTGAACGGTGATATCATGGGGAGACAACAGGATCATGCTGGATATAACGGTATATTTGAACGAAGCCCCGAAACATTTGAGGGAACAATCACCAGGCTTTCCGGTGAAGGTTTTCCAACCAATCCATGGAGTGGGGATGGGGATGGATATGGATGGGGATGGGAATTGGTGGCCCATGGTGAGTTGTATCTTGGGTTGAAAGTGGGAAAGAAAGGATGTACATTGTTGAGGTGAAATACGGTGAACACAGAAAACATGAATGACTGATATGGTCATATCATGTCCGTTCGTCTGAAAATGGGATACCCCTAAATTTGAGGCTTTAAAATCAACTTCCCTATCGTTCAGTGGCAACACTTGCAGGGTATACCCAAATTTCAGGCACACCAAAATAATATTATTGGTTACATATATCCCATGATATCACCATTAAATCAAACTGACTATCATTAAATCAGCATTGAATCAACATTATCAACATTGAATCCCCACTAAATCACCATTAACTATGGTTAACTCCCAGTTTGGGCTGGTGAAAACCCCTTTTTCAGAGCATGTTTTTTTTCCCAGATGTCTCAAGATGGCCGTTGCCAGGATGAGCAGCTGAAGTCCCTTCAGAATCTCCTTGCGAAGCACGGTCTCAATGATTTCAAGTTTGGGAACAACAAGGCCTCCGGGGGCCGTCTGAAGTTCGACAGAAACTTAAGCAATTTGTGGGCATTCCACTAGGAAGAAGTTTCCAAAGTCAATTTGAAGTTGTGCAGTCTGGTTTCTCAGGGGTTGGCGACGGTAGTTTGGTGGCGGCTTGTCCTGGCAACTAAGGTGGTATGTCACTCACTTGGGTGCTGGTGGTTTACCAAAAAAAGGGATGGTGCCCACACGTTGGATCAAAGACCAATTAGAAAAGGAGGAAATCACAAAAAGGGGAGAGATTCATCAGACACTCCAGGCAGAAAATGATCCGGAGACATCCGCAGTCTCTGTTTTGTTTGCGGCCAGAAATAGTTGGCCCGCTGCGTTCCTGCCCTGCTGTTGAGCCTGCAGGAATTGTCGGAATCCTTGCAGAAAGCCGTGAAGGCCGAGGACAGTTCGGATCAGTTTGACCGTTTGACCTCAATCCAGACACTTTTATGGTGTTAGTTGCTGGTTGGTGGTTTGGAACATGACTTCCATTTTTCCATATATTGGGAATGTCACCATCCCAACTGACTTTCACTCCATCATTTTTCAGAGGGGTAGGTAGGTATACCACCAACCAGGCTGGGTTTATGGTAGATATTGCTGTTACATGCTGTTACACTTATATGCTCTTCTTTGTGATTGGTTGTTTCACGGGGTTTCTCCGGACCAAAAAACAATGGATTTTCTGATCTCCAATGGTCCAGCGCAAACTTGGATGAATTTCCCGTTGGAAATCGGGATTTTCCTGCCAGCCAGGTATACCAACAGGGTAAGGTGAGTCTGACCAACAAAAACAGCATTGACAAGTCACTGCATGGCAGGACAAAGCGACAGTATGCATTTGTGTGTGTATATATATATATATACACGTAGTACACTAGCCCTCAAGAAAATAGAAAAGAGCATCCAACTAATCACTAAAATAGTGATTATTTGATTTTACTTGTCTACCTTTTCTGGGTTTGCTATACACATATATATATATATATTGTAAAGCCATAAGGTTGGTTTGGATGATAAAGATGACTTGGGTGCAGCACACTACCTGCAGGATGGTTCTGTGCGAGATGTACATAGTCTGTTCACCCACGAAACTAAGATTGGGATATCATGTACTCTCCCAAAAACATTTCCCAACGTTTGCATTTCACAAGAGTCACTTTAGTTCCATAAAAGGCCGATTATTCTGGATCTTTGCGGTTTCTTAGCTTTGTATTACATGAAGGCCCAGCAAAAAGATAGGTAAGATGGATTGTAGATCTCAGACGCCGCAAGATTACAGGCTTCCCAACAGACTTACCCTCCGGCAATCTTTCACATACAGTGGATGGGCCAGCGAAATCCTGCACCACCAAAAGGATGGTTGAAACCCTATCCGGTTGGTGGTTTCAAACATGTTTTATTTTCCATTTCATATATGGGATGTCGTCCTTCCCTTTGACGAACTCCATCATTTTCCAAGATGGTTACCCTCTGGTAATTTAACGTAGCTATTGAAAATGATCATTTACAGTGGATTTACCCATTAAAAATGGTGATTTTCCATAGTTATGTTAGTTTACCAGAGGGTAAGTCACCACCAACCAGCTATGAATCATGGGATGTTTACCACTTATCCACTGAAACAGGATTTCTGCCATGAAATCCACAGAAAACCCCACGGTCTTGGTGAAATCTGCCCTGTTTGGGAGGATCCTTTCTTCAACACCTTGGTACGGATCATGACAACGAGGTGGAGGGATTTCCTCAAACATGGGGAGGTCAGGTGCTTTTAATATCTTTTAACCATGAAAAAATGGAGGCGAAACTAGGGTTAACATGGTTGAAACATGAAAAGTTGGGGACTTGACATGTGTTTAGCATGGAAGCCATTAAGGAGTGAACATGAGACAATCGTCAAGAATTGGGCTTGTGCCATGAACACGGGGGGACTTCACGGATCGTAGCCGCTATCTACAATGCACACACAACGTGGCTATGAGTCAAAACCCTGGCACCCCAGGTACCCTTATGGATGTTGATTCCTCCATCTATGGCAAGTTCATAGGGTTTGACCCATCAGCCACCCAATCAAGTACCCAATATTACTCAATATTACAGCAATCATAAAGGCATATTAAGGGCTTATGAACCACCAGCAATAAGGGCTGATACTGTATCTATTGTCTATTGTGGGGGTTGCTTGTGACGCTTGTGACCCAGGTGCATGAATCAGGCGGTCTATTTCTGCACGGGGGAATTACAGCCTGCGCTTTATGCGCATTATGGGCTTGCCATGGAGCGTAGGGGACCTCAGATTTCAACAAAGATGGCTTTACCTTAAAAATGGGGGATACTGTCCAAATGGTCCTCTAATTTTAATGAGAACAAAATCCATTGGAATTAGATATGGGATATCCTACTTTCAAACCCAAATTGCATCAGACAGATAAGTTCAATCCACCTTGCAACTGATCATACACTGGGATTTCACAAGTTGTCGCCGGAAAAACTTGAGGTCTCAGCATCTTCCACCCCAACATGAAAAACACCAAAACTTTTATACATGCGTGTATATATAGTATACAACATGGTTCCACGGCATTGCGATCTCAGCTTCCA
Source organism: Cladocopium goreaui (assembly GCA_947184155.2). Taxonomy (NCBI): domain Eukaryota; class Dinophyceae; order Suessiales; family Symbiodiniaceae; genus Cladocopium; species Cladocopium goreaui. The sequence continues at coordinate 119,721 of CAMXCT020004179.1, read as the reverse complement.
CCCAGAATCAACTGCCGATTATCCCCATAGATCCAGACTTCCATCCTATCCCAAAGCCACCATAGATAGTCACCATAGATAGCAGTCATAGTTCTTCTGAGTTGGGCTGTGAACATGATCATAACAACCATATAGTAATCATGATATTTTATCCAATATGGAACAAAGTATGAATAACAAAAGGATATCCTGCGATATACCATGGTATGAATTCAAAAAGTGTTCGCACTATTTGCGCTGACATGCGCTGACTCCAGCTATATTCCTATGATTGTTAGATATGGTTCATAATCATCATAGATGGTTCATAATAACAACCGCCATAGATCGCCATATAATGGATAATAAGAAGCACACACACATATATATTGTGAATCCACATCATTGCACTCCTGGTTGACATGTCACTGACCACCCAGCTTTCTCACGTGCTCATAGAGTTCCTAAACCATGGGGCAACACCACACTAGCGATTTGGCTCAGGGAGCCTTTAGGAATGCGGGTGGGTTGAGGATTGATATCGCTTGTCGCCATTGGAAGACGAGGCTGTCTTGTTGCAGAGCCAGGGGCTCATTTTGCTGGTGGCCGCCAGGCCTTTTGTTAATCTTTGCCGCATTTGGGGCACCTGTGATTTGCTTGTCGCCGTTGCCAAAAGGGAGCGGCCGAGGAACTTTGGGAGGAGGAAGTTGGAGCTACCAGTGCTGGTTCGGCGTTTTGCCAACCACACTGGTAGCGGAGCATCCGTTACCTGAGAACGGAAGGATCCGGGGAGGTGGAAGCTGAGATGCCCGAATCTTCTGATGGGACTGATAGCTCCAACGTCGTAGTCAGTAACCAGTTAGCCAACCTGGTTCCCAGCTTCGATCCAAGTAAGGATGATCTGCAAGTGTACCAACAGAAAGTTGCACTCCTTTTGGAAGCTTGGCCCTCTGGAAAGTACACGGAACTTGCCACCAGATTGATTCTGAATTGTGCTGGATCTGCCTTTAAGAAGCTTCAATTGCATCAGGCAGAGTTGATAGCCAATGACCGCAAGTCGATCCAACGGATCATTGAGTTGCTTGGAGGCCACTGGGGCCAGATCGATTTGGAGAAAAAGTATGAGTTCGCGGAGAGAGCTCTCTACAAGTGCATGCAGAAAAGTGATGAAAGTGCCGATTCCTACTTGGCCAGGGCAGACATCATGTGGACAGAGCTGAATAGCAAGAAGTTTCAACTGAGTGATTTACAAGCTTACGTCACTTTGCGTGGGTCAATGCTTTCAGCTGAAGACAAGAAACGAGTCCTTGTGGACGCCGATGTCACCGACAAAGGGGAACTCACAGTTGCCAGGGTAAGTGGAGCCATTAGAATGCTTGGTGCTGGTTTTTTCCAAGAGATGACTTCTGGGAAAAAGGTATCCAAATTGAAAACATACGATCAAACTGCTTTGATGACTGATGACATCGATGAAGTTGAGCAGGATCAATATGCCATGGCTGCCGATGCACTGGATGATGATGATCAAACTGTGGAAATCCTCGCCCAGGAAGGGGATGATGACGCTTCGTTGGTGATGGACTTCGAGGCAGCCGCCACGGAGCTCCTCCAGAACGACGAGGAGTTAGCCTCGGCGTTTACGGCATACACAGATGCCCGACGCCGTCTCAATGAGAAGGTGAGGTCGAGAGGTTTCTGGCCAATTTCACAGAAAGGCAAAACCAAAGGTGGTTGGAAAGGTGTGAAGGGCAAATTCACAAAGGGGCACCATTCGTCCCGAAAGTCGCTGCAGCAACGTATCCTGGAGTCGCGATGTCGACTGTGCAATCAAGTTGGCCATTGGAAAGCAGAGTGTCCGAATCGTCGTGAGTCTGCAGGTGCCAGTGCCAGATCTTCGCAAGCTCCTACTTCGTTTGCTCAGGTGATCGAAACGGGCAGCACTAGTCCCACCAATGCACTGCCGATGGAGTTTTTGAATCTGCCTTTGCATTCTGAGCCGACCCTGGATGTGGCTCAGCATAACCCAGAGGTAATTTTAATGGTCCATGCGGTTAACCTAGGTGAGATAACACTTAACTCAGCCAAGAGTAAGCTCCGTAGTACCCTGCACCACTGGAATCAAAATCATGGAAACGACTGCCGTGCTGTCAGGAATGAAGATGAGATCTATGACGCCCGACTTCGTCTTCGAAGACGTTTGGCAGGCAGTTCTGACCGTGAGAAATGCGAGCTTCCTGAACCTGAGCCGACATGTTTTGCATCACATGGGAGTTTTGGCATTGTAGACCTGGGAGCAACAAAGACTGTGATAGGCAGTAAATTAGTTCCTGAGTTACTCAATAGCCTGGACCCCAACATCCGTAGCCAAGTGACCCGATGCCCTTGTGTTGTAACTTTCAGGTTCGGTAATCATGGGATTCTACAGAGCCAACAAGCCCTGGTTGTGCCAATTTCGGGATTGCTGCTCAAAGTTGCAGTCGTGCCCGGATCGACTCCCTTTCTTTTGTCAAACACCTTGCTGAGAGCCATTGGAGCCACCATTGATACTGCCAGTCACATGTTGCATGCCTCCAAGCTTAGGAAGAAGTTTCGTTTGAACTTGACCAGCAAGGGGTTGTTTCTCCTCGACTTGAATGAGTTAGCACAGCCGGTCTCGTCCACCGATGATTTTTCCAAGCCGACCGAAACACATGCGACCGTGTGTGATTCGGGTGATCAACCTGCCACAGAGTCCAAAACACCGGAAATACCAGCCGAAGTTTCCAATTCAACTCAGACCATGTTTCACAGCCCGTCCAAGATGCCAGGTTCCAATCAGGTTGACATACCAAACATCACACAAACTCACATCAACGAACATGTCAGTGTGTTGAAAGATGAAGACAACAATCATGAATCAGAATCCGAAACCCAGAGCTCACTCAGGTCCAAAACCGTACCACGAAGTTTCCAGGTGATTCGACGTACGTGCTATGGCAATGTCGACACTGTCCAAGAGGCTCCAGAAGGTGCAACAGCCTCCGCCGAATCCAGAGTACGATTTCAGCCATATGTCGATGGATCAGCTGGAGGTGTCCAAGATTCAGTTCGGAAAAACTCATGTGGGGAAAACGTTCAACCACATGTGGACCCGGGAGCAAAAGTGGGTCACGTGGTTCACCCAGCACTACCACAGCAGCAACAAGTGGGAACACCGGGTGTTCCTGTACTACGTGGAGAAGAAGGTAGAGAGGTGCGAACTGACGGGTGTGAAGATGCTGACCCACAGTGCGGTCGACCAAGCCACCGAGAGGGACAATGGGCCTCCGGCACAGCTTCGAGGAGCTCAGCCGAAAGCCAAGGCGATGGCCTCCCAAATGGCCGCAGTCCCGGCAGATCCATGGGACTTGGACGACGACCCAGAGTTGTTCGAGGTCCTGCCAGAAGGCGAACTGACGCCACCCATCGAGCCGATGATCCCAGATCAGACAGTGAATCAGCTGGAGAGTCGCATGACTCAGGTGGAGAACGCCCTGAACAAGATCATCAACTACATCGAGCAGAACACCACGACCTTGATCAACGAACAGTGAGCCGGACCGAAGATCCGAGTGTTCCAGCAGTTCTGCAAGCTGGCGATCTCAGTGCTGATTGTAATTTTCATTCCACGAATCATTTCACTCCTGAAAGTAACCGTGAAAGATCCCATTTCCAAAGACGTGTTCAACAATACACCAAAGAACTTCAATCAATCATTCAACAACATCAACAGCACTGCAGTGAAAAGGGCCAGAGGTTGGATCTGTTAGAAGTGTTCTGCGGACCCCAGAGTCAGCTCACTGCCCAAGCCCAAAAGCTTGGTTACCGTGCTGAGCGTTTTGGCATGGCACAGGGAGATTTGCAAACCTTCCAAGGCCGAGAAAGTTTGTTTCACAAGCTAGTGACTCACAGACCCCGTCACGTGTGGTTCTCTCCAACCTGCGGTCCTTGGAGTGGTTTCTCATGTCTCAACGGCAGTCGTTCCGTAGAATCTTGGGATGCTTTGCAGCAAGATAGGATGGAGCACATCGGTCAATTGGCTCTTGGGGTAGTGATTCTTCGATTTCAGCGACAGCAGTCGAACCATATGCACTGGGAACAACCTCGTGGTTCCATCATGTTGAAAGTTCCATACATGCAGGAAGTTCGTTACTACATGCTGTCAGTTGATGTCGATCTATGTATGGCTGGTGATTTGAGGGACCCGAACAATGGTTTACACATCAAGAAAGCATTGACCATCATGACTACTTCCAAGTTTATGGTACAATCACTTCATGGTCTGAGATGCCCTGGTAACCATCAACATCAGATCATAGAAGGCAATGTCGTAGTCGAAGGTCAAAGGGTCAACAGGTCCTCGTTCACCGAAAACTATCCCAGAAAGTTCGCAAGGAAGTTGGCCTTCATACTAGGCCGGGTGCAGAAGCCATCCGAAGCTCCGTATCGCAACGAAGTTTGGCCGATACTTGCTGCTGAGGAACACCCGGAATCACCAAAGCCCAAGCGCCAGAGACTGCAGAGATATGCATCTGCCAAGCTCAGCCGCACTCAACCGGTCTCTCTCTCAAATGCCATGGGGAAAGAGGCAAAAGTGCAGTGTCAAGACCACCCCAATAGATGCCAAAACGGCGTGGCAAAACATCTTTGATCAAGTTCAAAATTTGTTGCCAAGGGTTGGTAAGCGTTGCTTGGAAAATGGGGATGTCACTCAGGCAATCCAAAACCTTATCCCAGGAAAAGAAATTATTTCCGTTGTTGCATGCAGAGGAGCCAGCCGAACGTTAGCTCCCCCTGAACATGTACTCAAAGGCATGGCACCACTAAGAAGATGCATATATACGGAAAGGGGATCAGGGGAGATTCGGGCCGAAGAAGATTGGGAGTTCTGGGAAAATCTGGCCAAGAGAAATTTGATCAGACCTTCACATGCCACCCGAATAAACATAACTTTGTTTGCTCGTGAGAAGCCTGCCCCGTTGCCGACGACCGGGAGTGCCAATTCTCCGTGCATGACAGGTTCCCGTGAAACTGACAGTCAACAGACGCTGCCAGAGAATTCACCGGATCAGGTGACATCAGAAGAAACCGAAGAGAATGTTCAGAGGTCAGATCCTAATTTGGCTTCACATCAAGCGACACAGAGCTTGACCAGTTCCCAGGCTGCCGATGTGCACAATCCCTGCCAATCAGCTCGATTCCGATCGTTGCCCAAGGATGAACAAATAGCCCTGATCAGAGCTCACAAGAACCTAGGACACCCTAGTGGGGAGAGGTTAAGCACTCTGTTGAGGTCCCAAGGATTTCGAGCTGAAGTTGCCCAAGCCGCTTTGGACCTGAAATGTTCAACGTGCCTGGAACAACAGCAACCGAAGTTGGCCCGTCCAGGAAGTATTCGTGATGAAATGGATTTCAATGAGCGAATTTGTATGGATGAGTTTGACTGGACCAACAAGGATGGAACCCAACTACGTGTGTTTCACATTGTTGACTGGGCCACCAACTTCCAGTGTGCCAAAATTGCTCCAGACCGTTCATCGGCAGCCATCATACAACTCATGATTGACATGTGGTTTGCATGTGCTGGTTCCCCCAGTGAGGTTATTGTTGATGCGGGTAGTGAATTCAACTCCGAAGAGTTTGCAGTTTTCGCCCAAAGTAATAACATTAAACTCACCACTATCAGCCCAGAAGCCCAGTACCAGAATGGCAAGGCCGAGCGCCATGGTTCTGTCCTCAAGACAATGCTTACCAAGTATGAAAGCGAGCATGCCATCAACCAATATTCAGACTTATCTCAAGCTTTGTACTGGTGTGTGAGAGCCAAAAATGCCAGCAGCTTGAAGAAAGGTTTTTCACCTGAGATGTTGGTACTCGGTAAGCAAACCCGAATGCCTGGTGCGGTGTGCAGTGACGAGATGTTACCTGCACATTTCCTTGCCGACTCTGACACAGCTCAGGGCATAGCATTCCGCAGACAACTGGCAATGCGAGAGGCAGCCCGGTTGGCTTTCTTCCAAGCCGGCAATGACGCCAGTCTTCGTAGGGCAATGCTTCGCAGATCCCGACCGGGAAGTCGCCGATATGAACCAGGCGAATGGGTCATGATTTGGCGCCAAGGCAGGGGTACCAACCCGGGACAGTGGCTAGGACCCATGAAAATCGTGGTTCATGAAAATGCCCAGACCGTGTGGACAACTCTCGCGTGTAAGTTGTATAGATGTGCACCCGAACATGTGCGACCTGTGACTGCAAATGAGGCCCGTAACATACCAATTCACTCCAATGAACTGTCCATTTCCATAATAGCCCAACAAATGCAACCAGATGACGAACCTGAAGTACCATCCCATAACTCCCCAAACTCCAGCCACCATGAAACTAACCCTGAAGCTCATAATCCTGAACCCAATAACGATCAATCTACCCATGAAACCGCAAATGGACCTGAAGACCCAGCAATAACTACCCCTGTTCCTGAAGCCAGTGATGATGATCTCATGTGTGACAGTTTAATTTGCATCGATGATGACCCGTGCCTGTTCACTGCCGAAGACCAGTTGGCATGGCGATGTGAAATACCTGTCCATGCAAGGGACATTCAAGCCTGGAAGGATGAATCAGATGTGTCCGAAATGGCTTTTCTAGTGTCGGCAGCAAAGCGCCAACGCTCGGAGGTCAAGTTGTCATCCCTGACAGCCGCTGAGAAACTTGAGTTTCAAAAGGCCAAAACCGCGGAGATTCAAAACTGGATCAAGACGGGAACCATCTCTCGAATTCTTCGTGACCAAGTACCTCATGACCAAATATTACGATGTCGATGGGTATTAACTTGGAAACCGATAGATAACCCCTCTCAAGATGATCAGAAAATCGGCAAGACCACCAAGGCTAAAGCCCGACTTGTAATCCTTGGGTACTTGGATCCGAAGCTAGAGGAACTTCCCCGTGATTCACCAACATTGGGAAGAAATTCCAAAATGTTGCTGTTACAACTCATTGCTTCCAAAGGCTGGCAGTTGCGATCGTTTGACATCCGTGCAGCATTTCTGCAAGGAAAGCCACAGTCTGACAGAGTCCTGGCCATAGAACCCGTGAGTGAACTTGTGGAAGCCCTCCAACTAGCCACAAATGAAGTATGCCGTTTGGAAAAGGGAGCTTATGGTCTCATAGACGCTCCTTACCAATGGTTCCTTGCTATATCAGAAGAACTTTTGCGGCTTGGCTTCACTCAAAGTCCTTTTGATCCATGCAAGTTTGTTTTATACCATCATGAAAAGGGGTCACTTGAAGGGGTTCTTGGACTACACGTCGATGATGGAATCTGCGGGGGAAGTCAATACTTTGCTCACAAACTGGATCTTTTGGAAAAGAAGTATCCCTTCGGAAGTAAAAAGGTACAACAATTCACCTTCACTGGAATCGAGATGAATCAACTCCCAAATGGAACTGTCACCATGAAACAATCCACATACGTTCGAAGCATCGACCCAATCAAAATTCCCCTTGAGAACGAAAACAACAACCTGATGCTGTGGTGACTGAGGAGGAAAGACAAGCCTTACGAGGTTTAGTAGGCAGTCTCCAATATGCCGCAGTACATACTCGACCTGACCTATCCAGCAGACTCAGCATGCTACAATCAGCCATTAACAAAGCAACTATAAATACCTTGATAACAGCCAATCAAGCTCTTCATGAAGCAAAGAAACACCATGATACCACCATTCAAATTCAACCAATCCCAGTGGAAGAATTTCGGTTCCTTGCGTTTTCTGACGCGTCCTTTGCATCAAAAAGTAATCCAAGCTCACATACTGGAAGTATCATAATGGGAACCCATAGACTCATAAGTGAAAATGTGTCTTGTCCGGTATCGCCATTAGCTTGGGGTTGCAAAAAGATTCAGAGGGTTGTCACAAGCACTTTGGCCGCCGAAACTGTTTCTCTAAACAGTGTGCTGGATCACTTGTCGTGGATGCGACTGTGCTGGGCCTGGATGCTGGATCCGACCGTGAACTGGAAACAACCAAACTCGACACTAAAAGCCTTACCCCAAACTTTTGCTACAGCCACGATGCAAGCTCAGAACTTACCCGAAAGTGTTGCAGCAACCGATTGTAAATCACTTTACGATCTGATCACCCGAACGGCCACTCCAAACTGTGCAGAGTATAGAACTCAACTCAACGCCAGAGCCATCAAAGACCTGATTTCCGAAGGTGTGGAACTTAGATGGGTTCATAGTGCAGCTCAATTGGCCGATTGTTTGACAAAGGTCATGGAGACGTCCTTTTTGAGGGAAACATTGAAACTAGGTCGCTACAGGCTCAATGATGAGTTGGAGATTCTCAAGAATCGAGCATCCTCCAGGAATCGCTTACGTTGGTTGAAGACAGCCGAGTCTCAACGGTGCAATGATGAATGTTTTCTAAACATTGGATTTTTGGGAGTGTGAATCCACATCATTGCACTCCTGGTTGACATGTCACTGACCACCCAGCTTTCTCACGTGCTCATAGAGTTCCTAAACCATGGGGCAACACCACACTAGCGATTTGGCTCAGGGAGCCTTTAGGAATGCGGGTGGGTTGAGGATTGATATCGCTTGTCGCCATTGGAAGACGAGGCTGTCTTGTTGCAGAGCCAGGGGCTCATTTTGCTGGTGGCCGCCAGGCCTTTTGTCAATCTTTGCCGCATTTGGGGCACCTGTGATTTGCTTGTCGCCGTTGCCAAAAGGGAGCGGCCGAGGAACTTTGGGAGGAGGAAGTTGGAGCTACCAGTGCTGGTTCGGCGTTTTGCCAACCACAATATATATATATATATGTATATATATATACACACGTATATTTAAACTCCCGCAGTGATTTTGTTGTCAATATAGACATATATCTCTAAATTTACTTAAAGATCAGTTTTCAGATCTATAAAAGATCTATATTACTATAAATAAATTTACATAGATATAATATAGGTCTCTATCAATATACTTGAATAGATCTATCAAAAAAACATAGCTCCATTTATAGTTATGGACTTATGGAGTTATACTTTACTTTAGATTCAGATCAGGTCTATATTTCACATACCATGCTTATTACTTATACATCTTAAACTATATCTGAATATTCCATCAAATCATCAATTATTCCATGGTTATTATATATACATCAAAATAGATCTGAATATTCCATGATCATCCATTATCATCAAAACATCCATCCTGGTTTCCCTTGTGGATGGTTGCGAAATCCTGCACCTCGGCTGGTTGAAAGCCTCTAAAGAAAGGGACACTGTATGAAAATGGATGAAGATTTTTTTTTACCCCCATGATGAAACGGAAACCTCCGTAATGTGAAAATATATTTCTGCTTGGATAACTATACACATAGATATATTCCCCATATCGATTATAAATTATATAATTATATATATATATGATACATGATATAATATTTATAATGTACAGTATATATATATATATACATTATATATATTTATGTCCCAGATCTCCCATCATGCCATCGCTCCCCCAGGTTACACCCATTTCACTTCGCCCATCCGTCGCTACGCGGACGTCCTGGTGCACCGCTTGCTGGCGGCGGCCCTGGGCATCGCCACGTTGCCGGAGCAGCTCCAGTCCAAGGCCATGGCCGGCCGTGGCCGATAAACCGGTGGAACCGGAACGAAAAGCCTGGGAAAAACGTGGGAAACACCTGGAAAAACATAAGTTTTACTATGGGTAAAATTTTAAAAGCCATGTTTTACTATGGGTAAAAACATGTAAAAACCATGTTTTACCACTGAAAATGGATGAAAATGGTGTTTTTATTCGCACGAAAATGGAGGGATTTTGCCATGATTTACAATGTTTTACCACTGATCATGATGATTTCACCGGTGAACATGAGGGTTTGGACCCAACTAAGAATCTAGCGGCTTCACCGTGAAAAATGGAGGTTTAACATAGTTTTTCATCATCAAGAGTGGGACTACTATGACTTAATCTGGTTGGTGGTTTGGAACATGAATTTTATGACTTTCGATAATATTGGGAATTTCATCATCCCAACTGACTTTATTAACCAGATTCATCCCAACTTTCCAATAATCATCCAAATATTGGTGGTTACTGGTTGGTGGTTTCAACCCCAACTGACTATTATTTTTCAGAAGGGGTAGGTATACCACCAACCAGTAATTATGGTACGAATTGGGGCTGAACTGGGACTTTTTGAGGATGCAACCTGCAATGAATGGTACTTAATGGGGTGTTTAAGGTTTCCATGGTATATATATATATTCATATATATATATAGATAGATAGATCATTATAATTTATATAGCGAGAGAGGGAGAGAGAGAGAGAAACACTATGATATTTGGTTTCATCTGATTTGTTTTGCCCCCAAATCCTGGATTTAACATGATTTAACCATTAAGAATGAGGACTTTATACCCAAGATAAACAAAGGCCGGCTAAAGCAACGGAGGGTTGCAAGAGAAAACGCAAAGCTGTGAAATAATAAGACGCACAAATTGCTGAAGTGGAGATACAATAGAATCAATAGAGATCCTCACCCATGTTGACCGTGTTTCAAGTTGTTGCAATCAGGATGTAAAACAATATAGTGAACCCTGGAGAACGATAAGTGTGGCCAAACATCAGATTTCTCCCTTGAGGTTTTGCCGATTGCTCCTGTGATTGCTAAAGCTTTCTTCCTCCATAATCGCCCATGGCCGAAAATGTAGGTACTGTGATGCAATTACTGGGCCGTCATTTTTGAGGCCATGATGTTTCAACAGATAGACACTATGCTACGAGAAAAAACTCCATTTTCCGGCAAACCACAGAAGTCAATAGAAGTCAGACATCATCATTACCTTTTGTTTAATGAACTATAACACTATATGACATAATGTCAAGTCCATCATGGGTACTCTCCGGCAAATTAACAATAGATGTGGAGAAATCACGAATGATTTGTAGATCATCTTCCTGGGGAAACCAGCTGGGTTTTCCACAAAAAAATATTACCCCAGGGTATGTTGAGTTAAAACAGCTGGATACATTATAATGACCTCACTGCGACTTCACTGGAATAATGATGAGCAGGCGTAACTATCCCAAAATAGCCTTAATTCATCTTAATTCAGGTTTGTGAATTCTTGCAGTTTACCCAGTTCAGGTTTTGCACATGACTTCCATCGTTTTTCGTCCCCGACAACGCCGGACAACCAACCCGAGAGCGGCAGGCGACCATCGCTGAGCAGTGCGAGAAAATTAACGTGATGCACTGAGTGGGGGCCGGCCTCGGGGACAACCAAAGTCTTGGATTTGCTGATGATGGGGATTAATAATCCATACATATATATATAATATAACATTAATATATATTTAATATAATGTATAACATGTGATATATATATAATACATAATATATAATATGAATTATATATATGGTATATTGTATCTATTATACATACACTATATAATATATAATATAGAATATATAATATATACAAACTATAATATACAAAATATAAAATATAAAATATATATATATATATAATATAATATATAATAAATAATAAATAATAAATAATATATTACATAATATAATCAATCTATAATTTAAACAATATATAATATAAACAAAGTATAATTTACAACAATGCAATATATACATATACTATAATATATATATATATATAATATGTAATATAATGTAACAAAACATAATGTAATATAATATAACATAACATAATATAATATTATATATATAACATATAATATGTATAATATTTACAATATGTATATATATATTATTTTATTTATTACAATATATAATATATGACATATGATATTTGATATATTATATATAATGTATATATTTAATTTAATATAATATAATATACTATAATATAATATAATATAATATAGTATAATAGAATATAATATAATATATAATGTTTATAAATTATAAATTATATATATATACATCATATAGAGCATATAATAATAAATATATCTGGGGATTGGCATTTAATTGGATATTCTGCGGGATGAATATAACTTAATGAAGATGAAAATGATTTGGTTTCTTTTCTCAAAAAATCCACTACTTGGGGAATCCATAGGATATACATATGTGTTTTTTTTTGTGGGTTCCTCAAGATACCCCATTGTATATGGCCAAATTCAGAGGGCTGCTACATGGCGTTCCGTAGAGAAACAACATGCTGGTGGCTGGAATCTATGTTCTGCAGATATGAGAAGCATCTGATGTTGCATCTGTCCAATGTTTATTAGATATTTTAATTTTAGAAAAAGTACAATCCTCTGGCTGATTTTCGATCAAACCATGTTTGATTACGGCTAGTTCCTATGAATATCCCCATTCCTGAGAGTTTAATTCCAATAAAAGTTGCCATACAATTATATACTGCACCATGAAATTCCATTTTCAATCATCTGGGAATGGGTCCATCGACCATCCAACTGGGCCCTGAAATTCAGTGGTTCCTCCTGGGTTTCTTCCCAGGTGAAGCATCGGAGTTCGCAGTTTGCCAGCAGAGCCTCAGCAGATCTTCATACCTTCATGTCGATTGGTCTCAGCTGGGCAGTTGGGCGACTTGAGGGGCGAGGGGCAGCGGCGAAAAAGTCGACTAGAAACACTGGAAATGATGGGCAATTTGGTATAGAAAAGGACTTGGAGTGACTGGAAATGATAGTGTTTTCACATCGTCTTTTAGCGATCGAAATACGTTTAGTATCTTTGTGGGGAGCCCAAAAAAACTTTCAAATGCTGGATGTGGTGGTCCTGCAATCAAGGCGTCGACTAAACATATTCAAACCCGATCAAGTTTGATTATTTGGATCCTCCAAATGCCGGAGACGATGTCTAAAACCATTTCAAGTCGTCAAACAGAAGCTTAGTGACATTGAATACCCAGTTATGCTGTTTTCAATGAGATCCCGGCCTTGTCCGCCACAGACTTGCCGGGTGCCAAGGTTCTTCAACAAGAAGGCAATGGCACGATCCAGATGCGAATCATAGGGATGGCACAGCATGTGTGGTTTGGAAGTACCTGGACCATAGCTCGTACAGTAGTAAATGTACATGTAATACATGTAACTATGTTGCAATGTTGTGATATGTGATAACTGATAACTACATGATCCAACTTTGCCATCTGAGAGATACTGAGAGATGATGCCTAGACCCTCCAACTACCCATAGATTATGGGTTTCATGAAGGTCAGACGGTCTACTAATCCAATGGCCAGTTCAGGAACCTGAAGAGGCACCTACCACAGGACCTATGTAAGGCGTAAGGAGATATACTGCTTGATATGGTTCAGTACCTCCAGTTTAGGCACCCGAATTTCCCATTGACTGTAATCAATCATTTCATTTTGGGTAGCCATGGGTAGTCCCGGACAAAAAGCTCGTCAGCTCCCTACGCTTCGGTAAACTAACAGCTATTGAAAATCCGCATTTATATGGATGATTTGCCTATTAAAAAATGTGATTTTCCATAGTTTTTTGTATGTTTGCCAGAGGGTAAATCTGCGCAGCACGCAGGGTCAACAATCTGCGGAAGCCGTGGTGACTCGCATCCGACGTTCAGGGATGCAGGTGGCAATGGGCCGTGGTTAATGGAGAACGAAAATTGTGATCTACCCTCTGGTTAATGGTTATCTGGTTGGTGGTTTGGAATATTTTTCATTTTTCCATATATATTCGGATATATTGGGAATAATAGTCCCAACTGACTAATATTTTTCAGAGGGGTTGAAACCACCAACCAGTTATTAACATAGCTATGAACAATCATGGAAAATCACCATTTTGTGATAGGACAAAGATGTTTACCATCCGTAGACATGGGCCATTGTCCGTCAAATTACCGGAGGGTTGTGATGATTTCATGGATTGGAATGGGGGAACTGCCGGGTTTATCCACATGGCCTGACATGGCCTGAGGCCCCAAGTACCGTATCGAGATACTTCAAGTGGGTAAAGTTCATGGCCTGTAGACTGGAAATTGGTGCCTTTTTCCAGCTGTGTAAAACGAAAAACTCATCCGTGCGTCGGGGATTTATATGTCAAGTATTCATAATATATTAGATACTTTAGCCAGGGCAATTTATGCAAGTGTCTCTACCAATGATAATCTTAGTCTGGTACCTATTATTCATTATTATTTATTCTATATTCTATTCAATACATTGATGTTATACACAATGTTATACACATCTAAACATGTCATCCCCAAGAAGATAGAACGATAATTAGTGTGGGGCATACGGTGTACATTTCGCCCACGCAGTGCCGCAGGTCAACGTTCCTCGCTATGGCATTGAGGGTGTGGTCGCGATGCCTGAGGTGCTAAGTTGAGATATGGCTGTTATGGCTGTGGCTGAATTCTATGGCATCTATGCCTACGGTTTATGGTAGATAGAACATGATAGAACTATAGTTAATGGGGTTTATAAACCAACTTATAACTGGGAGGCACCATCCTGTGATTTTATTGGAATTTAATGGATTCTTAATGGGTTTGAAGTTTGAATGATAATTTGATATAATTTGATGGGATTTAATTCATGAATTCCTATGCTGATTGATGGTGATTTAACCAACACAATGGGAATAAACTAATGGAGAATTTAACAAATAGCTATGGAAGCCACGGCCCAGTGAGTTTGATGGTTTACGTAGCGAAGATGGTGGTTTTCCATAGCAATGTTAATTCCAGAGGCTAATGCACTGTTTGTGAAAACATGGATAAGACATGGGGGGAACTTTAAACAACGACCTTGAGCCAGGTTTGAAAGACTTTCGGATTTCAGCTTCATGATTGACAATCTTCTGAATCTTCACCAGGGCATCCATGTGCTCATCCAGCAATGAGAGCCCCCATTGACCAACTTTTAACTTTACCAGTTGGATCCATTGATATTTGAGGCAAGAACCATGAACTATAGTACAAACTTCGGCTTTCTCGGACTCGTCAAGAAGAAACATTGGAAAGAAACGGGTGTGAACATGAGGGGTATATACCCTAAACCCGTTGGTTATTATGATTATGTTCCCATTTAAACGAATATGCCGTTTGGGGCGTATGGTATAATTACTCAAATATCTAGAACCATTTTAAGACACACCCATATGCATATTCTTTCTTAACTACATTCAGTATACCCACGAACCCCATTGAATCACTATAAAATCACCTTTGACCGCAGTTAGTTCCTGATAATTGGCTGGTGAATCCCATTTTTCGGACACGTCAGTGGTCATTTTGGATATGTTGGGGCTCGCAGGAGGACTGGGAAGTGCGAGAAGAGGAGCAGTACATCCAGAGCAAAAAGGAGGACATGGGACGACAGCGGTGGGGCTATAACGACCTCACTGTTCGACCGAAGCCTGGAATCATAGTTAAGGAGAGTCATAAAAGAAAGTAGCCGCAAGTTTCAGATTAGTGAATTATGATAATTTACGCCTTTGGTAAACATGGAGATCGGGATTTCCTGAAAAGGGGGACCCCAAAAAGATTTTAACTCATCCAAAATTGGTTGTTATCAATGGGAAAACCAATTGCTTGGGGTACAGTACCCATAGTTTAAGAAACCTTTATAAAATATGGAGATATTATTGTGATATAGCCATGTATAACCAACTGCGTGTTTTTTGGAAAGGGGGGATCCCCAAGTCACCACAGTTGTTTCAATACTAAAATGGCCTAAGTTTGAGTGGTACGCCGGGTTACCCCCCATTTTTAGGAAACCTTCATGCATAACCAGCTAATCTATGATTGGGGATATTTGGGTGTCTCTCAAAATTCGGGGTTTGCAGCACCCCAAATGGCAATGTGCGTAATTCTATAGGGAAAATTATGAGCAATCAGGTGATGGATGGAATAGGGTACCTTATTTTATGTCAAACGCACAGTACATAATAGTATATATGTTCAATATATTGGAGGACTACCATAAGATCCAGTATGGATGTTGATGTTTTTGCGGTGCTATACACTATACACTCAATAACACTTGGATTTTCACATGCTCCATTCGGGGAGTTGATGTTTGTATTTACCCATGATTGATGAATATGTTATAATTTGGAAATCCCCATGAAAACCAACCATGATTTCCTAATTTGTCCAACAAGTTTTGACACTGCTCATCTCCCAAAGTTTATTTTTTGGGCTGGTCTCTCTATAGAGCCTGTTGATGCCGTTCAATATTGAGGTTGAAAAAGTTTTGGTCAAGCGAAAGGGTCAGGTTTGGGGGAAGATGTTTCTCCGTTATTTAAGGAGGGTGTGTTTGAAAATGGGGTATACCCCGCAAACGACATATTTTGGTGGGGAACATGATCGAACACTATTGGATTCGGAGGTACATGAGAGAAACCCTTTCGGGGGGTTCCACAAATGAGGCTACCCCAATAGCTGGAAAGTTTATTTCATGGAAAATCCGAAAAACATGATGATTTACTGGTTGGTGGTTTGGAACATTTTTTATTTTTCCATTCAGTTGGGAATAATAATCCCAACTGACTTCAATGACTTCCAATATTTTTTCAGAGGGGTAGGTCAACCACCGACCAGATTTAGGGGTGTCCCTATTTTAGGACCTCCCCCATTTCTTGTTTTCTAACGGACTGCCACAGTGGTTTCCTCTTGATGTTTTCCAGGCGGGGCGCATTGAAATTTTCGCCCACATCATGGTGCACTCCTCAGTCGCTGATCATGAAACTGGTACTGTAGATGCCTTACTTTAATGAGATTTAATGGGATTTAATGGGATTCAATGGTATATATGGTGATTCAATGGGATTTAATGGGATTTATTAGGATATATGATGGTATACCCTTTGGTAATTTGACATAGCTATTTAACATGGCCCATAGATAGAAATAGTTGATTTACCTATATTAAAGATGGTGATTTTCCATAGCTAAGTTTACCAGAGGGTACATATTATGATAAGTTATAACTTATAAACATCATACATACCCTCTGGTAAACTAACATAACTATGGAAAATCACAATTTTAAATGGGAAAACTCACTATAAATGACCATGTTCAATAGCTATGTTAAATTACCAGAGGGTAACACACGTATCATAATACTGTAGGATCAATCCAGAAACGTGGGTTGTGGGTCTGTAGCAATATTTCTGCGAGTCAAAATATAAGATGTAGATCATGCACGGCGGGTTTACGTATCCCATCAATTATGAATATTATTTTTATACATCCGATTCTGGTTGGTGGTTTGGAACATGTTTTATTTTTCCATAATATATTTATATCGGAACATCCTTCCCATTGACTTTCATATGTTTCAAGATGGTTATTGCACCACCAACCAGACATCCATTGTTCATCTTTTGTTCTTTAAGAACTGGCTACGGTTTCCTCTCGTCTTGGAACCGCCCCCGGCCGAGCCGCTCGCCGTGGCGGTTCCTTTTTGTGTCACCGGCAGGTTTCGATCGAAGCAGACAACTCAGACTTCAGGCGGTTTCTCAGGGACCATGAGGGGATTTTATGGGAAGACACCAATGGGGCTTTCCATCAATGGGGCTAGCCCCAAATCATCATCCATTGATGGAATGGTCCACTTTTTTTCAACCAACCAGCTATTGGGGTAGCATGACTTTGGAAACCTCCAGCTTTTTGGGACTTGATGATTAGTCAGGTCTCCTGAGTTGGATACCATGACATACTCAGCGCATGGTCAACCATGAATTTATAATACCCTCTGGTAAACATTCACAGTTTGCTATTGAACATGGCCATAGTTAAATGGTTGATTGAGCCATTAATAGCATGGTGATTTTCAATAGCTATGTTAAATTACCAGAGGGTAATTCATAGGGATTTATACACCCATTGTGCTTGATTCCCATGGCATGGGATGACCAGAAACCAGAAACACTTTTTTCTTTGACCATGGCGTCATGGAAAGATCCGTAGAAATATGGAATAAACAGGAATAAACAAGGTAATATGATTCGATCTTATTTCATATTTCTCTAGATCGTTCCACCCCCATATATATATGTATACATATACTTGTATATGGGATAATGTATATACAAAACCTATAAACATTTAGCAAGTGGTATATGGGACATATCCTAGTAATGCGTTTTGAACCACTTGCTAAATGGGGATGGGTCTGTAATAATAGCTGGAGGACTCATGGAAAGTCCGAAAATAACATGGATGATTTAGGGGTACCTCCATTTTTAGGAAACCTCCATATTTATAGATTATGTTTGTTTCATGTTTGTTTCTTTTAAAGTCTCTTGTTCGGCCAGATGGACCCATGATGGATGCGCTTAACGCTAGCTAAAAGTGGCTTGTCAGACAAGTTCTCATGGAATCAACGGCCGGAAAAAACAAACACCTATGGAACAAATAATGTGTTCACTTTTGGTAGAAACACTGTATGTTTCGATGAACCAAGTGCTAATGTTACTAATGTACATACGATGTCATACGATCTGATTGTCCCTAGATTCCATAGATTTATCTTTCTCCATGCCACTTCAGGTCTTACCAGACGCTTTTCTGTTGGCTATATCCCCTCCACAAGGATAACCTGCTGGCCAGGAATCGCACCAACATCCGCTTTGAACGTCTCATCAAGGATGGTGAGCGTCGGAGTGCACAGCAGATGGCAAGTGGAGATGTGGGATGTGCGCATGACTCTGAAAAATGGATGAAACAATGTATCCCTTGGTTTGGTAAGTACAATCTTGAGTCAAAAATGGATCCCATAACTCTAGATGGAGTATATACCTTGACGCTAGCATGTTTTGAGTCAAGCTGGTTCAGGGCTCTCTGGGTGGATCCGCTAAAGAGATAACCCAGGTGAGAAGTACAAAGAGGTGGAGGAGTCACGAAAGCAGGTCCAGAAGGAGCTGCGGGAGATGGGCGAGTTGGGATTGGAGTGATGAATATTCAGAAAATAGTTTCACAAGTTGAGAACTTGATCAGCAAGGCAAGTGGGCCTTCACCAACAAACATGAGGATGATCTTATACAGCAAAGAATTGGAAGAATACACTGTTTGGTAGTTTTTGGGGTTTGTGACATTGGTTGTAGATGAGCTACCTAGGAATTTCCCAACCACAGGAATTTCCCAATCACATAAACGGTTGCTTGATGCGTGTATCAACGGATTGGTTTTGCTGATTTTGTTGAGACAATCTGAACCGCAAAACCATGGTTTTTACATGGTTTTACCTCCAAATGTATGAGGCTGGTTGGTGGTTTGGAACATTTTTTATTTTCCATAATATATGGGATAATCCTTCCCATTGACTAATATTTTTCAAGATGGTTAAAGCCACCAAACCAGATGAGGTTTCGTGTCATTTTTGCCATCATCCGGTCCTGAGAACAGGGCTTTTTGAAAATTCCTCAGGAGATGTTCCCCGACCTGTGCCTCGGACGAGGGCTGGGCGCGACTCTTTAGGGGGCTCAGGTAGTGCTTGTTGCTGAGGGGGTTCAGATTGGGTTTCCAGAATCACAAACCAGTTGGCATGTTTTGATTATTGCATTATTGTGTACCCGTGATTGGGATAATTTAGTGGGGATAGTTTCTAGTTGAAGATGTCGAAGACCAAAATATCGATCGTAACCCCTTGAGCCTAATATAAAAAAGAAACACATGAAGCGAAATCCGAAATTTGAGTTGATATGATTAGTCATTGGTGGCATTTGATATACCCATGGGAATACCCATGACCTCCATGACCCGGTCAAAATTTTTATTGGGGTCCCAGTCATGGGTGGTCTTCGACTCCGAGGCTGGAGCGGGAAGCCAATTGAAGATCGCGGCTGAGCGCCGCGCTGCGCTGGAAAAAGATGCCCACGAGCGGCAACTGCCTGGTGAGTCATGATAAACCTGTTGATTTTCTCAGAGAAATATAGAATATCATCAGCAATATTATACTTCAGATGCTGGTAAAATAGTAAATGGAGTCCACAAGCAACATCAACGATTTTGGAAGTGGGTGTTTTTTTTTGCAAAGCAACAAAACTTGGGTGTGTCTAATTTCATTCGTATACCCCCAAAATGGCAATTTTGGTTGGGAATTTTGGAAGCTCATGGGACATGATGATTAACCAGTGGATGGAATAGGGTACATCTATTTTCAGAAAACATAATATAAACGTGTATAACATATACAATGTGGGGCCCCCAAGATAGCTAAGTTGGTTTATGACTCCAATAACTATGGTTTATGGTACTTATAACTATAGTTATGGGGGTTTATATAGTTATGGGGGTTTATAAACCAACTTATAACTGGGGGGCCCCACTATGTATATATATATAGTTATATAATGCTATAATTTATACCAATGTTAAATCACCATTAAAAACCATGAACAAACATTGAATCATAATTTCATTGGAACAACCCACCCTTCTCTGGAATTCATTCACCAGCCAGGAACGCCAGAGTTTTGCCGAAGATGAAGAACTCTTGGCACGCCTGGGTGACTTGTGCTGGCGCTCAGTGTGGAAAGAAGGCAAGCAGATGGTTTGCGGGAATTTTTATCTGGCGGTGTTTCTCGCATCAGAGTAAAACACTGTTTGGTGTTTCTCGCCCATATTGCTATGATACCCTCTGGTAAACTAACATAGCTATGGAAACTCACAATTTTTAAAGGGACAACTCACTATTAAAGGCCATTTTCAATAGCTATGTTAGTTTACCAGAGGGTAAGTTGTTTTTCTTGAAATTTTGTGAGGCTGATCCTCGCAAAATGCCAGTTCTCTGACTGGGAGAATTCATTGATGATGAGGTCCCATGGGTCCCATAGTTGATCTCTATCACAGTCACTATCATCTATCAAGCCATATAACAATGTCACTATCATGTGATATATGCTATCATATAATAATAACCACTATCTATCACTATCTATCATCTATCATTGTGAATTTCCCATAATTTTTAACAGCCATAGCAATGTTATAGCAATGTTTTTTTTTCATTTTCCCTTTGTTCATAGTGATTTTTGTTTCCTTTCTTTTTCACCGTCCCAGGTTGGAGCACCATCTGGCTCGCTTGGCGGGCTTCGCCGCTGAAGGTGCTGGTAACTCGAGTAGGATATGTGCTCCAAGTGTTCCTAAAAGAACTAGAGATATCCTCTGGTAATTTAACATAGCTATTGAAAATGGCCATTTATAGTGGATTTAACCATTAAAAATGGTGATTTTCCATAGTTACGTTAGTTTACCAGAGGGTATCTAGAGACACTGGTAAGCCATTGTAAGCCATAGTAAGGCCAAAGTGACATGAACAAGTACACTAAGCCGTTGACAATCTCGAACCTTGATGAGTACAAGACATTACCGCCTGACTGCAGCAAACAAAAACCGAAAAGCCGCTGACGGAAGGAGATGGCAGCATGAGGTTGCAGAAAGAAGCTCCTGCGCGACTCTGCAAGCACGGGGTTTTTGGCATCGCAGGGCCCATTGGCCCATTGGGGATGAGAGTCAATAGAGTTGGAGCAACCTCATTTTGGGAACCAAATGATGACACCATGAGTCAATCTCAAATTGATATATTTTGATATCACAGCCCTAGCGAATCAGAAAAACATTGTGCAAATCAGCGTTGGAGTGGCTCGGTGAGGGTATTCTGGAATTGGTACTTAAGAAGGATGATTATATATAGTCCAAATGCGTCCTATGGTGATTGATCTTTTTGCCAGCTTTCATTTCATATGTTTCTTACGAACCTCAATGGATTGTTTTTTTTTGGAAAATCTTCACCGGAACCATGGTTTTACCCAAAAGAATGGTGGAAAAAAGGTGTGTTTCCTGAGAGTTTCACTACCAATTCAAGGAATACCTCCATCCTAATGATAAAAACACCCCCTAAGTCCAAAATGATCAAACATATGTGGACATCCCCTATTAAACCATGTGATTTTTGGGGGGTCTTTAGTATTATGGGGACGGGATTCCTGTCTCAACGAAGCAAGCCATTCTGGACCCAACCAGCGTGGCCCAGGCCACAAGTGGTTGCAGCACACGAGGAAGCTGCAGCAGCGTGCTTGAAGCTGGTGACTTCGCCCAGTTGGGAGTGTTCCTTGTGACATGCTGCGCACGGACAAGAAGGATGATGATGATGATGATTGATGATGATGTAATAAATACATTATATACCTATCAATATTTTGTACTGTTATGAATAATCAATATGAATACCATGATATGTCATGATTATGATTATGATTATGGTAACTATGATAACTATGGTAATTATAGATTAATTATAGATTAATTATACATTTGTTTTTCCCCAAAGTTGAGGTACCACATCACCTGCCCAATTTGTTGCTGGAAATTCATTCCATTCGTGTCGAGGCTCGAAACTTGGCGGTGGGCAACCCGGAGATCCAGGCAGGAAGGTCTTCCCCAGATGTGCACATAGTTTTTCCGGTGATTTGTATAATCCACTACCCATATGCTCCATGTATGGTATATATGCCAACATTGGGGGTATATTGATGGTAAATGTTACCATATATAGCAGCACCATGGATCCTATGGGCTATAATATGATACAAGTTCCACTATAATCCACTATAACTTGACATGTTCCAACCAACAAATCCACTATAATTGTAAACATATTATATATTTATAGATATGTTTTTTTTCCAGATACCAACCGGTTTTTCCCAAGCTACTAAATCTCTTTAAGATCCCTATTCTTGATAATTAAATTCCCATGAATCACCAGAAAATCCCTTTAAAACAGCTATAGACTGTATGATCCTATAATCATGTTTTTACCGGCAGTATAATAACTGTTATTGAAATCACCAATTACATGACCATAAGATTACATGTTTCCAGAATTTTCCAAGAATGTTCATTATAGTCCCAATTGTTTCATTCAAATCATTATTATACCTGATGTCTTCCCGTTAAAATCACCATTAATCACCATTAAATCACAATAAACACCAATAAACATCCAATTAAATCCCTTAATTTCTATCAAATCCCCTGAAAATCCCATCCAAATGATCAAATCATCCTTAAAATCCCAACTACATTCCCAGGGCCGCTGGTGGCGCCGCGGCTTGGTAGAACGCCTGGCGGTGCAGGCCAGGTGCGATCTGGCAGCGTGCGAAGGCCCAGGGTGGGGGTGCCCCAATAGCTGGATGGTGTGCAATGGAAAATCCATGAAAATCCCCTTCTATAAATGGATGAAAATCCCATGACAATTCCAATCTAATTAAAAAATATTAAAAATCCACACTTATGAGGGTTGGTATTTTTGATTGGTATTTTCATGGGTATAACCTGCCATAAGGAAATTCAATGGATTAACCTGATTAACCATTGATGGATTTGAATGATTGATTTTTAGGGCTAAAAGCTATTGATTTTGAATCAAGTTGGAGACACCACCATGACGATTTTGAATCATTTTGGAGAAACCACCATTACGAAAAACTCATCATTTTTAAAGAATCATATGATTGAATGGTTCTAAAAAACATGAAAGCCGTTTGTTCGAATGTTTTAGATCTAAAATTCTGAAGCATGTCTGTAGGACTTGCCTTTTTTGGGGATATGTTTTGGATAATTTTAAACATTAAACATACCACCACTGCTTAATCCTCCGCCAGTGGGAATATCAGCAGCATATAACGACTTCACATCGCGACCTCACTAATGGTTAGTAGGGGTAAACTATCCACTTGTTTTTTTTTTAATTCAAGCAGCAGAACTGGAGGCAGCACTGCCAAGGCCCAGCGGTGAGCGGTCTGCAGCGTGGTGTGAGGCGGTGTCCCTTGGATCCCTTGGCAGCCTGCGGAAAACAACGTGGGTCGAAATTCAAAACTGTCATGTTTGATATAGGATTTTGGGGTGATTCTGGGGTGATTTTACTGGGATTTTATGGTGATGAATTGGATTTAGTATTGGACATGGGATAGGAACTTAGGAACTCTGGGAATCAGGTCCATGGCTTGCTGGAAAAGAAAAACCAGCTATACTTCCATGAATTTCCCATGAAAAAACATCCATTCATAGGCGATAAATGGCGATAAAAACAATTGCCACCTTTGATTTCCGGGTCATTCAATTGAAATATTCATCGAAATTTAGTCAAGTTTAGTTTGCGAGCCTCTTGAACTTTGAGGTACCACCAACTATATGCATCAAACTTGAGGATACCTCAGAGCTTGTGACCGCTTGCTTACGCTTCATAAAAAGGAATACCCTCTGGTAATTTAACGTAACTATGGAAAATCACCATGTTTAATGGGTAAATCCACTATAAATGGCCATTTTCAATAGCTATGTTAGTTTACCAGAGGGTATCATGGAATATCCCCAAGTAAAAACAGCTGCAACAAAAAGCAAAGAGATTAACGATGGCAAATAGAAAACCCAACCAACCGGTTCCCTTATTTTTTTCCGAGAAGAATATGTTGGGTTTGTACCAGGATTCAGGGGGAAACCGTTCCCATGATGTTTTCCATCATGTTCCCCATTCATTATATAGTTATCATGTTTCCCACCATGTTCCTATAATGTTCCCATAATTTTCCTATAATTTATGTTGGGTTAATTATCACGTTAGATCTATGGGTTCCTATAATTTGTGTCCCACCATCTTTTCCCTATATTTTTCATGTTCTTTCCCGTCGTGTTTCATACTTTAATTACGTTCCCATCATGTCTCCCTATGAAAATCGCCATATTTCCGTTGAAGGCCTTCACCGCACTTAGGCCTAGTTTTA
Source organism: Cladocopium goreaui (assembly GCA_947184155.2). Classification (NCBI taxonomy): domain Eukaryota; class Dinophyceae; order Suessiales; family Symbiodiniaceae; genus Cladocopium; species Cladocopium goreaui. The sequence continues at coordinate 94,909 of CAMXCT020004179.1, read as the reverse complement.
TGGCGAACGTCCTGGCGAACAACCCGGAGTTGAGGGCTGAGGCACGCTGCAGCATGGCTGTCCAACAACGAGCCATTGAAATCCATTGAAAATACCATGGTTTAAGTGGTGAATATAGGAACTTCTACCACCATTTTTTTTGGGGGATTCTGATTGCCCATGGCAGGTATTCCGGGATTTCATCCAGAAAAAGGCTGATGTTATCTGATTTCAATGGAAGACATGTTGGATTCTCATGGATTTAACACACAAGAATTGGGAGTCAAGCATAGTTGATGAGGATCTCAGGTTGATTTCATGGGGATTTCGCTCCAAAAAATGGATGTTTTCAACACCATTTGGAGCCTGGGCCAGGCGCTGGAAGCCTTGTGGCCCCATGGCCTTTGTGCTGTGCTGGCGATGTGCAGGGGGTGCCCAGCGAATCGGTAGAAAAATGGATGGTTTATCATGATCAAATGGTTTTTGAGATGGCCGAAATTATGGTTTTTTTGGAACCATGGTTCTTCCCCATTTTCCGATACACCTCTTGACTTGTGCCCAAATTGGGATTCAATAACTGATTCAATCCCAATTTCTAGTGCAAAACGCCCACCTCAATTCCCCTACGAATTTAAGCTACAAAGTTTGTGGCCTTGTGCCTCTTACAGAGGCTTCCATTTTAGTCAGGCTAACCGTGACATGAAATCCAGGCCCAAGATTTTGTAGCTTAAATTTGTGAATTTCATTTGATAAAGGAATCATTTTAATCATGTTAGCCAATCATAAAAATCGGAGTGGCATTTTATAAGGAAACATGATGAGTTTCATGACATAGGGACAGAATATGACAGTATTCAAGCTCGTCCGTTTTTCAAGGTTGTTGAACATGAATTGGCATTTTGTAGCTAAGGCCATTTTGGGAAAACATGGAACTCAGCAACCTCATTCTATAGCCCCAAGCTTGTGACAAATTTGTGTAACCTACAGAGTTAGGGTCACAACGTCTCCCCTGAAATTCGATGGGGCATCCATCTCATCAAAACTAGGTCAATCTTAGATGGCTAGTTTAATCCTTTAATCTTTTGGTATCAATGGGATTATCATGGATGATCTACTCACCAGCGAAGAATCAGATTGAAAGCTCAGCTAAGCCACACGGATCTCTCCAAACATGTGGTAAAGTCCCAAACTTTAAAGGCCAAAAAAAAAACATTGAAACCCCCAAAATCAGCCTTTGTGGGCCACATTTCCCAACAATGGGGCCACTTAAGAATTAGCATTTGAACATCCACCATTTAGTTCGATGATTTTGCCAGCTATATAATATGAACATAATATAAACAGATAGACTTCCAAGGGGGATTTCCCATCAACCCACATGGTTTTTATGCATTTACCCCATGGTCCTATGGTCGTCCCCCGTGGAGGTTGGCGGCGTCCCGACCATGGCTTCCTGCTGCTGCAGAACCTCTTCTCCGGAGGTCGTTCCCGTCGGCGGGAACCACGACGTGGAGCGACAAAGAGTTTGTGACCCGTGGTAGTTAGGATGCAACATGATTTACTGGTTGGTGGTTTGGAACATGATTTTCATTTGTCCATATATTGTTGGGATGTCATCCTTCCCATTGACTTTCATATTTTTCAAGATGGGAGAGAAACCACCAACATGATTTAACGTGATTGAATCTTGATTGAGTATGAACCAATGCATCAAGATGAATGTTTTGGTGATTTAAACTTAAACCTTCATTCAACTAATCAAACACCTGGGGTAATTGGTCATGTTTTAACCAATCATGGGGGGAATAAGATGATTTGACACACCAAAAAATGAGGAGAAGAGGGGATGGCTCAAGCTTATTGACTATCCATCCCAGTTTGGGGGGACGGTTGTGATGTAAAAAACACAGGCACTCAACATATCTCGACGTGACAAATTGTGTTGGCCTATTTTAACCCAATGTTTGAGTTTTAACCCTCTGGTAAACTAACATAACTATGGAAAATCACAAGTTTTAATGGGAAAACTCACTATAAATGGGCCATTTCAATAGCTATATAATTAGTTTATACCAGAGGGTACCATAGTTGTAGCAAGAATTGATGGGAAAACGGGGAAAAGTCACTGTCACTGACTAAAGCCATGGTCCGGGATCAGGACTGTTCGCGTTTGGAGAACATGCGAACGATGATGGCCCCACAAATGTATAGCCAAAGTGCTGGAAGATTGACCTTGGAGGTACCCCAATGACTCACCAGAAATCAGGTAGTAACCCTCCAAAATTGGATGTGTGTGGTATGAGTTTTTGCCACATGATCAACAACTCTTACTTGTTTTTTTTTTTCATCCGTGGAAAATAATTTTTGGGAATATGTGTTCCATATATTGGGAATGTCATCATCCCAACTGACGAACTCCATCATTTTTTCAGAGGGGTAGGCTCAACCACCAACCAGGTTGGGCGTCCTGATTCGGCGTTTCCGAATCCATCCATTGATCATTGGGCTCGGCGAGCCGAGCCATGCTGCCATGCTTTGGATGGGGTGAAACTCTTCAGCGTTTTTGCAGGTCATCGACGCTTGGGCCAAGATGGCTGTGTGCTGGGGCCCCGGACGGACGGGCGAACTGGGACAAAATAATCGAGGTAGATGGGGGATTTCCAGCTGAGCTGATCAATTGCAGAAGTTGTCGATCATCCAGCAATGGGATGTGCTGCAGGTTCCACGTGATTCTGAGTCTTCTGCGGGTTGGGGTCCTCAGAGGGCATTAGTTTTTTTTGGAGGGTTGGATTTGCTAAAAATCGGTGAGTCGAAAATATGTTCTCCAAATTTCTCGAGAAATGTGAGCTTTGGAAAAATTGGCCTTGGGCTTGCCTTATGGCTCAGAATTCGGCAGCATAGGATGTCCTGTCGGTGAGTTTGGGTGTCCAATAGAAGTTGATCAATCAGCAGTCACGACTTTAACGGACATCAGCTTTTCAGAGACTGTTCGTTTTACCAGAGAAAACCAGGAAACCTGTGGAGTTACTGGACCAAACTGCGAGAACTGAGGCATCCTGGGCACAAGCGGGGTGAATGCTATACCGAAAAAAAAACAAAAAGTCAAGGACATTAAATTCATAGCGTGGGAAAATCACCACTCACCACCTATATCCATCACATCCATCGAAATATCCCATCCATATCCTTCTTTTCTAGTTGGCGATGTCAATCATTTGTCATGATCCCAACATTTTTCACAGCTACTGCCCGAAATACCAGTTCCAAGTCAGTAAGTCACCTCATAAAATAAATGGAATGATGACCCTATTTAATCTATTTCTAACATGGTGATAACCTATGGTAACCTACAAGATTCACTGGTTTCTAGGCCTTCAACTGCAGGGGTTGACCCCTTCACCCACGCCTTCCGTTGCGTTCCACGGGGCCTTCATCGAAACGGGGCCATGGCTGCTGCGGCCTGGCCATTCGGCCGCTGGCAGCGCCTGGCATCGTTGCTCCCGAGCGGCTGGTTGAAACTCTGCGGTCTCGGAGTGCTGCTGAGTTTCTGCTGGCGCTGGCGGATCTGGCGGCGGGTCTTGAAGCTGTGGCTAAGCAGTATAGCCTGTATAGCAATGTGAACAAAGGAGTTTCTGGAGGGTCATTTACAGTTTAGACATCTTTTAGAAATTAGAATAGGTATATAATATATTATATAAAGTTGAAGATGAAGCGTTGGCAGAGCCAAGAGGGTAATCTATCGAGTTGAATCAGCGTCAGGGATGAGCATCAGGAATCAGCATCACAGGTCTTAAAAAGTCGAGCCAGTCACCAGAGCAGTTCACTGCGATGTCACACCACCCATTTGTAGCCGGATTTGTTTAGGGGTTGTTTGAATTTGTTTGAGGTATGTTTGCGGTGTGTAAAAAAGCCTTTTTTGTGCCTTGTTCAGGGTATGATTGGGAGTTGACTATAGTTGAAGGCAAGTTTAGGTCATTCTAAGCCTTACGCTTGGCTAAGCTTAGAAGTTGGGAGAGGTTCATCTCATTCAAAGTCGAAGTATGCCGAAGCTTAGATGATTCATCAGAAATTATCAGAAAAGGAAAGATACGGCATGACATATCAGAACTGTTAAAGACATGTTTTGACCAGTTTAAAGTAGTTCAATTATTGAGATATTCTCAGATAATATGAAGAAGACATGCGGATATGTGGCCGGGTTCAGCAACATTGAAGATCAGTGACAATAACGGCGTTGAGATGGATTCAGGCTGCATCAAGTAGATCAAGTAGTGTGCGGATCCATACTGATCTAAATTCGTATGTATCATGTACCCTCTGGTAAACTAACATAAAACATCATAAAACTATGGAAAATCACCATGTTATTAGTGGGATTTAATGGGTAAATCAACTAGAAATGTGGTATTTTCAATAGCTACGTAACAAATTACCAGAGGGTATCCCAGAATTGTGTTCCTTTGCCACGCCTTCAAAATTTCAATTCAAACAAATAACATGTCACATGTCAAACAATATCGCCAAATTATCATCACAACATCTATTTTATTATGTTCAATTCCTTATTAATTAAGTTGATTATTTGTTTCCCAATGCCAAACCCGGATTCCACAAAACTCTCTTGGTTAATTTGGGTTATCCCCAAAAATTGTACATATAAACTACTATGGTAATTAGACGATGAACTTATGCATTAACTCCAAACAATATCGCTTACTGCAATTTTGTTTACCATTATGATACTATTATTGTGTATGATCTATAGTAGCACGATTTTATATAGTGATATATAGAGAAATAGCGATCAATTACTAGCGTCCATTTGCTTCCAACCCACCCACCTCAGGAGATGGCGCCTGAGTCGCGCTTCACGGCCCTCCGCCATTGTTGCGCAGCATGCGCAGCGTGACCCGGAGATGGTGACGTTGGAGTCGGGTGACATCGACCCGACAACAGTGGCAGTGCCGCCTGCCACGGCTTCAAGGGGCATGGAGCTGCGACCGAACCCTGGAATCATGGTTAGATTGCAGGGAATCATCCCAAAATGGCCGCAAGTTTCAGGTTAGTGAATTACTGTCATTTGATATAATTTGCCCAGATAAATGGAAACTATGGAACATGGCCCATTAATAGATGATTTAGCTATTAAAGATGATGATTTTCCAGAGCGATATGTTAAATTACCAGAGGGTAACCCAAGATGCCATCCCCAATTGGGACATATGTGGGATGATGTAACATAAGTATGAATGGATGGCATGCTTCATTCTTGGGGCAGTTAACTGTCAAAATAGAGGGATATAAGTGAACAATAATTATATGTAAAAAGTGATAAATGATGGTTGGTTGATGATTATAGGGAGGTATGCTCCCCAGTACTAATTTGGGATTGTCATAATTCATGAACTGGGAGTCCCGTTCTTAACCAACATGAAATGAAACGAATTCGGGGTTTCTGAACACTGCTCAAGTGTCGATCCACAAATCGGAGGGTTGAAGGAGATCATAGAGAGATCCATTTAAAACTATATTTATAATATATCATGATTTACCTATTAGACATGCCACATTTCTCCATGTTTAGAATGATGTTCTCTAGCTACGTTACCCTCTGCTAAACTAACATAACTATGGAAAATCACAATTTTTAATGGGAAAATCCACTATAAATGGTTATTTTTAATAGCTATGTTAAATTACCAGAGGGTACATCACCAGCCGGGTCTCGTTGCTTTGAGGCCGACCGTGTCGTCGGTGTCGCCCTCGCCACCGCCCGCCCCGGCGCCGGCGCCGCCGGCGTCGGACGTGGCGGCCGCGGTGAAGGCGGCGCCGCGGCCCAGGGCCGAATCGGGATTGGCGCGGGGGTTCTTCAACAAGCCGGCCAAGAAGGTGGGGAAAAGCATGGGAAAACCATGGGAAAACCATGGGAGGCAAAAAAAACGGGAAACATATTCATATGTTAACTATTATGTTACTACAGTATATTTATATTGGTTTGTTTGAATGGGAATTATATGTGGATCGAATATATCGTACTATATTAGTTAATATTTACGATTGAATATGATTCTATATATATATATGTATCTTATGTTACTATGTTGGCTGGACTTTACTTTGCGTGGGGAAAGACATACTTCAAAGGTAGCATGCATGATGTTGATGCAACAACATAGATATATGTGCCTCAAATGAAAGGTGGTGCAACATGGCGCAGCAATTTTATTTTGCTGAAACATAACTGATATTGATTTGAGACTTGCCAAAGGTTGGAGTTCAGAGTATCTAAAGGAAGGGAGGCCAATCGCAACCATTTGAAATATATTTTGTTGATTGTGTATTGTAGGCACTGGTACTATTTGGTTTTAGATTGTTTTAGTTTTTAGAGTATTGGGGATTACCACAACATATCATAGCCAACAGATGAAATACCTATGGGGATAAGATGCTGTATTGTGCATGTAACCAACATAGTACAGTTATTCTAGTGGATATTATAGTACATCATAGTACATTATAGACGGATGTTATTTGTCCTAAAATACTATGATGTACTATGATATTGGTGGTTTAGGTATACCTAACTGGACCTCCCGCAGGCGAAGAAAACCCCTGAGCCGCCGGCGACGGCCGAAACCGTGAAGCCTTCCACTGCGGAAACGCTGGAAGCACGTCAGGCGGCGGTGCCTTTGATGAAGGCATTGTGGGTATGAATCGGTCAAGATTCTTGTGCCCGAATCTGGGTGTATTTATGATTTCACTATACAATAATATACATTATATATATATATATCCCATAGGATCCATGTATGGTATATATGCTAACATTGGGGGTATATTGATGGTAAATGTTACCATATATAGCAGCACCATGGATCCTATGGGTATATAATATTGTATAGATATCTACCTATGTCCAACAAAAACCTAATAATTGTATGGCCAGATGCCCAGGTTTTTAATCATGTCAGATGTCAAAACCTACGGAAAATCATCGGACTCATAACTTGGTCCAGTTTCATCCATCGCTTGCCATAACTATGTAGCAAAATTATAAATAATTATATATATATACATATGTATCCCCATTAAATCCCATTAAGTCCCATTAAATCACCATTTTACTTACACATATATATATATATATATATATATATTAGGATTTTCCCATTAAAGTAGCATTAAAATTACCCAGTGGGCTATCCGGATGACTTGCCATGTTTTTTTCCAAGGCCAAGGATGCTGTCTTACGCGAACAGGAGGCGTTTTATGATGACGGACGTGGACCCATGGAACTCGGAAAATGTTGGGAAGATTTTTAGGGTGGGGAATACTGCAGATGCTCCCAAAAATGGTTGATTGGAATAATTATAGGTGATTCCCACCTAAACGTATAATGGGGGTTCCCCTTAAATCCCATGACCTAAAAAAGTCAAATGCATGATTTGGGTATAACCAACAGTCATGGTATTACTACAAATGGAGATTACTAGTACAGGGAATACTTCAAATAATTTACCCTTCAAATAATTACATCCATACCCTATAATCTGGGTAAATTATAGGGTATAACCAACAGTCATGGATGAATCATGGATGATTGGAATAATGTGGGAGGAATTATATGTGGGATCCACCCAATAATGGTTGATAATTAGTGGCTAATAATAGATGGGGGTATAACCAACAATCATGGATGAATATTGGATAATTGGAATAATGTAGGATCCACCCAATACTAAATGGGAGGGATACTAATGGGGATAAATGGGAATAGGATGGGAATAATGTGGGTCCAGGTATAACCACGAATCATGGATGAATTATGGATACTCTCCTGTAATTGGAATAATGTGTGATAAACACAATAATATAGTGTTATAGTCTAAGATACAATAGGAATATAATGGTACCCTTATGGTAATTTAAAAATTGCAATGGAACATCACCACTTTAAAACGGTAAATCATGGAACAAAATGGATGTCTACACAGGCCATAGAGAATTGACTATCTATGGATTATCAATACTCATCCAATGGGCCTCTGGATGTACATGCAATGAATTACCAATCCCCATTTGTAGATGATATTCTCATCTATAGAAGCCCCTTTAGTTCGTGGAATTCCCAGCCAGCCATATTTGATGTCCCATTCGCAAAAAGATAAATCACCAGAGGCTACTGGAAAAAACGCATATCCAAGTGGAATGAATTGGGCTTTGTATTGGTACAATTATAACCCAATGGTATATATACTTTTCATAAATTGTTACATGATATCTGGTAAAATCGACTTCAAATGTGTCCACTAAGATTTATCAACCATTGTCCATCCCACTCGATCTCCTGACTAATGGTTGAGAGCTAGGTTAATACCCATTATCCGTTAACCATTCATCCACAACTTCTCCTAGCTTCCAATCTGAGTCGCCTCGCAGGCTGGCGTTCGCTTCTTCCACAGCTGCGCATTCCGCGAAGCGAAAACGACGCTCTACAAGGTAATGAAAGATGGACGGGCGAAAAAAAACACAGGAATGCATGGTGACTTACACGGTACCGGCCGCAAGTCGTGCAGCATTGTCTTAAGTCGTCCCGGGTTTGTGTGCCCAACCTAATGCTGAATTCCAGCCTATGTCTTTTGATTTATATCTTTCATGAGATTCATTTTTTTTGGGTGTGCGCATGTCATTCCGTCAAAAGGTGATTTTATGGATTTTAATTGGCTTTAGTTTGAATGGTAATGGGATGTTATGGGGATACAAAACCAGCCAATTGTGGAAACCAGTATGAAGTCAAAGCTCACAGGTCTCAGGTTATCTTTATACAGCGGTTCCGAAGTTCCAACCATAGTGCCATAGTGTTTTGATTTTTTGGGACGATCGTCCCCAACGTGCGAGGAACATGGCCCAGAGTTGTGAGGGATTCGGGCTGGTTGTTGGTCCTGAAGTGAGAACAAAGGCACTGGAGCATTTCCATTTTGTACTGGATTGGATATCCCTCTTGCTGTTGATAGAATGTGTCATCCCCCATTGCACTAGCTGTTGTTGTTTACACTTCCTTCTGGTTGAATTTGCATGTTTGTTGCTGTAGTTCCTCAATGTTCCTTACATGTGAATCCAAACTTGCTGACTTGAGCTGCAGAAAACTGCCTGGGGTCCCTGGGGTTCCTCGAAAAAGCATCTTACCTGCGATAATGATCCCAAATGACCTCCATATGTTTAAGGGTTAGATGGACCTTTTGATATCTTTTGATCATTTATTGTCACCCATGCTCCATGGATTGATCCATTTTGTTGCTTCGATCCATTGACTCCCAAATCCAGATTTCAGATAGAAGGTACCCGAACTCCCATTTTTAACCAGTGTTGGACAGAAATTCTGCACGTGGGGAACCCACCCAAAAAAGGGAATGAATTATATACCATGCAGAAAAGCTACAACTATCATGATTTTAAATCAGATTTTAGATTCCTTCAATGATTTGACATTATTATTCACCAAATTTGGGTTGTGCCACACTTATATATATATATATAACATATATATAGTATAATTGTACTACTGGCCACACACTGGGATTTCCATTATTGGTGAGGCCTCAAATCAATTTTAAATCAGGAACCTTCATTAAATCCTTATTACTCATGTATGAGATACCCTCTGTCAAGTTTGTCAATTTTACACAGCTATGAAGAAAAACTTCAACTAGCAAATCATCTACCCTCTGGTTATTTAACATAGCCATGGAAAATGGCCCATTTATAGATGGTTTACCTATTAAAAATGGTGATTTTCCATGGCGAACTGTTAAATAACCAGATGGTACTTTCAATGGCTCCATCTCGGCATTTTAGGAGCTTCGACTGCATGCGGCGTTTGGCTTCGGACGCCCAGCTGGGCAAGGAGGAGACGAGCCGGTCGTTCCGTCGTTCCCAGCATCTCCCGGTGTTGGGAGTGGATGGCCATGGAAGACAGGAGGTATACCCCAACGTTCCTGGCCGTTGGTTGACGATTATCTGGGGGGTTCCACAAATGAGGGGATACCCCAATAGCTGGTTTACAGTGGAAAATCCACCCAAAATGATCCAAAATGAATGATTTGGGGGTACCTGAATCCCTACAGTTTTGGCCCGAAATACCAGTTATGAGTCAGTTAGTCACCTCATTTTTTTTTGAATGACAAGCCCATTTATAACCATAAAGATAACTGGTAAAGGGTTTTAACTCTAGTTGGTCGATAATTATGTGGAGGTTTCCGAAGTCATGAGGGTACTCCAATTAATTTGGTTGGGGGTTATACAAAGTGGTTTATTTGGGGATGATGTTTTTACTAACCACTATAAATTTTATAAATGGGCTGGGATATGGTTATTTTTCATGGCTCATTTAATCCCATGGTTTTTTGGTGAATTTCTGGGGGTGTTCAGGGGGGTTACCCTGTTGGGGTAAACATACGGAAACCCTGGGAAAATGATCGGAAAATTCATGGTGGCTTTTCCACATCGAAGTGTTAGTTTACTGGAGGGTTTTACACCCAAATGAGAATGGGGATACAATGTGATGATGTGTTTTTTTGGTAGGTCTTTAAACAAAACTATTGCATCCACAGATGTGAATTTGTTGTTTTTTCTGGCCTAGGTATGGGTTTGCACATTCATATATTTGATATAGTAAGAGCATGTAAGAGCTAGACTGATCATACACTCCACTGAGTGGATCAATCAACCACCAGTCAAAAGAAAGTCTCCAATCAACGAGTTTGTCTGAAAATATGGTACCCCTAAACTCATTGGTTTGTCATCATTTTCCCTGAAAGGACCAATTTCAGGGTACACCCGAATCATAGCCCTTTCTCATCCTGGAAGACGGCACCTTCATAGCATCCTCATCGGCCAGGAGGGGCAAGCGTATCGCTTACTGGCCAATTGCCTAGACAAGCTGAATGCGCCGGAAGAGGACGGGGCCAAGATTCAACGGACCAAATTTAGGGTTTCAACATGTTTCAACCGTAAATGGTTGACGAACTAGAACTCAATGGTGAAGAAAATCATGTTACAGGACCCGGATCTATTACTATTCTTTGATGGATATATTTGGTTGGTAATGGCTTCAAATAGCCTATCATACTACTTGGGATGATGATCGAAATTGACTGATGGTTTGGGGTAGCAGTTATCCTTTGAGTAGACAATGCCGCGCACAGATTCAATGTTTCATGGTATTTGAATGTATTTGATGGGACATCGCAAATTTCTAGACCGAATTCTTTGCTTCAGGTGTTAAGTACACATAAGTACACGTAATTGTATGATTATCATATTAGATATCATTGATATCATTTTAGATTTTAACTAACTTTACATGATTCATCTACCCTTTATCAGGCCACATCAGTCCCCCACTTTTGCGTTGGCATGATTCGTCTCTCCGGCACATGGGACAGTCGCCAGGAGATTGATGCTGCCTACAAGCAGGCCATGAAACTGGCACATCAGCACGACGACACCTGGCATCGACATAGGGTGAACATGAAGCCACTGGGGGACAGGCGTCGCCCGAGGCTTGTTTCTTCTCTGAGGATACGGGCGCCATTCCAGAGGGGTACTATCTACTCTTATTTCTGATGTCAGACTATCATTCCAAAACATTCCTTTTAATTCCTGAATGATTTGGTATGATTTGGAATGATTTATTTCTGGGGAACCTGGCTTTGAATTGGGGGGCAGAGTTGCACAGGCTCCTGGTAAGATTGATGCACACACATGCAAAGCATTGGGCCCGATTGGGTACAGAAAATGCAAGGGCCAACAAAAAAAAACTTGACATTCCTGCCAAGAAGGCAGCAAGGAAGAAGGCTTAAAAAAAAAGGTGTCCTTCTGGCTTGCTTTGCCCTGCATGCACTGGATGTGTGGGGAGTTGTTTTGATTGTTTTGGAAGGTTTTTGAATGTTTTGGAAGTTTTCTGAATGTTCTGGGTATGTTGTGGAAGTTCTTCTAAGTTTCAAGAATGACAGGGTGCCAAGGCAACTTGATTGAATAGTAGCCCTGTTGGATAGTAACCCTGGGGTGATGAATGATTGTTGGATTGTTGGATATACTGTAATACTGTATGAGATCTTTTATGAATGTATATATATATAATATTATATATATGTAACATTATATATATAATATTATATATATAGTATTATAATATATATATATATATGTAATATTATATATAATATACATATTTATACATATATTATATGATTTTTTTTATGTATGTAGTATGTGTCTTCTCTTGTGTGTTGCTTGCATCGTCAATTCTTGTTTTTTCACATCCTCCACGATGCTGTGCGCCAAGGACATGCAGTTGTCCTTCAACGTGCTAACGGGTATGGGCTCCCACGAGGCCACGTCTACCTGACATGTCTGGTGCTTCGTCGTGCAGATTTTTTTTTGCGATTCGTTGTGGCAATGTCTCAAACGCTTAGTGGCTTAGTGTACGTTCGTTAGGCAGAGTTGTATCTACCAGATGTACCTTAGCTTCATGTTGCTGGGGTATTGATTGAGCCAGCTAGGGGGCCACAGATGTTAAGTGCGTTCACCAATCCATTGCAGCTGGAGGTGAAACAGGAGCACCTTGATGAAGCGGAACATTTGCAGCTCGGGAAACAACCTTATGGTTGATTGCTATTACTTCTACTTGGTGAAGTTTGCAAAGTCATTTACCAGCATCTATACTATGGACCATGGATGCATGTGACAGGCACTTCATTGGAGCTTCCAATGAGAAAAGAAGCGAAAAAACCATCATAAACCCATCATGTCTCCATCCGTTCGAAAATTCCCAGCTGAGGTATTTCCAGTCCTTGATGTTGGCCAAGCGGGTCTTGTCCCCTCACGAAGAAGCCATCGCCGAAGGCGCGGCACGCACGGCGCGGTGCTCTGAGATGACAAAAGTTTCTCCAAATCGGCTGGGAAACAAGTGAGAAAACACATTAAAAAAATGTTTGAATGTGACATGTTGTGAAATGTCTTGAAATCTTGCATATATATAATCATATATATATATGTAATATATATATATATGTCTATTTGGGTAACATAATTCACTAAACTGAAAAGTTGGGCTATTTTGGGATAGCTACCCCTACTATTCCAGGCTTTGGTCGCGATGTGAGGTTGTTATTATTTACCCAAATATATGATATATGATATAATATACATAATGTATATATATATATATATCCATATATGTACATAACATACAATATCCATATATGTATATAACATATTATATAATATATACTTAATAAAATCTCATATATCATATATCATATATAATATACAATATAATATAACACACGTAATACAACATATTATTATAATATATTCATTAAAACATCATATATATATATATATATTTATATATATATATATGCTATATAAATTATAATATTTACTATATATATATATATATATATATATGAGGTGCATTTATAAAAAGTGAAATTTGCAGCCCTGCGCTACATTTCTTCCAGGCAATTTGGGCATGTGCCTTGGACAGATGGAAGGACGACGTGCCGAGGCTTGGCTGATGGCGCTTCGAGGGCTCGGTGGGTGCCATGTGACCCTAAGAAATGTTCTTAAATATAGGGATTTAATGGTGATTATTAGGGATTTAATGATATTTTTCAGTATGGAATGTTGCTAATTAATGGGATTTACCCTCTGGTTATTTAACATAGCCATGGAAGCCATGGCCCATAGAAATAGATGATTTTCCCAGCTAGAAACCTCCATTTATGAGGGATTTTCCATGGCTATGTTAAATAACCAGATGGTAACCATGACTATTAATAGGAATAATGGGTAATTTCATGGGATAATATAGGATAATAATGGGATAATATGAATATGGTGATTAATATGGCTATTCATGGGTAAAATAGGATAATAATGGGATAATACGGGATAATTTAATGGGATAATGGGATAACAATGCCTATTAATGGCATAACAATGACTACTAATTACTACCCTCCGGTAATTTGTTACATAGCCATTGTCTAGATGACCCATAGAAATAGATATTTATAGTTGATTTTGCTATTAAAGTAGTGATTTTCCATAGCTATGTTAGTTTACCAGAGGGTCATGTAATTGGTGATGAATGTAATTGTCATTGGATCGGTTTACGTTTTTTTTTTAACCGGAAACACCCATATTTCATGGTAAAAACCATGGTTTCTGGTTAAGATTTTCCCACCAAGCCAATGTAATTCATGGGATATGTTACCATTGATCCATTGTTTATCCATTGACCTGGCACATGCATCCATTATTTATCTATTTATTCATTGTAGTTGGATGAATTGGGGATATAAAACATGGGGATTGGTAAGGATTTAACCACCATGGTTGCATTCGGTTGCATATCATAAGGGGGATATATGTCATATGGTGATCAAGTGGGATACAATGAATGGGATAACCAGCTCAAGGCGCAAATTGGATCAGAACCATATGGGGACGGTCATCCCGCTGGAAGGGTGAACAGTCACCAACTTAAATACCCTCTGGTTATTGTTTAAAGCTATTGAACATGGCCATAGAAATAGTTGATTTACATATTGGACATGGTGATTTTCCAGTTCGCGAACTGTTAGTTTACCAGAGGGTGGGTGCTAGGATACCAGCACTCCCCCATTCTCATAGCACTTGGAGTGTCTGTGCATCCCTGCAGATTTTCACTACGATGCTTGTATGGCCCAGCTCTTGGCTCGGATGGTCATCCGGGTTTTGACCCTTCAATTTCTAGGGTCTTGGGAGCAAACTATAAACAAAACGAAGCCAGATTTCTCTGCTACCCTCTGGCAAACTAACATAGCTGTAGAAAATACCCCATTTATAGTGGATTTTCCCATTAAAAATGGTGATTTTCTATAGTTATGTTAGTTTACCAGAGGGTACCCCGCACCCCAAGAATCTCTTTTTGAAAATCTCAGGTTTTTTTGTGTGATCCGAGGAATCCCTGGAGCACTTCCGCAAGGCCCTGAAGCTGCAGGATGGGAGTAACACCCACAGCACTGTGCCGCACCCAGTGACATCCAGAAGTCACCCAGGGGAACAAAAAATTTGGCATATTTTGGACCGCAAAAACCGAAGTTGGTTTGTTCATGTTTATAGTAACAATAGTATTACAAGCATCATCTTTTTTACCCTCTGGTAATTTAACATAGCTATTGAAAATGGCCATTTATAGTGAGTTTTCCCATTCAAAATTGTGATTTTCCATAGTTATGCTAGTTTACCAGAGGGTAATTGTTATTACCTTGGAGTCGTCATTTGCAGAACATGATCCAATTTTTGTCTGAGGTGACCCTTCTAGCCAACTACGCCTCGGCACTCTGTGCAGATGACAGGCCAGGGGTTTTATGGAGGCGACATAGCGATTGGGAGGCAACAGGGACCCCAAATCCAGCTAAAAAATGGGTCATTTTTAGGTTGTATAGTTATCCCAGTTGTAGCATACCGTATACCTGATATACCGTGCACCTGAATTTTGGCGATGAGTTTCAGGTTCAATTGGATCAAGGCCAAGCGGAACCGACTCGCCATGGCCATCTCCTGCCGTCGAATAGTTGGATAAACTATCCTGAGCTAGATGTTAGTGTTGTACTCAACAAATCGTTCATAGAATACTTAGAATACCCTTCTTCAAATGCTATTGCAAAGTGTGTATTCCAGTGCGCAAAAGAAAACCAAACAGAGCCGGCAAACTGCAGGTATGAGGAGGCTCAGAAGGAGTATGAGAACCTTGGGCCTTCAACAGAGGGAACGAATCTTTCACAAATGCGACATTTTGGACAATCTGTGGAATGTCATATCATGAAGCAAACCTACAATAACTTTTGTACTAGTAGTGGGATTATCACTTATGCAGCATATGGAGGTTTCCTAAAATGGGGGTACCCCAAAATCACCAATTTTAATAGGATTTTCTCCATATAGTCATGCGGACGCTTTCCTCAAATTTCTTGGAAGTTTCACGTGTCTTGTGTGCTTCGATGGAGCGCTTGCATGGTCTTTGTGTCCGGTTGCTATGGAACAAAATTGGACCTCAACATGGAGATTGAAGTGGCAAGATCCCAGCAAAAACATAGAATAATTACCATGATAATCTGTGGTAAGTGAACATAGATTACCTATGTTCAATAGGTAAATAACCCTATGAATTACGACATAGTACAGTATATAGTTGCTTTCTGCCGCAAGGTTTTGGCAAGTTGGACCTACAATATTTTGACAACTTTCTGACTCCACTGAAAAAGTTGGTGGGATATCCCACCATTGTATCGTTTGCCAACTCTTGTTATTTGCGAAATCTACCCATGGTATTTCAAACTTTGGCTATGCTGGATGGATGTATGATGTATGGGTTAATATTTCAGACCGGAGGACGCCATCCCAAATTTTGGGCTACCCGATAACGTGAACTCATCCAGATCTACCCAAATCATGAGATTCTTATCCGTATCTATCCGTCAAAGTTGAAAAAAATAAGGACCCATCATCACATGATATCATCTGATATCCATGCCAGTGCCATAGTCAAAAGTTGGATGATGTTTGTCCCTATTGGGGATGGTCAATCCATGTTCATAGGGTTTTATCTACCTATGATGTTTGGAGTCCATAGTTCGAGTCCCATGTCATGGGATAAAATGACCATAAACATCCATAAACCATATACATCCAATACCGTCTTATGCCCATGGCACATATGGATACATATCGGGGGTTCCATAAATGTGGGATCCCCAAAAATGGTTGGTTCATAATGAAAAATCATGAAAATCCTAAATTCTAAATTGATATAAATTGGTGATTTAGGGGTACAAAATCCATCAAAATCCTTTATAAACATTGGCCATGTTTTTGGGTACCTCCCATTGCATCAAACCTCCGTGCGCACCATGGATCGCCTGCAGGGAGGCGCTGACCTTGGCGCGAAAGATTGGGGACCGACGTGTGGAGGTGAATATCCTGACGAACTTGGCCAATCTCTGCGAACACGTCGCTGGTCTTCGGAAGTGAAGAGTGGCGTGTTTTTTTTTTAAAGATGGGTTTTCAATGTGGTTCAATCAACTAAAAAAAATGGTTGGTGTCAATCATGTTTTTGTTTTTAAATAGTTCTTTTCGGGTTGAGAGGTTTCGGAGGACTGACTATCTTTGGTTTCGACCAAAGATAACGGCTGCTTATGCTGTTCAAACGTATTGAGGGTTTGGTTTTTGGTCGAAACTTGACAGCTCACTTTCTGCGGCTTAAAATCCTATGGTAAAATAGAATCATATAAAATCCAATTTTGAATGTAAAATCAGAAATTCACCAGTCATTTCAGCCCCAAGTCATGTTTTTGTCGTGGCGATCGCTGGAGAATCCCCCTGAAGCTTTTAGCTGGGAATATCCCTTGCAAATGGGTGTCCATTGCCACGTTTCATTACCAGAAGCTTTTTTTGGCTATAGTTCCTATTAATATCCCAATGATTTCTTGGTGAAATGTCCATGAATCACAAGTAAAACATAGTAAAACCCAAAAAAATCAATCTCATTCAATCACCGTAAACATCCCATGATTCTTATCCAACGATTTTTGTGGCGATCACTCTATGAGGTCCTGTCGCTCCCGGAGAAAGCGTCCCTCTATCGGAAGGCGCTGAAAGGACATGTGCCTTGGGCTGAAACGACAGGTGGAGAATGCATGGAACAGTTGGAATACACATGTTTTTTTTTTTTGTGTGTAGCCATATAAGCTATTAGAATGCTATTATATATATATACACGATATATAGTTATAATATATAATTGATTATCACTGTAACATCCTATATACAATGTTGTCAAATGTTGTCAAACATGCTGTTAAAATGCTATAACATGCTATAAAATGCCAATGCTACCACAAAAAAATGGTGCTTTTGGGGGGTAGATCTGTTGGAAAAACATGGTTCTTAGCATGGCTACTGTTTTCTTTTCAAGGTTTTATGGTTTCTGGATTCTGGGGGTATGGTATATGTTTGGATGTTTCGTGCTGGATGAATTTTCTGCGACCCTGTGAGCATGACCCATAGCCAGGGGTCTTCAGACCGTGAGTTGAAAACTAGGGATGTCACTGATGTCACAAATTGAGAACTTATCTGGTTGGTGGTTTCAAACATTTTTTATTTTCCATAATATATGGGATAATCCTTCCCATTGACTAATATTTTTCAAGATGGCTGAAACCACCAACCAGGTAAACTTGGGGGATCATGTTCCCAGCAATAGGTGATGCAACAAACCTGGGGGAATTTTCCCAGCAACGGCTGGGTACATGCCTTGGGATAGAGCAATCCTTGGAGGAGTTCATGAATCAGCATGATTCAGCATGGTACAGTTGGTTGTGTGTCCCAAGGAAAGAGAAAACAATGTAACAACCAGCAATGGGAATTTCAGGACCCTTTTTCATAGAGGCACTGTATCATGTGACATATTCTGGGGGTATATGGGGATGGCTCAAAACCTTGTAACCCTGGTGAACATCAAAATAGCTCGAAAATGGATGTTCATCCCCCCAAAAATGGTATTTATAGGTATTGATCCATGGCCATATCCCTTACATGACTTTTTACATATGTATCCTTAGTGATGAGTTGTGGAACGCTCCCAGGGACTGGCGGACGGTGACGCTGGCGTCGCCGCGGCGGATCTTTGCGCCATTTGCTTGGAGAACTTGGAAGATGGTCGGCCACAGATTGCGCCTTGGTTTTTTCAGAGTTGGAAGTTGGAGATGCTTTCCTTTCAATTGTGTTGGAGATTTCTGGAGATGTGCGTCCTGGACTTGTAAGAAATCAATCTTGAAACTTCTGAAACATCTTGAGACTACCCGGCCTGGTAAACATACAAAAAACGGATGGGAACATCACCATGCTATGTAGCTGGGTAAATCCACTATTTCTATGGCCATTTACAACAAACTATGG
This sequence comes from Cladocopium goreaui, assembly GCA_947184155.2. Classification (NCBI taxonomy): domain Eukaryota; class Dinophyceae; order Suessiales; family Symbiodiniaceae; genus Cladocopium; species Cladocopium goreaui. Next base: position 75,919 of record CAMXCT020004179.1, on the reverse strand, counting down.
TGAAAATCACCATTTTTAATGGGTAAATCCACATAAATCCACTATAAATCAGCATTTTCAATAGCTTTTTCTATATGTTTACCAGAGACGAGTTGTGGATTTGGGCTGGGTAAACTCCCAGGGACGATCGGTAAGGATGCCTTACAAGTTTCATGAAGTTTCAGTCACTTGGCTATCAGGCAAAAAATAGAAACATCATGAAATTTAGAACTGTACAGCATAATTTATAGTTATATTTAGATTATAAAATATTATAAATACATGCACAGTTATCATCAATTATCTATATATTCTTCTCATATATACAAACCATCTACGCCAAAAGCTGCACAACGAGATATGCAAACTTACATGTGACACAAACCTGGCAAACCTGGCAAACCTGGCAAAGGTCTTGGGATGTAACCACATCTACCACAGCGAGTGCTTCGAAGGTGTGCTTAGCAGTGAGCCTCTTGGCGGTGGCGGCAGTTGGCCATGGTGCTGCTTCAGAAGGAAAGTCGAAATTTGCACCGCATTGTTGCCCCAATCGCAAGGAGACATGGGGAATAACTGGGAAATGGCTGAAGGCAACATTTGCGGGAACTCCCAACTTTTGATTTTGATGATAGAAACCCTGATAGTTTCCTGATGCTTCCTGTAGTTTTCCCTTAACCCCATGATCTGTGTATCCCGGTTTATTCCTATTGATTTTCCATTGATATCCCCATATCCCCTCATGCTTTCCTATGATTTGCCCATGATTGACATATTTACCTTCGGTAAACTGACATAACCATGGGAAATCACCATTTTTAATGGGTAGATCCACTATAAATGTTAGTTTACCAGAGGGTACATAGTTTTACTGTAGTTTGTTGTTCCAACTTCTGTCATTCTGAGCATAACTCACGTCACAATTTTCCGTCGCGGGGTGTTCCCGAAAAAAGGTCGGAGAGTCGCAGCAAATGCCCGCAGTGCCGCAACTCGCACTCACGCTTTGCAGCAGCTTAGGTGTCCAGTGAGTAAACCAAGTGGCTTTGTCTGAAAACTGGAAGTTCTTTCGGAATATCACTTGGGTAATCTTGAATATCATGATGGGATATATATATATAATATTATTATATATGTATACCTTATCTTTACTGTATCATATTATGTTATCTTATATTTGGTTTGACTCTACTTCATACTGTATTTCATTATATTACATAGATGTATGTATACAAATTATGTATACTGATAAAGCCCTCAAGAAAGGAAAACCAGACATCCCCTACGTCCTTCCGAGTGGGTTTATGGGTTGATCTTAAACTGGGGAAACTGTTTGGTTGCCAATGGCCAGTGATGACGGTTGGCTTGTCTTGTAAAATGGATGCTACGATTCTGATGGTTTCCAACCGATGGCTTCACTCATCTTTACTCGATTAATTCGCCCGGTTTGGTCAGTGAATTGTGAGCTTTGGACCATGATTTTCGAAACGTGGACATTGTCACTGTGGATTTCAGAAACGGAACTTTGGGTGTCACACTTTTTTTCACTGTCCAAATCTCAAGTGCCAACGCTGCAGGTGGCAATGGCATTCGCCCGCCAGCGCCTAACGTGCTTGGAATATTTTAGAACGTTGCATGGATGGCAAGACTTCTGCTGAAGAGCGGCGGAAAATGTGGATTAAGCGGACTGGACCAGACGTTACCCGGCCTGGTAAACATAGAAAAATCGAGGGGAAATCACCATGCTATTAGTGGGTAAATCCACTATGTCTATGGCCATTTTCAATAGCTTTTTTGTATGTTTACCAGAGGGTAGAATCATGACTTCTCGTTCATGCAGTTCGCCAGCTCGGGGGACTTGGAGAAGCAAGCACTGATCATGTTTGATTTGGGCTTTGTCTGAGAATGGGCACCCCTAAAAGTCACAGGTTTATCATCGTTTTCGCATTGAAATTGCCATATTGGGGGATACCTGGATACCTCCATTCTCAGACACACAAAAAATCTCAGGTTTTTTTTAAATCCCATTCTATGCCCATTGTATCTCCATATTCTTGGACATATGTGACATATCCCAGGACAAAACCCCATGTACTGGGTAAAGATTGAACTAAATGGATCTAACATCATTGCCATCTTTCATCATGTTTCATGGCCGGAGGGCACAAAAAAAGTCGTGGTTAAAAAAGGTGGATGACTCGCAACTGAGTCCAGCGGTGGCAGCCAAGGCCGATTTGGGGCAGAGCAGATAAGCCAATGGTTATGGTTCTCATAGCAGAAACCATTGGGTTTTCAGAGGGAATCATACCTGTTTTTTTTTGGTTTTGAGAGGGGTGTAGATCTTAATTACCATTTAGTTTCAATTGGTATCTGCAAGTTTAGCAGATATAGTACTTGGATGTACTTGGTATGAGGTGATGTACACAGATTAAACTATATGAGCTACTAGATAGTATGTATCTGAAATCATCACCAATTGGTATAATCCATGGCCCAGGTCATCCATGTTTTTGTTTGACCAAAACATGTACCTCTCAAAATGACCCAAGTGTAGCTTGTCAATATAGTACAGCTAGTTATGGGTTTATCTCTTCATGATTTACACAAAAAAAGGAACTACATCATATATATATACACACACATATAGACTATATAGACACACATTAGGTCTATCTCTCCGTATCTCTCCATTTTTTTCGAACCATGGCTCCAAAATTTGGATCTTCCAGGCCAAAGATTGGGCGGGAATCTTCTTCTCAAGCCTTTGGAGTGAAGGACGGCGCCATGGACATGCCTGGATTTATTTGGACATGATCTACACATTACATGGATCATTCTCCATATCTACGGTCGTTTCTTCCGTATATGATAGCACTTGCCAGGCAACACACAGTAGTCCAGAGACCTGCATGGTAAGAGTTAGAGTATACATGTGTTGGAGTGGCGAATGTTTCCAATACGAATGGAAAGTCTACAACAAATTGACGGCTTTCCGCAGGACAATTTCTTTGGTTTAGGATGCTATTGGTATGTATTGATAGGATTTTTTTTCGGACGGAACAGTCGGAGAACAACATTGAACGATTCAATTATTGATCATAATTTTTCGGACGGGATGGATGAAAACGGATTGATATTCACTCTCCAGTGGTGACCTCAGGCGGGAGCGATCCAGAGCTGAGTGAGATAGTCAACATATTCCACATAAAATGGTAGTATATTCATGTATATCATCAATGAAATCTGTCAAAATTAAGATGCTAGCTGATTTTCATTTTTTTGATGATGATGATGATGATGATGATGATGATGATGATGATGATGATGATGATACTCAAGTAGCAACAGTGATACTACCAGATAAAGGTCCAGCGACAAAGTCACACCATGTCCTCCCCATGTCACGGAGGACTCTTTGCCTCGGACTCAGGGCCGGACGTATGCGGGCCGGGCAGGACAGCTGCTTCACCTTTCAGTGGGTTCACCTGCTTGGCTTAAACCTTGGTTGGATACATGGTATATGGTAACATAATATGGTATAAATATAGATTCACAGATTCATACAGATTAATTAATTACATGTTCAGATAGATTAGTATCGATCAAACATTAAATTTCTATCATTCGGCTTGCTACAAGTGATTTGTGAAGTGATTTTAAGTTGGGATTCATTGGCGGCGTTCAGCCGAAGGAACCACAGATTGTTGGTACTTGGCTGGATTTCAAGTTGATTTATAGGGTTTAAATGGGGATATTTGATGTTGATTTAAGGGGATTTCATGGGAGTTCCACTAACTATCAGGAAATATCAAGAATGGTGATATTAGTGGCACATACCCTCTGGTGTTCCAAACGTGGCTGGCTGGAAAATCATCGAACCAGCCATCCGGAGGGTAAATCCCACGAAACATATGACCAAAAATACCCCATTATATCCTCATTATATCTTTATAAATGTTCAATTATATTCCATTATATTAATTCGTTCTCATATTTTGTGAATATTGGATGCAAGCCATCAATCATCGATTTTAACTTCAATCTTTGGACCTCAGAATTGGATCACCTTAAATGGTGGTTGTTTTAAGTAGGTCCTTAAAAAGACCAGTTTTTTTTTCCGGATGATGCCACCTACGAATTGACCCATATGTCAAATCTTTAGTTCTTAACTGGGTTACAAGTACTCTCAAATAGGGAATTAGTCATTATATGGTGGTTTCCATAAATGGGGATACCCCAAAATGGATGGTTTATAATGGAAAATCTTCTTAAAATTGATGATTTAGGGGTACCCCATATGTCCCGAATCCGGTCAGTTAAAATGTCATTGTTAATGGCTTATCGCTTGCCGTCCAGTTTTGGATGATGAACTCCTCGTTGTTTCTGCTGAAATCCACTTGTTCGCTTTTCAAACCTTTCTTGTTGACATCACCTGTTCTGGTGAGCTCCCATGTTTTAGATGGTTACCCTCTGGTAATTTAACGTAGCTATTGAAAATGGTCATTTATAGTTGATTTACCCATTAAAAATAGTGATTTTCCATAGTTATGTTAGTTTACCAGAGGGTAAGTCATCTTAAGTCCTACTTTCGGATGGTTGAAACATGTTGAAACGGCCTTTGTACATCCGTCAATCATGTTGAAATCACCATGTCCACAATGTCTGTTGGCAACAATCCCCAATTTTTCGAAAGTTTGCTAGTGGAAGTCCCCAATTTTTCCTAAAATCCCCATTTTTTCTTGGTGAAAAGTCACCAAGGTGGACGTCTTCCGCGCCGTGAAAGCTGTGGATGCCGCGCAGCTCCACACCTTTTTGCGGGCGCGCCCTGGGCAACATCTGAAAGATTGGGAGTATTTTATGATGCATTTCTGTTACCCTCTGGTTATTTAACATAGCCATGGAAAATGGTCCATTTATAGATGGTTTATTTATTAAACATGGTGATTTTCCATGGCTATGTTAAATAACCAGATGGTATTAGTTCAATGATATATGCATATACTATCATACACTATACACGTGGATTTTCTATTATTGTCCACATATTTCAGGAACATTCAGCGGGGTTTTTGGTATGTCAATGAAAAACCGGGGGGGTTCGGTAGGTCAAGCCATATATTTGGTTATCCCATGAAATCATCCTTTGGTTACCCCATGAAATCATCATTAAGTCACCCTTCAACCCTATGACATCATCATTCAAACCCATCAAAACACAATAAAAAAAACGAGAAAAAACCATTAAATCGGTTCAACATTAAATCCCTATGAATCAACATGAAATTCCATTCAATCACCATAACATCCCATGTGAATCCACCATCAAATCACCCTTTAAAAATCCACCACCCAAGGCTGCCGCTGCCGTCCCGGGCTGGGGCGCCCTGGGGAGCTGGGAGCAGTCCACGTGCGGAGCCCGAGCGAAGAAATGGGAAACCTGTGGGGATTTCAATGGATTTCATGGGGATTTAGGGGACTTAGTGACTGGTTGGTGGTTTGGAACATGTTTTATTTTTCCATATAATCCCCTCCCCCTAATAATACTAACACCCCTCCCCAAGTAATAAACACCTCAGGTAGTTTTTATTGTTAGGGGGGTATTGATTATTAAGGAACCAAAGTCGAATTCATGCTATTCATTATTTGAAGATATATATATATATATATTATATTATATTATTATATATATATTATATTCATGTGATCAATTATACGTGTATATATAGTAATCATGTGTTGACAGTAGGGGTTTCATGAGGCAGATAGTCAGAATCAGTAATTATCCAGCATCCAGCGGGTCAGGTCCACACACAGGAAGCCTCCATTGCTTTTGGGATCAAGCAAACAGCCAGGCAGCTAGCCAGTCAGCCCTCCGCGTGGTCAGACACACAGTCAAGACCAGCCGGCAGCAGTTGTCGAGGCAGCGCAGCAGGCAGCCCAGCAGCCAGTGGTGGAGGCAGCGCAGCAGCAAGTGGAGGCAGCCCAGCAGCAAGTGGAGGCAGCTCTTGCAGCACTGGCAGCTCCTCCACCACTGGCTGCTGGGCTGCCTGCTGCGCTGCCTCGACAACTGCTGCTGGCTGGGCTGCCTGCATGGCTCTGTCTGTCTTCCAAGGAGCAGAGCAGGCAGCTCCTTCACCTGGTCATCAATCAGATAGTCAGCAAATAATTCCATTGGAATAATTACAAAAGTGAAATAATTACTTCGGTTCCATTCAGCAGTATGATAATTATGTCCGTTCCCATTATGTAGCAATAGGAATACCATTATGTAGATCTCCATATAGGTTCCATTTCTTATATATATATATATATATATTTTTATACTGCATATATATATATACCTCCTGACTAAGTTATTCTATCAACCTCCACTTCAACCTCTAATCATTTACCTCATTCTGGAAACTCAGGACACGTACATGTGCCTCAGCGAAGACCAGGAGAGGCACCGAGGACAGGCAGAAACAATCAGACAGTGGGCGCAGAGAGCCACCTGCTCTTGAGCCAGAGAGGCAGGGCTCCTTTCAGCTGGCTGGTGCCAGTGAGTGAGGCAGGCAGGTGAGCCTGGAAGTCAGCCAGCCCAGTGGCACAGGGATGCAGCTGAGGCAGGCAGACACTAGAAAAAAAAAGGCAGAGAGGCACTGGCTGGAATCTTTAATAATTATACTGTTTCACCACCTAAAACTAAGGAAACCCTCAACATAGGTGTTTGTTTGTGGGATCTATAAATTAAAGATTCCAGCCAGTCCAGACAGGACTTGGCAGAGCCTGGAAGTCAGCCAGGCTAGCTGCACAGGGATGTAGCAGCCGAGCAGACAGTACAGAAACTAGGCAGGCGTAGTGCAGAGTTGGCTGGCGCCTTTAAAGCTAATTAATTAGTCTTTAACCCCGTAAAATTAAAGGAACCTTACAACCTAATTATATGTTTCTGGGATCTATAATTTTCAGACTCCAGCCAGCTCAGAAAGAAGCAGGCAGCCAGCAAGGGAACACATACAGTCCAAGCGAAGGCAGCCAGTCAGCCAGGAAGACTTCCTGGCTGACTGGCTGCCTTCGCTTGGACTGTATGTGTTCCCTTGCTGGCTGCCTGCCTCTTTCTGAGCTGGCTGGAGTCGAGTCTTGAATTCTTCTTTTAACCTCCTAAAATTAAGGGAAACCCTCAACATAGGTGTTTATGGGATCTAAAAAAATCAAGACTCCAGCCAGCTCAGAAAGACCTTGCAGACAGCAAGGCAGAGGAGTGGCTTTCACTTTTTCAGGCAGCAAGACAGACTCATGTCAGCTAAATATTGCTCAGCTAGAGCAGCCAGGCAGCTTGGATTCAGGGGTTGGGATCAAGGACCCTAATAATACACACCCCGGGGTTAACTAGTTTTTATGATTAGGGGGCAAAACACACAAATGGTAGCTTTATTTCTAAATTGTTTTCTAAAGGGCTGAAGGGGATCAATTAAAAGTCAAATTGGCGAACCTGAAATTTTCCAAACTGGGAGATGGACCCTAGTTAGTTTTAGTATGTTTTAGTATTTGGGGGGTTTAGTAACAGCGGGAAAGGATTATTGGGAATAATAATCACAGCTGATCAATATTTTTCAGATTTGTTGAAACCACCAACAAGGAGAATTAATGGGATTTAATGGTATTCAGTCAGAATTCATGGGATATCGATTGTGATTTATATGTTTTTTTTTGAGGGTGAATGGTGACTTCATGCTGATTTCTGGGTGATGGTGCTTTCATGGGGGTTTTCCAGTGGCTAACGGGACTTCATGGTGACTCAATGATGATGTCATGGGATTTGATTTGAATTTGGCGGGTTTTGAATGGGATTTTAGTTGACGATTTTCTGGTGATTCATGGGATCACTATCAAGAATACTGTTTTTTGGGTTGCCTAATGTGATGGACATCATGTGGAAAGATCCAAGTTGTTGGTCAATCTGAATGATGGATACTGCCCATGATAATCCTTGATACTAAATCCTTATTAGTTAAACTATAATATGTATATATATATATATATATCATATGAGTATAACATTTTACAGAATTCATCTATCTATCTATGAACCTATATCTTTCTAGCTGACCACCAATCAATCTATCAATCTATTTATCCATCTATCCATCCATCTATCTACCTACTGTATCTATCAATATATTTATATCAATATATTTATGTCAATCAATCTATTAATCAATCTCTTGATCGATCCATCTATATGGGTATGGGTTGAAACCTATGATCAATTTTAGTGGGATGAAGATCCATTTTACGAACTATTTTGGGGTTTCACTGGGTAGCAGGGTTTTGACCCATAGCCATATCTAGAAACTCATACCCTCAGGGCCTTGGCGGCGGAGAGCTTTGGGCGCTTGATGTCGCGGCTCTGCAACCTGGCCATTGAGTGAAAATCGTGGGGATTTTCATGGGAAATCCCAGTTGAAAACTGGTTTCAAGACATGACATATGGATGACATTGGGTGATTTTGTGTGAAACCATCTTCAACAAAAGACATAATCACCAAACATTGGGGATTTTGGATGGTAAAAATGCGAATCTGGAACTGCAAGAACACAAAGATGCAGGGTATCTAATTGCCGAGTTTCATAGGGTAAGTATAACAAAATTGGGGATTTGAGTCAACAGAACAGGGGATTCCACCATGAATGGGTCAGCTGAGTGGGGATACCTTGGATGGGTAGCATCATGGGGACTCATGGGAATTCCCCAACTCATGGGGTACCCAAAGTTGTTATACAAGTTGTTGTTGTTTTTTGACCAGGGCAAATGGTGCAAGGGTGCCCCCAAGTTTGAGAAACACCCAAGTTTGGGAAACACCCAAATGATCTGCTGAAAATCATATTGTTGAGAGTCATAAGTCCTTCTAGCAGTTTAAAAAACAACTGGCAATTATGGATGTGATACTGTGATACTGAGAGTGTTGATTTTTTTGACTATTAGATTGATTTTTTTTATCCGTACCCATACTGAGCAACACTAGAGCGACTAGAGGAATAGTTTAGCTAACCATGACATTTTATTTTCGTTCAGCAGCAACAATGGGTATTGTTGGCAACAACAGGATACAAGTCATTTTATGATGGAAAGCTGGCAACAATGTGTGTACAGCCAACAACAATGATCCAATTAGGGCGATGCATTGATGATTGCTCCAGGCATCTCCATCAAACTGTTGGCGATCACCTGATTGTACAAAGGTGATTGGGATCCCAGGGATTTTGACAACTCCCCCAAAAAAAAGAAGACTTTGCATAGAGATTCCACGTACCCTCAGCCGATATGTGGAGCACCGCGGAAATTCTTGATGATCACTGAGGTGGACGCAAGGAGGCAGGGATTGGATGGTACAGCGGGTAAACACCCTTTCGTGCTGGGCGGCGCCAGGAGAAAAACAAGGGATGTGGTTCCGATTTGCATAGAAAAAATTGGTGGTACTGTACCCATTATATTAATATATATATATATGCCATGATTTCCCATAACTATGATCTGGAATTCGCCATGATATACCCATGGTTTATACCATGCCAGGCCCTGGGTTTGCTATGGCACACCGCCCGGAGAACTCAGCGTGCCAACGGCCCGCTTGGCCGGGCTTAATCGGCTTGAGTTTGGTGGTCAAGAGCAACCCCCAAAAAGATAGGAAAACCGTAAAATCCCATGGACATAGGAGGTTACTATGGGATTTTTGGAGGTTACTTTTGGAATTAAATCAACTTCAACTTTGGAGGTAAATCACCTTTTCTATCTTTTTGGAGCTTACTATGTGTTCCTGCTTCTTTAAAAACTCTTCTTGTTGATGAATGATGTTCCGTGATCTTGGTGATATCCCCATTGGTGCTGCTAAACTGTTCTTTTGATTTTGTGTTTTCGTTTCACCTCCAGTTTTTGTGATATGTCCTAGTTTCCTTCCACTGTGATGCGTAGCCGCGTAGCCCAATGGGATAGGTTGAGTTAAACCCACTTGGTTTTGCCTGCTTTGGCCTACATTCATTTAAACCGAAACTGACGCCACATCCATCTAGTTTTTGCTTACCCAAATACAGTTGGTTGATATGTATCCCGCTTGCTACTACTTCAGAACTCATTCCCATCATTGATAAACATGTTTATCTTTTGGAAGCCTATTATTGCACAGTGTTGGTGGTTATTTTCCCATTCATTCATTTCGAATCTTCATGTTTGCTGGACAAATGTAATGTGAAATTCCTTGTTGCTTGTTAAGGTAGTTGAATGTGGTTTGTGTTTAATGAAACTCCAACATTCTGTCGTTCAATTTTCCCACGTGTTCAATGAAATCCGCCAAATGTCATATTTTATCCACTATGCTCTGGAGTTTTTTCTGACAATTCAATGTCATGTATATACTCACTTCATCTTTGCTAACCTTTCCCCAGCTAATTTTTAGCAGCCATTCGGTAAGGTGCGAGGCTTACTAGGGGGCTTGGACAGTGAAGACATGAGTTGGGCGGCCCAGAGGGCACCTGGGTGCCCAGGTAGAGCAGTCATGTTGGGACGGTGAAGGGACATAGGGTTCCGAAGACACAGGGGTACACCTCCAAATTCTCCAAGTTAGACTATCTGGTTGGTGGTTGGGAACCGTGGAATTTTACGACGTTCCATTCAGTTGGGAATTTTATCATCCCAACTGACGAACTCATATTTTTCAGAGGGGTAGGTATACCACCAACCAGTAATTATCATATTTATTAATGCAATTTAAGTCAAGTGGGATGAAACTTATAGTGACTTGGCGTACAGTAGCACCGTTTTAGGAAACCTCCATATGGGATATTAGAACGGAATATTCAATGGGATATTATGTTGTAGATTGTAGTGATGTTGATGGAATATGTTGATAGGTGATCATGTGGGGTAATGGAATATATAATTATATATATATAATATACCATTATATTATAAATGGGGCATACCCCAAAAGTGACAATGTTTTTTTATGGGGAACATGATGAATCTGTGGACTTTGGGCGCTGATATCATTTTAATAAATTTGAACCTCACTCTGCATTGGTTGTTGCACCTGAGGTTATGTTGAAAAAACATATGTTGACAAAACATATGTTGAAACACGGCAATATCACTATCCATCTTATGTGCTGTTCAAAAAGTTGCGAATGCAACCAACCCAAGTGCTCCATGTATGATATGTATGGTGTGTTTTCCCATATTGGTCGTTGTCGGGGTAACTGTTGAGAGACATGGAATAGGGTTTTCAGGAACAAGAATGGGCCATAAATACGAGAACATGTCAATGAACGCCAAAAGCAACAAAGGCTGTTGAGATGACTGATACGGTTGTCCCTCATGCGGTGCCAAACAAATGGTTGCTTGTAATGATTGCAGGGTAGCCGCCAGCAGGTGGCCGGCACAGAGTCTAGTGGACAACACGGAAACTGCTACTGCATGGGAAGGTGTTCCAAGTTGTCCTCCAGTAGACTATAGACAGTGTATGAAAACTTTTCCAAAAAACACCAACCGCCTCTACAATTCTTGAACTGACCCTATGATTTGAGGTGTGCTGGCAACTTCGCAGGACAGTGTGCGTAGCTTTGGCTGCAAATTTTGGGTAGCCTAGTGGCTAGCCATTTTCAGAATTTAGCCATGCATTTTTGGCAGGTTTTTTATCAGTTGAAACATACAGCCAGTTGTGGATTTCAGCCAGCTATTGTTGACTCCGATTGGAGGTTGAAGCCCTATACAGCCAACTCAATCGGCTGATGCTTGTGACGTTCATTTTCCGATCGGTTCCCGATTGGTGAGGAAACTTCCTGGTTTGAAGATAGGGTTCCCGTTTGAATCTAGTGGATCATCATGTGCTTGTTCAAAATTGCCATTTTGGGGTCCCGTTTTTCAGACACACCCGTTTTATCATATTATACATAATATATATATATATATATTAATATGTATATATAATATATATATATATACATATATATATGTACATACATATATATATATATATACATACATATACATATGAGCAAGAGGCTAAACTCTTCGTGTAGGAGGTATGTATTCGAGCGCTCTCGTATGTAAAAATATGCATCTTGATATGTAAAACGATATAGTGAAGTCCCAAAAACGATAACCTGGGAATCATATTATATGTAAAAGCATTGTGGGAAGTGAAGGGGTTGTGTACATGACATGATGGTGGATACCTGTTCTATAAGCATGTAGATCATCTAGGCTCTCAGTTGTGGGGTACACGTCATGCCCAGCTCACACTACGGAAGATGTGCAAAAGTATGCTGACACTCTTGATCTAGGCCAATTTCTTTATTTGTATCCAATCACTGAATCACGTATTGTTATGTAGTAACTAGCTGGATTTGGATGCTCTTTTTGTCTCGCCATTGTTCAAGCCTTTCGGATGAGTTCCGCGCTTTCATGCAAGCAGTGACGATGACAACAGGTATCCTTTCCAACTTTCCTTGGTTCATGTCATTTTCCCAAAAATGTTTCCCTCTTTGAACGATAACGAAAACGATAACTAAACGATAACCATTTCTTGACAAAATGTCCTTCGCTGATGGATGGCCCAGATGCCAAAAGATTCTTGAGACCTTTGCCGTTTAATATTATCACTTGCTCATTGCGATCTTTTCGCTGCTATGCATATTCTTTTGCAGCGCTCCACTGCTTTAGTCAATCCCGGTTCATCTCAGGCACAACTGCACCTGCAGGTCCGGTTTGACGATCTTTATCCTAGATGAAGATAGCCAAGGCAAAGGCGTTGGACCAGGTCGATGGTTTGCTGCGCAGACGCTGGCGAGTGAATGAAAGGCATGGAGCATGTCGCTGTGAGAGCTCACCCGGGTTTCCTCCAACAAACTGAATTCAAAACTTGTTTCTGAGCTGGAGAAAGGATGGTGCAACTGTGATTTGCAGTTGCGTTGGCAGGTATCACACCACACCCACCATACAGTTGAAGCGCTGGAAAAGAAAGCGCAGGGCAGTCAAAGATGCCCAAGACGCGAAGTGGAGGTGTAAAAAGGCTTTCCGCATGCAGTTTGCCAGGGGATGCGGATGATGCAATCAGGATATACTGTAAAACGATATAGTGAAGTCCCAAAAACGATAACTTTGCCCCGAGATCGCATTTTTCAATTGAAGTTTTGCCGATCGCTCATATATATATATATATGTTGGTTGTATATCCCATATTATCCCACTACATCCCCATTGAACATCATGAAAAACCCCTTGAGTCAATCACCATTGAGTCACCATTTACCGAGTGACATCATCAAACTGTCATAGGGAAAGGATGGAAGGCCCGGCTGGTGATGATTAAAAGAAGATAGCGATATAGTGGGTATGAACAGTCCATATATAATGTATATATATATATAATATTATAATATGTATATATATATAATATCAATACAATAACTCTCAAGATTGGGGTGATGATCCAGTTTCCACCCATTTCAAACAATTCTTCCATGACCAGAACAATTGGACTGACGGGGACCGGAAACAGCAAGGTCTCGCAAAGCAACTGCTGTCAGATGAAGCTTTTGTGGACTGCTGGGGCAGCAACAGTGGATGGTGAGTTGATGAGAACTTTCCCAGGAGAATATTGATATTCCTCATATCCTCATGATCTCACCACTTTTATCCGCAACAGTACAGTAACCCCGAACAGATAGAAGAGTCATTAATCGCCATTTAAACAAGATTTTACTTTCTATCCTTTTGGGAGTTGCGAAATAATATCCATGGCTTTGTCTGAGATTATATAGGGTACCCCGGGCCCCATCTAAAATAGATGATGGGCCATTTGGGGGGGAAAAACCCTATGTCCAGACACACCCAAATGATATACCCTCTGGTAAACTAACATAGCTATGGAAAATCACCATTTTTAATGGGTAAATCCACTATCAATGGCCATTTTCAATAGCTATGTTAGTTTACCAGAGGGTATTAATGTTGGTGATATTTATCTCATTCTATACTCCCAGGCCGTGTCCCTTTGAATACCCTTATATAAATCATTATCATATTACCACCATTCAGTCATTAATTATTAAAACCCCATATTTTTAATCCCATTCAATGACCATGAAGTCATCATTAAACTCCATTGGACCATCATTAAATCACAATTTTTCGTTGGTGGCAGGAGCTGGTGCTCCGAGAGATGTCTTCGGCCCTGCTGAGTTTGGCAGCCACCTGGGAATTGGAGTTGGGGAGCTCAGGAACCAGACTCCAGGGTGATTTTTCTGGGTGATTTATAGGTTTTTTTCAGGGTGAATGGTGACTTTAATGCTGATTTATTGGTGACTTAATGATTTATTGGTGATTTAGAGGGGGTTCAGGGTGATTTAATGATGATTTATAGGGGGTTAAGGGTGATTTAATGGTGATTTAATGGGAATTTTCCTGTGATAAACCAACATAGCTATAGAACATGCCTAATTTATAGATGATTTATGATAATTTACCTATATAGCTATAATATTGTGATTTTCCATAGCTATGGAACAAACTACTGGAGGGTATGAGATGATCCCTGGTTATCTATGCATCCATTATTCATCCATCACTGTCCATTACTGCGTGTATTTGTGTTTTAAGCTTGTCTTTTTCTCAGGAAACAAGGTGTAGGTTCAAGTTATTTGATGAAAAACACATGACAGCGACCGTGCATTTTTTTTACATTCGGGTCAGATGTGATGTATACACGCGTATGTCAATGTATATATTTGTATATCTATACATCTATAATATATATATATATATCTATCTATATATATATATATATCTATCTACATCTCTATACATCCATACACGCATCCTTGCTTTGGTTTTGGGAATTGTATATATTGTATTTGTGTGGATCGGTTGTATGATGTTAACATCATATTTTCAAGCCTCCTCACACATGACACATTACAGGGCCGCAAAAGAAACTTCTTGGGACCCCCCAACATCGGAGTCAGATTGGGGGCGACCTGTCTCGGGATTCGGCCGACTAAAAATAGCGATGGGCATGTTTAATCTGATCTGAGCATTAGAATGTTATATAACTTGAATACCATGGATTGTAATCCATTACAATATTGTATTATAATATAATGGCATCTATTATAATATAGCAGTAGTATCCTCATGTTTACCAATTGCCACCACTTTGTTGGACTTTGTTGATGACTCATCACAATGTTTGGGCATTATGGACATTGGAATTGAACATGGAATGTGCAGCGACCACTCATGTCGATGGGAAGGCAGCCAGGCAGCCAGACTTTGGTCGGTATGGCTTTGCTGCTATGGAAGTGCAAATGATATGTTGCTGGTTAGGGTTGTAACATCATCAGCAGGCAAAAAGCTATGGTCACTATCCACATTTTCGTTGACAGCCTACATAAGGTACACAAATTTCTGGTGAAGCAACGTCGTCAGGAAAGAAAAATACCGTTTTTGTGGATGCACTTCTGCAAAAAGAACATGCGTGTTCCATAAGACAATGTGACAGGTTGAGGAGAGACAGTCTTCTGGTGATTCTTTCGCTTCAACATTGCACTTGCGGATGGAACTTCCGGTTTCTTCTTAATATCGAGCATTCAAATCCACACAATTTATTGGTTGAAAACTCAAGATCTGGATTCATCATGTCTACATTGTGATTATCGTTCTCTCCTCCAAACAAAAAAGAAGCTTGGGTTGCAGGCACCTTGGCAGATACCCAGCCCGAACAGATCCGAACAGTCATTTTCATTAAATACCATAATAACGATATTAATTATAATACCCAGTAAAGCCGTGAAAAACCACATTAAATCGCAATCAAACCAGCATTGACTGACTGATGACCAGTAAATACCACATTAAAACCCATTAAAAGCACAGTAAACCACGGGAGTATAGCCATTAAAACCATGAACTGACTGATTCAGCCGCAAAAAGATTGCTCATAGAATTGGATGATGGGAAAATTTACAGGAAACCCCTATATTTGATGGTAAAAACCATGGTTTCCTGTAAATTTTCCCTTAAACCAATCCAGTGAATTGCTGTTTTTCCTCCCTTTCTAGGCTGGACTTGTGCCCCGTGGCGCCCGCAGCTGCTGGCGTCTTATCGCTGGAGGTCAAGGACTTGGATGTGGCCATGCAGCTTGGCAGCAACGAAGAAATGACTGGGGGATGGAAATCTCTGGGGATGTCATAGGATATGTGTGTGTGTATATATATAACATAACATATGTATATAGGATATATGTCTATGACATCCCCAGTGATATTTATAGGATATATGTCTATATATATATATACACAGTATATATATATACATATATAAATCCTATTGGCAAATATTAGCAACATAACATGTTTCTGGTAACTGGTAATTTGTTACAGTTTGCGGGTGAAAATCACCATTGTTGTCAGAGGTCAATTGTGAGATCCCTTCATCTCCCATGTTTTGATGGTGTTTTCTGGGTTTATAAAGCACTTACTATTTGGGATGTGTATCCAAGCAGGGGTGAAACTTAGATTTCTGGGTACCTTGTAGCAGATTGGAAGGAAGATCTTGCTGTCAGTGAAAAGTGTCAATGACAGCGACATCAGGCCTTTTAAAGGGATTACACATCTGGGTTGAAATTTCCACTACAGCATGGTGGGCGGTGGGTCCACAACATGGGCCAGAATCTAGTTCATCTTCAGTTTCCAAAATATGCAGTTAGGCCTCCCTCTAAATTTCAACCCAGATGGTTACTCACCAGAAAAACCAGGAAAAACCGGTAAATATCCCGATGTTATCTCCCCAGTTATTTTGTAATCACCAAAAATACCATCATTTGAAGAGTTTTCATCAGTTTTCTCCCTGTTGGTTGATGATTACAATTCATCGTGGGGATGTGAGCATCATCCCCTATGGCCCTATGGATGAATCCCAACTGTCCAAGGTACGCGGCCGATGCCTTCGAGGTTGGGAAGAATGGATGGGACACCAGGTTTTTGGTTGGCTGATGATTATTGTTCAACATAAGGTCATAAGGTTTTAGAATGTTTTAGATGTGGTTGCTATATGGTGGGTACATGGTAAATATATTGTTGATAAATGGTTAAATGGTTTATGTGTTTATATGTATATATTTAGATATAATTAACAATGTTAATATAGGGTCAACTGATGGTTGGCTGATTTATATATGGTTACATAAAGACGCCATTGTTCATGTAGTATATTGGATATTATGGGATTGTGTTGGTTGCCATCCGTGAATATCTTGGATGGGCACCGGGTACTCGAATACAGAGGGATGTTGTTGCTAAGCAGCTAAGCAAAAAATAGGGTTCAGGGGTATCAGCTGCACAAAATCTGAAACTATGACATAATAGGACTATATTAACCATATATTAACTTTATATCATAATCATGTGGGTATAGATCAATACAGTACCTATTAATACCATTTTTAGGGGGATGAACATCCATTTACCAGCTATTTTGATGTTCACCAGGGGTACAAGGTTTTGACACACTGCCATGTATAAAGGGTGATACGACCTGAGTCCCTTGGAACTTCCGAAATTAAACAAAACCTGTGGCGCATCAGTGCCTCACGTGGCTAGGAGGAGGGCACCGAAGGGGTCGATGTTCAGCAAGAGGTGCCTCGTCTCCAGGTTTGGTGAGTTTGGTGGACACAGTCGCCTCTGATAACTTGCTGGCTCTGGTCATTTTTCATGTTTCATCCCATAAAGCTCAAACTTGGGGATATCATCCCATAAACCTAGGCTAGTATATCCAATGATAACATCCTATTATCCCATTATAACATCCCATTATAACATCCCAAATAATACCACCTGAAACTTGGGGATGGTGACTGGCAAAAAGGCTGAATCCCACATTATTACACTGATAATTTTACCCAACTATGGAAAATCACCATATTGAATTGAATAGCTAAAAATCAGCGAACTATTCATGGGCCATGGCTTCAATAGCTATGTGAAGACTACCGGAGGCTACATACTTTTTGAGCAGAACCCAATGTGATCATTTAATCACGTGTGCTCTGCAGCAATAAGAAAGTTGTAGAAAACCGGCCAATATAGCCAGTTTCATCAAGTGTTTCTGTGAATGAACTGCCCGCTTTTATAGTTTACACCTCAACATGTGTAAAGTTGTACGTTACAATGGGTATCATTTTTCATCTCCATGATCTTATTTCAAAGACGTTTTAGATGTTAGTTTTTACTGACAAAGCTTCCTCGGACATCTCCGAGCTGCAACAGGAACACTCCGAAAGTGGAGCCTTCCGGGAAATGCTTTTTGCCTGTCTTGTGCCTCGGAGGCATTGGGAGTGGCTGGTACCCCAGCATCCAACAGCTGGATTGCAAAGACAACAAGCCAGTGTTCATTGTGGGCTATGTCAACATGTTCGAAGGAAATTCCGTTCAATCTGATGCTTATTACACCTCCCGGTATGCATATTTATATATATATATATACTGTAGATACATATGATTGATTAGATTCCCTTTTGTTTGCTCATAGCACCACAGTTAAATCCACCTTTGCCATTTTACTGATGATGTCACCGCTGAAGACACGAAGACATGCCTGTATGTTTGTTCCAAGCCCACCATGGTTTAGTGTGCTGCCAGTACCACTATTATAGCATTATAGTATAGCAGTACATAATGGCATTTCTTGGCTATACTATAGCTATACTTTCCCATAGCTACCCTAATCCTTGATCTAAACGCATTGTTTGAACATAGTTCAGCAGCACCTGTTAGGATGTACATCGACATATTAGCAATGTGCATTTCACATTGACTGGTCTTGGAAACCCATGGCGAGAGTAAACCGCATCGTTGCACATTATCTAGGACCGAGAAATTTATATGGCCATCTTATGCCATTTTTATGGCGAAAGAGATGGAAACCCATGGGGAATTCGGCAGCTTTTCCCAACATTTTCACGCACCTCCCGGCACGTCGTCTCCGATGAGGAACTGGCGGCCATCCCTTGTGGTGCCTTTCCGGCCAAGTTGGCAGGCGCAGAGCAGCGGAGCATGGGGGATTTTAGTTGGTCCCTGGAGTCCCTGCTACCAGCTGCCACACGACGTGAGGTTTGTACTTGTGGGGCAATGTGAAGCTGATCCACGGCCTTCATCATTTGCGCCTGGGAGCCATGGAGTCAAGTGCAAGTTGTGCTGAAACGAAAAATTGACAGAAATGAGTGACGACTCTTTGGGTGCATGTATGTAAATGTGCAGTTTACATCTTTTTACATTGATTCTGTTTGGATTGAAAGTTATGCCAGCAACTGGGGTGACAACTGCAGAACTGGACTTGTACCCCCGTCCCAAGTAAGCATTTGGCCATGGAGAAACTAATGAGTTAGCAGCAATCCTTGAATTGCAAAGGATGTGGGGCATATGACAGTGCAGCAGAAGGTAGAAGATAGATCAAACCCCATGGATGTGCCGCATTTTTGGTAGTTTTTTTCTACTACAGTAAGACTCTTAAACTAGATGGATCTATATAAATGCTAGATTGCAGAGCTAGATAAGTTGGAAATCTTATAGAAAATTGGTTGATCTACTTGGACAGATGATGGATGTGTTTTTTTAAACCAATGGGGAAACTCCAACTTATCCAACATATCTAAGCTCGGCCGAGGCTTTGGCACCGCGGCTTTGGCCTCGGTTTGGATAGATCCTGAAGGGTGGTTTGGTAAGTCATCACCATTTTTAATGTGGAATATCTTAGTGAATCTCAGCCGCATTTTTTCTAAACGTTTTTATATAATATGAGTTGTCAAACGTTCATAAGCAACTGCCTGCTGTATGGGATTTGGAGTGCTGAGATCTACGGGTGTAGAACTTGAACACTGCAGATGTGGAACCACCAAGTTGTCTGCGGATTGCCGAAGCAGTGAATTTGATGTGTTTTGTTTGACATCGGATATCATCGTCATTCCGGTTTTGTGGGCAAATTTCGGCATTTTGGGGGGAACATTGAGATTTGGACTGCAAAATTGATGAGAAGTTTCCTGTGACCACCGATAGTTGACCCAACTGACTCCTTGACTCTCAAAGCGTGACTGTGTTCACGTCCAACCATGGTTAGTGGTGTTTTAATGGAGTTTAATGAGGGTATTTCATGGGGATACGGTACGATATATATATATATATATACGGCAAATGCCTGGGTTTTGCCCGGACCCGCAATGACGACGGGCGACGCATCATCATCATCATCATCATCATCACCATCATCATCATCACCAACATCATGATCATCAACATAGTAATAATCATCATCATCAACATCATCAAACCTATTGACGATCTTCAATGAATGTAGAAGTTTAACGGGGGTGGGAGAATTAAACCCTTATTGGAGATCCTCAATGAATGTAGAAGTTTAACGGGGGTGGGAGAATTAAACCCTGTTCGAAGATCTTCAATGAATGTAGAAGTTGAACGAGGGTGGGAGAATTAAACCCTGATTGAAGATCCTCAATGAATGTAGAAGTTTAACGGGGGTGGGAGAAGTAAACCCTTATTGGAGATTTTCAATGAATGTAGAAGTTTAACGGGGGTGGGAGAATTAAACCCTGATTGAAGATCCTCAATGAATGTAGAAGTTTAACAGGGGTCGGAGGAGAATAAAACCCTTATTGAAGATCTTCAATGAATGTAGAAGTTTAACGGGGGTGGGAGAATTAAACCCGTATTGGAGATCCTCAATGAATGTAGAAGTTTAACGGGAGTGGGAGAATTAAACCCTGTTCGAAGATCTTCAATGAATGTAGAAGTTGAACGAGGGTGGGAGAATTAAACCCTGATTGAAGATCCTCAATGAATGTAGAAGTTTAACGGGGGTGGGAGAAGTAAACCCTTATTGAAGATTTTCAATGAATGTAGAAGTTTAACAGGGGTCGGAGAATTAAACCCTTATTGAAGATCTTCAATGAATGTAGAAGTTTAACGGGGGTGGGAGAATTACACCCTTATTGAAGATCTTCAATGAATGTAGAAGTTTAACGGGGGTGGGAGAATTAAACCCTGATCGAAGATCTTCAATGAATGTAGAAGTTTAACGGGGGTGGGAGTTTAATATTCCCTAATATCTTTGTCGATCTTCCCAATTGAACGTAAAGTTTAACGGGGGTGGGAGTTGAATATTCCCTAATACCGTTTTTGGTTTTCCCAAAGGAATTTCGGGTGTTTTGACATTTTTTTTTATATAGTCCCTAGTACCTTTGTTGTTTTCCCCATAGGAATTTAAGGTTTAACGGGGGTGGGAGTTTAATATTCCCTAATATCTTTGTTGGTCTTCCTAATTGAATGTTAAGTTTCACGATTTGAGAGTTTAAAATTTCCTAGTACCTTTGTTGTTTTTCCCATAGGAATTTCAAATGTTATGCCGTTTTTGTTTTTCCCATAGGAATTTCGGGTGTTTTGACCTTGTTTGTTTAATAGTCCCTAGTACCTTTGTTATTATCCCCATAGGAATTACGGTAATTTGCAACATCATTTGTTTGTGAATGGGAAACCTCTACGCTGCAACGCCTGGGAAAAACCCAGGCGTTGCGCGTATATACCCTTACCCAACTAATACATGTACGATTCGGGTTTGTCTGAAATGTGGGCAGACCCCCAGTTATTGCCAAGTTCAGGGGGGAAATATGGGGAAATGATGGCCAACCATAGGGTTTTGGCATGATTTGGGGGAACCATACAAACCCTGGGTTTGTTTAAGGTGATTTTTTATTTTCCCAATGGGAAATCCACCATTTGGGGAATCTATAGTGCATATTTTTTGTTTTTTGGGTACCCCTTAAGCAAATCCAAGAAACCCATAGGACTTAGATCACGCGGATGAATATCCGTGGAAGCACAGATTCTGCTGCTTTGTTTCTTTGATAAAAGAACCACATGTTGAGGTTCTGGAAACAACTTCTACTGGACTCTACTGGTACCATGTTTTGCTAGCGCAGATCCTATGGATTCCTATGTATTACTACAAATCGCTGGTTAAACCCACGTGTCTTCCAGGTTAATGCTGGTTAAGTTAAATTCCAACCCTTCTAGCAGCCCCCCCCCAAAAGAAGACATGTTTTAGATTAGATGATTAGATGAGTTCGGCAACTTAAGACACACACATTTTACCTGTTTGCAGGTGGTTCATGGTGATTCTATACTCACTTGTGCAAATCCCGTGAATACCCCCATGCTTGATAGTGACAAATCTCAACCACCATAAAATCCCATGAAATCCCTCTAAATCACCATTAAATTTCATTGATTCCCATTAAATCACAATTAAATCACCATAAATCCCATTAAATTCCGTTAAATCCCACTAAACCATCATGAAATCTCATGAAAAGGACGATGTTTCCCTGGTTTCTTTGCCACCTTTGCAGAACCGGCGGAAATCTCCAGGCTGTGGCCGAGACCGGCGCTCCCTTGCCCAAGCGTAAGGAGATGACGATGGAACTTGTGGAACTGCTGGTTGGTGGTTTGGAACATGAAATTTATGTTCCATTTCATATATGGGATGTCATCCTTCCCATTGACGAACTCATATTTTTCAAGATGGTTAAAACCACCAACCAGATATGGGTTAACGACTATCCCATGATTATCCAATTATTATCCCATAGTATATAACTAACATTGGTATCACCATTAATCACTAATATTAATATGGATAACTATTCCCATGTGGGATATCCCATTGTTATCCCATTGTATATAACTAACATGGGTATCACCATTAGACACTAATATTAGTATGGATAACTATTCCCATATGGGTTAATATTATCCCGGAATTTTCCCATTGCAATAGTGATTATACCATATAAATCACCATGACGGGAATAATTTAATGGGATAATCATGGAATGATTTATATATAATGGGATAACAAGGACTATAATGGTGTATTATAGGGATACTTGTGGGATCATATTGGGATCACCATAATAAACCATCCCCAAGTCATCACCATTTTAATGACTGGGGATGGTCTAAACCATCCCCAGTTATGGTAGGTTTACGGCATTGGGTTGTCCATTTTAATAGGGTTTAACAAGCCAAAAGTGGGAGGGAACCAAATGGGATTGTACGGAAGTAAATGATGATTTAATGGGATATGTAATGGGGTTTAATTTAATGGTTTCGGATAGTTCATATGCGTATAACAATGGGACGTATATAAATTATATAAACCTATATAAACAACTAATATACGATGGGTTTGTTTGGACATTGGTATGCCCCTCCAAAGTGGCAATTTCAAAATCGGGCATTGTTTTCGGTGTGTGAATTTAGAGGTAATTATGCCCTAGTCTCAGACAAATCCATGTTTTTTTCTATAGGGGTCTAGCCAGCAAAAGCTTGCATTTAACCAACAGACCAAGGGGATTGTTTACCGAGAAAACATGGAATTGAACAGAATTCAACTAGACAAACATGGACAATTAACCAATAACCACAAATTGTTGGGATTCAACTGGTATGTGTATATATAGTTATATAATATAAGTTACATATATATATATATAAGTATATAATATATACAGGTACCCCAGTTGAAAAGGATAGACCCAATCAATACCTTTTGGTAACAAGACCTGTGCTTCAAAGCCATTGATTGCCCATCAGCTTCTTTTTTCTCTGGGGTTTCTGATTCACGAAGTGAATTCACAAGCCCCCCCAAAGTAGATGGTAAAGAATTCCTTATCAATGGTTGTTGGTGGTTAATAAGCCCTTAATACGCCCTTCATAGCCACTTTATTGTTGGTGGAGTAGCTGAATCAACATCAATAGAGTAGATCATATTAATGATCCAGTTGATCATATACAATCATATATAGTTGTGTATATATAATTAATAATCATTCCACTAATCTTCATTCATATAATATCCAAATATTAGTCCACTATAGATCACTAATATAATCCACGAATATCATATATCACTATAGGTATATCCTAATATTAGTCCTAATTCACTAATTCCAGGTATTCACTATAGGTATATTCCACTATATATCACTATAGAAATATCACTATAGATATATCACTAATTCCATTGATCATTTCATAATGTCCAGGAGCCTACGGCTGGAGATCCGGCGAAGGCCGGCGACGAATGCGCCGAGTTGTGGAGTTGTGGTTGCCCGATGAACAAAGAATTTCTGGTGAAGAGATGGTAGGTTTCAGGGTGAAATACATGAGATTTAATTGTGATTTAGTGGTGATTCAATGGTGATTTAACGGTGATTCAATTGGTTTAATTGTGATTTAATGATGATTCAATGGAGTTTCATGAAATTTTCAATAATTTTATGATATGAATGGAATATTGCGGGGGTTAATGGGAATTTAACCATCAAAAATGGGGATATGAGTGGGAAATGCATTCCGTTAATCTCAGACATAGCAATGGGAAATCCCCGAACTACTGTAAATGGAGGTTTGAATATGTCTGAATGGGAAATTCAGCAACCTAAATCAGAGATTGCCATTGGCATGTTTGATTCCCCATTAAGGAAGGTCAATGCGACGGTACCACTCCTTTCCAAACGGGGCCCTGGGTCGAAACATGTCGAAACCCAACAGTGCAGTGCGGGTCGAAGTTTCAAACCCAGAAAACCACGTGTTGAAACATCAATTTTTGGGCTGCCAAAGTTTGACTGATAGCCATACCCTTTTTTTGTCAGACAGAAACACAATCTAGGATGCTAAGTACAAGAAAATACCTCGCAGTTTCAGGTTTGCAACTCTAGCTATTCTCGGTTGCTATAGCATGCAAAATGCCACATTTGGGCTTGCAAAATGGGTGATCCCAAAAATCTCATTGTTGATCATCATCTGGTTGGTGGTTTGGAACATTTTTTATTTTTCCATATATTGGGAATCATCATCCCGACTGACTTTCATATTTTTCAGAAAGGTTGAAACCACCAACCAGATATATATATCAGCATACATGTCATGGATATCATATCAAATCCATAGATCCCATCGATGAGTATTAGAGGAGATTGTTACTACCCCAAAAAATGGGTGTAATGGGTGATTATATGATTATCCAAGAACGGGGAATCCTGTTCTTAACCAACCAGTGTACTGGAAACGAGGCGGTGAAGGCGGCATTGGCATGCCAATTGGTGGGACAGTTGAGGCGGGGGGCCGTTGGGCTCAGGTTATCCTCCAAACAGGATGGACGAGTAACATAGCGATCCCCAAATAGATAGGAAAACTGAACACCTGGAAATCTGAAGTATATGGGGATGGGGCAAAACGGCAAAACCTATTATTCCCCACATGTGTGGGAATAAACATCCATAACCATCTAAACCATCTAGTTTGCGGTGCCCGGCACCTGGGGACCAGGTTTTGACTCACAGCCATATAGCAACCCCCAAATAGATAGCAAACATATGCAAAAATCCTGGCAATATGAGGTAAGCCTAATCTATATCATCCTGGGCATACTTTTCGGCATCTTCTTGGGGGTTGCTTTAAAAATCATCAGCAACTTAGTAGGGTTCATAAACTGTGTTCCATCTTCTTGGGGATGAACAAGATTCACAAGTATGTAGTCACTAGCTATGGAAAATCACCTTACCAGGTAGACCATCTGCAACATGGGATTTTTCCATATCTTAAATTACCGGAGGGTAAAACAGCTTTATCCTGACCCTGGTGCCATAGAAGTCTCAGCAGTTGGTCCACGGCTTCCGGTCCGCGGCTTCCTTTCCAGTAGCAACATCAGGCTTTGTGGTAACATCCTCTTCGAAAACCCGCAGGCGCCACTGGACCATCGTTGTTTTTTTTGGCTCGAAGGGGATAGTTTTTTGCAAAGGACCATGGTAGCCAGTACGAATCTACCCGTTGGTAATCTAACATAGCTATGGACAATGGCCCATTTGTAGATTAAGATTATTTCCCTTGCAAAAACGGTCGGTTTCCATATACATATATATAAGATTATAAGATTACCAAAGGGTATATAGTCTGTTCATCAGGGGAACTATATCTGGTGATATTTACTGGCCATCATCGTCGATGACATCATGAGTACCTCATATGGCGTGTTGAATACTTGTGGTTGACATGGTGGCAGCTGGTCACACCTTCCTAAGTGCGTTTGATACACTTGCAGTATCTTGCTGTATAGTAACCCTAAAAAAAATAGATCAATAAATCAGAACTATACTACAAGATTTTATTTGTCCATCTTTTTGGGGTTGCTACAAGGTAGTTGATGAAAGTCTCTGCAGATTGCGGATGTGACCAGCCAACACTCTTCGATTTGGGGAGGCCCTAAGCCCTAAACCTACGATTTTTGGGATGGTTTGTACCACCCATTTGGGTTTGTCTGAAAATAGATCGAATGATCAAATGGTGCACCCGCAAATCCATGGGCTTATCATGATTTTCCATTTCAAAATAGCCATTTAGGGGTATATGATGCATACCCCATTTTCAGACACACCCATGATGGGGATGATGTACCATCCGATCGTCCTTGTGTAGGATAATGGTTGTTAAAGGCTAATAGTGGTCGATTAATCGAACCTAGTAACCACAGTTAGCAACCATTAAAGTGGTATGATTATCCCACTATATGCAATAACCCCTAATAGTGGTGAATATTGATTAGTGGTTATTGCAATAGGATTTAGCCTCTGGTAACCAAACCCGGCAATGGAACATCTCCCATTAGAATGGTGGCTGGTGGATGTTCCATGAAGCTACGATAGCCAATGAACATGCCTGGATCATGACCAGTAATCATGGGGACAATGATTTTTTTTTTGAACCATACTTGCAAACAGATATTTAACTACCCTCCTATCATTAAACTTGACAATAATGGACAATTATCGAAGGAAGTTTAGAAGTCAAACTTCCGACAACATGGACAGATGAAAAGCAGAGATGGGAAGAGTCAGAGAAGAGAAGAGAAGAAGAAGAAGAAAAGAAGAAGAAGAAGAAGAAAGAATATCAAAGAAGAGACAGTCAGAAAAAAGAAGATCCAGGTGCGCGAAAGCTAGGAAAGCCGCGAAACACTGCGTTTTTCCAATGATTTGTGGCTGCGGAAGGTCGAAAAGTAGGCTCGCTAAAGCGGCGGGTATGGAGCAATCTGGCAAGATGAGAGATGACAAATTGCATGCCGTTGAGGTGTGAAGCACCTCATGTTCGGAGCACTTTTGGAAGTTGAGATGTTGAAAAAGTGCACACGGTTGTGGAGCGAAGCACATTTCCAAGTCAAAATGCACAAAACACACCATTCTCAGACCACTTTTGGAAGTTGAGATGTTGAAAAAGTGCACGCCGTTGTGGCGCGGAGCAAATTTCCAAGTCAAAATGTACAAAACTCACCATGTTCGGACCACTTTTGGAAGTTGACATGTCGAAAAAGTGTACGCCGTTGTGGCGCGAAGCACATTTCAAATTCAAAAATGTTAAAAACTGACGGTCTCGCAGCACTTTTGGAAGTTGACATGTCGAAAAAGTGCACGCCATTGTGGCGTGAAGCACACTTCGAAGTCAAAATGTTAAAAGCACCACACGTTCACACCACTTTTGGACGTTCAGATGTCGTTTCGCGTTTCAACTACAACCACACACGACACTCTACTCCACGACACTACAACTACAACTACGCTACATTACATTACACTATACTAATTACATCACACTTTACTACACTACACCACACTCCACTACACTACACTGCTCTCCACTACACTACACTACACTACACTACACTACACTACACTACACTACACTCAATTAGACTGCACTAGTTACATGAACAACAACTACAACTACAAGTACACTACATTACACTACACTACACTCCACTTCACTACACGGCAGCTACAACTACAACTGCAACTACAACTACATTACACTGCACTACACGACACTAGACTACGCTAATTACATTAAACTACACTAATTACATTTCACTACACAATATTACACTACACCACACTACACTAACTACAACTACAACTGCAGCTACAACTACAACTTAAACTACAACTACGCTACACAAACTACATTACACCACACTACACTGCACTCCGCTTCACTACATTAAACCACACTACACTACACCACACTACACCACACTACACCACACTACACCACGCCACGCCACACTACACTAACTACAACTACAGCTACAACTACAACTACGCTACTTTACCCTACATTACATTACACTACATTCATTGCACCACCACAAATGCAACTGCAACTGCACTATACTAATTACATTACACCACAACTACAACTCCACTACACTAAAACTACAACTACAGCTGCGCTGCACCACACTACATCCAGCAGTTGTGGGTGAGGTGACCGACCAGGTGGCCACTGCAACCTTTGGAACCACTCCAAAAACACAACTCAACCACCTTTCAGTCCATCAGTGGATTCGCTCTGCCATCCGTGGTTCACAACAACCAAACGCTCCTATAGGTTTTCTATTCTGAAACTTCCGCCACCGCTTTGTGCGGCACTATTGGTATAGAAAATTCCCTCATGGCACAATAATACAATTTCCCAAATTTTGAATTATTGTAAGCGTCCCAATTTTTGAAAGTCCCCAAGTATGGATTTTTTTATGGTAAAATTGTTTTTGTGATAGACAATATGGCCAAATTTCCAACTTTCCAACGACCCGTCGGAATTCCTTTAGCTGTGTGATTTCTCAGGGCGCCGAATTCTTGCGCATCTCTGGTGGATTGTTGGGACCTCAAAGGAAAACACGGAGTCTGCAACAGTGGTCTGAACCCATCATTTTGAGCATTGCTTTTGAAGTGGGGAAGGCATAATATGTGTTTTCCAGCCGAAAAATGTAGCGCACGGCCAACTTGTGGCTACAAGTGCGTACGGCATTCCTTCTTCTGAACCAAAATAAAATGAGAAACAAACTCCCCGTCCCCCTCAATTAGACACCTTGCGAAAGATCGAAAACAATTCCAACGCCTAAGGTTGAACACAAAATATACAAAATCCAATTTTTCAAGTCCATGGCATCCATGATGGAGCAAAGTCGGATCAAACATGATTGAAACATGATTGAAACATATCTCAATAATTACCTTGAGTCCAAGTCCCCAATGCTTGACTTGCTCCCCAACTTTGCTCCCTTTTAGTGCCGGCTATTGTGGGATGAATGCCCCAAATTCAGACATGTGTTGCAAATCCCAACCCCAGGCATCCCCAGGCCCCCACGCCATCGCAAGGCCGGCGTTGCTGTCGCACTGCTACGCAGATCCAGAGCTCCCTCTGCTGCGAGAAGCCGGGGTGTATGCCGTGCGTTTGGCGGCCCAGCTGCCTGTTGAGGTGCTGGTTGGTGGTGATCCATAGCTGTTGGCAGGGGTTACAGTCTATAAGGTTGACCATGGGTCAAAATCGCTTTGTCACACAACAGCGCCGTTTGGCAATGTTCAACATCAGAAATCGACTAAAGGTCATTGTGTGGTATTGCTATGTATTGATTATGATTACAGTTGATTACAAAAATTATGAAAATACACATGTGGAGGAGCCCCTACAATTGATATGGTTTTCCAACAACATCTTGGAAAATCTATCACTTGCCCAATGACTGAGGGAACGCCACTCAGCATAGCCCTGAGACTCGAGACGCCGTCCGACAGCTTCTGGCGGAAAGGCCCGATTGTTTCGAGTTGGGAAAGCACAGAAGCCATCGCCAGTTAGGCCAATCAGGAAGTTCGGTTGGATTCCAGCAATTTCTAGGCTTGGTTTCAGAGAAATTTGATTGGAGACTCCTGTATTTGGATGGAAAAGCCATGCACAGTGGATAGACTCGACAAGGCTGTCAATGGGAAGTCCCTCTGTTTGAAAGGAACACTTGCCTTAAAAAATCGTGGATGGTTAGGCCGCCAGGTTGAAGGACTAGGCAACTAAAACAGGGTTCCTTGCATTTCCTCTATAATACTATAAGCATCTGTAAACACTGCCTGAATTGGATGAACATAGATGTTATGATAATCTATGATACTTACCCTCTAAACTAACGGTTTGCTGTGGAAACCTGCCCATTTATAGACGATTTACCTAATTCAAAGTGGTGATTTTCCAAAGCTATGCAAATGACCGGGGGGGTAAGCAGTGTTCAACACCCCTGTTGGCTGATGACTGCAGGGGTGGGAGTCCCATCCCCGTAGCTCGCGAGGCGCACCCGTGACGCATCGTCTGCTGAGAGCGGTGCTGGCCTGAGAATGGTGTTGAGATTGTCGTCGGACTACTCAATGAATCGAAGTGTAGAGGAACAATAGATGATGTTCATTGATTTTCCCATATGTTCCAATTCAACACCTCCATAAAAATGATGGATGTTTCATTTTTCCAATTGTTTGAATGACTTAAACCAATGAACTAGAGTGATGTTGGTGGGCCAAGGTCCACTACCCATGATCGAAGAGATGCTCGGGTCGCACGGATATCTTCCAGCTGCCGTTTGTACTGAAGTTTGCCCGTGCAAAACATTTGGGAATGTGATGGAATATCGACGATATCGATCATAATGCTGTATAGAATCCATTGTGTTCACGTTTATCATGATTGAAAGGATGCTCACTGGGGTCGGGTTTTGACCCAGATTCGGGAACCGAACGATGACTGAGGATGATGGATTTTGCATGATTTTGCCATCTTTATGTAAGTCCAGAGTTAAATTTTCTGGTTCTACCACCTGATGTGGACAAAAGAAAGTTGGGTTTGTCAAAATGTCCAAGATTGATGCATCAATAAGATTCAATAAGGCAATCTGGGTGACGAATGGTGTATCGACTTGGGTTTGTCTTTGTGGTAATTTATGATTACTCTTATACCATCACCAACATATTATAGACGGTGGTTGGTTCTTTGATGGGGAAATTTCTAGTAGCCAACATTCTGAGCAGTATTGAAGTATGTTCCATGAGTTTCAATGGGATTCGCCATGATTTGCCACGTGTGTTGCTGTCCCTAAGGAGCTCACTCTTCTAGCCCTTGCAGGACATCTCCAAGACCCCAAGCACCATCGTGCCGCCGCTACCGTTGCTACCGTGACGGCGGCGACAACAAGGGACAGGAAGGACAGATGAGACACGTGCGGCGTGGTGGTGGTTCTGCAGATACCACCAGGGACAGAAAGGACAGAGCCCGCAGTGGACCCTTGGCGTGGGAAAAAAAAGTGATTGCACAGTGATGGCCAGATGGCAGGGTGCATCCTGGAGCAGATTTTATAGATTTTTATAGAAATATCATCTGGTTGGTGGTTTGGAACATTTTTTATGTTTCCATATGGGAATGTCATCATCCCAACTGACGAACTCATATTTTTCAGAGGGGTGGCTCAACCTATATGATATGGCCAGATGGCCTGTTGGAGATGGGGATGGAAGTTTTGACACCAGCTGCATCTTTGATTCGAAGCCTCCCACTTTTGTACTTTCATAAGAGCACTAAACACATATAAAACATTATAAAACCTCATAACTCAATGATGGAATAGCAAAGTCTTGACATCCAGCTGTTGAAAAGCGACTTGTGCTTGAAGAGCTGCAAGGCTTCTATAAGCAGATTGCCATAAGACATGTTGAAACCTTCAACTATTCACAATCATAACAAACCTGAGAAAACAAACATGTCATTAGTTTCACAATGCTTTGCATACAATTCTGATGTTTGAAAAAACAAAATCAATGTGAAACACAGATTCATGTCATTCCGTGTCGGACATCGTTGCATTGGAACCTGATTTCTCCTACAGCCGTGGGTTCAGTGTTGGCAGATGTTGGCAGTTTTTCGGCGTAACCCAAACCCTTTCAAGCTGGTGCTTCCGTAACTTGCAGCCACATATAGATGAAAAGAATGACCAGGAAAAACATGAGGATATGATATATTTACCTTTTGGTTACATAAGCAGCAACTATGGAACATTATGGAACCTCAAAAATGAAAGGAATCAAGCATCCTGTCTGGATCTATGAGACATTAACATACATTATCCATGTCTGAATTAAAAGCTGTGCAGCTTTGCCCATTGGTAGTTTGAAAGTCCACATGGCTTACACGGCCAATGCCATGGTCTACAAATCAGCACAAGGCACAGCCGGGCACTGCCAGGAGAGACCAGGGAGTCTAGGGATCATGGGTCCTGGGTCTGAACACAAAGGGGTACTGTATAGCAATTTGTGTTGGCTGTTTGAGGGTGTGATGATAAACCGGGATTTCCCATGTTGTTCCGGCTCAATCACCTCCATGTCGTGGCTCAATCCAATGTTGGTCAAAGATCACAAGATCCTTATTTTTGTGGCAAAGAACTCCAACAAAAATAAGATCTGCAGTTCACGATCACAAGATCACAAGATCACAAGATCACAAGATCAGATAAGATCCTTATTGGTGTGGTTAAGTTGTTGGTACTCCTTGGTTATATATGATTATATTAATATTATATGTTCTATATTATACTATATGTTACTGTATATGATTATATTAATATTACTCCTTATGTATTATATGTTCTATATCGGATTACCGTTCATGTCAACCCCGCATTACCAAACCCCTGGGCTGTTTAATTGGGGAGGGGACCATTTTGGGGGTTCCCCCCCAATCAACTAATCCCGAGCGACATTCTAGTCCCATACCCCTACTAGTAAACAACCGCTAAATGCTACCAAATATGTGCAAATCTCCTACCTACAATTTACTGTACCATGCTTTCTGGGGGTATTAAATATGAACGGAGGAAGGGATTATATTATAGTATTGATGGATATTGATGGTATATTACTACATATCCCAGCTTATCTATATGAAATGCCCATT
This sequence comes from Cladocopium goreaui, assembly GCA_947184155.2. Lineage (NCBI taxonomy): Eukaryota > Dinophyceae > Suessiales > Symbiodiniaceae > Cladocopium > Cladocopium goreaui. Next base: position 43,033 of record CAMXCT020004179.1, on the reverse strand, counting down.
AACCCCCATTAAGTCACAAGTCACCATTATCTATGGTTGACAGTTGATTCCATATATATATATATAGATATATGTATTCTAATGTATATCAATGTATATCATGGTATTGTTATGTATTGGTTACATATATATATACCCCATTAACTATTCTCGATTCATGTTGACTCACCATATAGTAACTATATGTAACTATGATATCCCCAGCAACCACCTATGATGTTACAGATACCCCATATATATATATTATGTTAACAATATTAACAATATTAACAATATTAACAATAGTAACAATATTATATAACAATATCCGTATCCCGTATTTATGTTGACTCCATATGGTATCCCCGGAATCCGCCAGGTTTTGGCGATCTCCCCCTCGACCGACTCTTCAGCGACGCACCTGAACCGGTGCGCCCATTTTAAGTTCTCCAACGGGTGGAGCAAAGGGAGGTCTCAAAGCCAGCATAATCAGCCGATTTCATGTGATTTCATGTGATTTTAGGGGGGGTGATTTTGTGATTTAAGGCGATTTCGTGTGAAGATGAGTTAATGATATTTAAATGTGAATGGATTTATGATGATTTCCATGGCGATTTCATGTCCTTCATGGGGCCGGGATGAAATATGATGAAATATGCACTGCTATGCACGGCAGCTCCCACACCGATAGATAGAAACGCGCTAGAAACGCTATTTTCATTCATAAAATTTGACATAATTTATTTTGACAGATTCACCAGCTTGCTATTTTGGGGATATGGGGATAGCTCTGAAACCAGCCACCTGAAGGCGGCAGAGCTTCATGTGTTACACGATGCGTTGAATCGTTGTGTCGGGATACCACCATACTCTACCTGACAGCATGTTTGAAAATGTATGTATGTATATATACATATACATATATAATAAGAGCTTCTAATGGCAGAAACAACTCATTTTGCTGGTAAGTTGATATTGAAGTATGATACATCTTCAGCGCTGAGAAACAAACGTTTTGCGTTTTGGGCTCGCCGAGCCCAACGTTGCCACCATGAATCCACCAGATCCAGGGCGCCTAAGGTGAAGCAGAATAACTAATTGGGTCGTATTTTGGTACTAGTTGAAAGCACTGTTTATCCCAAATACGATTGTATATAGTGATGATAAGCACTATAGTGATGATAAATGTTGACATTATACAAATCTTTATAGTGATGATTAGCCCAAATATTATAGTATAGACATAATGTATAATAGTATATCATGCAGACATAATGTAGTATTACACTAATATGTCTATAGTGATGAGCCCAAATCGACTATTATGTCATAATCAGAAAGGTCGTCCCGTCCAGGACTCCAGGACTGTCCCTCGTATCGTCAGGTCCTTGGCGTCGGCGCGGTGTCTCTGCTGGAGTTGCTGCGGGCCAAACGGCTGTCGACCATCAAGGATTTGGTGCATCTTCCACCCTGGGAGCTGCGGGACTGGCTGCTGATTACCGAGGCGCAACATAGGAGGATATAGGAGGTGAACTTCCAAGGGTGAAATCTCCAGTTCTGGGGCAGTTGAACTGCCAGAAGTTCCAGTACTTGTGCTTAAAAATCGTGCCAAGACATGCAAAGACCTTGCTTTTGATACTTGAATTCTCAACTTTTTTTTTCTGAAATGAAGCACGTTGAATTCAAGTTGTGATTGGTAAACTACCAATTTTGATGGTCAAGTCAGCTGTAACACTTAAACATACTTAAACTTCCACTTGTTGAATCTTTTTGATCGCTGAAGCAGTTAAATTCCAACTGTTCGATGACCAAATCCATCTGAAGCCCAATGGTTGTCAATTGTTCACCCTTAAAACATGTTTGGTGAAACCCTGACGTTGCTCCGCGCCGGAATTGCGGAAGGGTTGCGTATGTTTGAAATGCCATGTTGGTGGACTTATAATATGTAGACGTATATGTGATCCATGATCATCATCGTCGTCGTCATCACCATCATCATCGTCGTCATCACCATCATCGTCGTCGTCATCATCATCGTCGTCGTCGTCATCATCCTCGTCGTCGTCGTCGTCGTCGTCGTCGTCGTCGTCGTCGTCATCGCCGTCGTCGTCGTCATCGTCGTCATCATCATCACCATCATCATCATCATCCCGTATGAAGATAAGTTGATGTTTTTTAGTTTCAGCATATTTGCCACAGGGTGTGGAGGATTTGTTGATCCCTTGTGAAGATATGTTGATGCTATTATCAGATTCAGCATATTTGTCAAAGGAGGTGGTGGATTTGTTGATCCCTTATGAAGATAATAAGTTGATGTTATCCCTTATTCAACATTTTTGTCAGAGGGGGTACTGGGTTTGTTGATCCCTTATGAAGATAAGTTGATGTGATTAACCCCATTAAACATGTTTGTCGGAGGGGGTGGTGGATTTTTGGTCCAGCCTTATGAAGATAAGTTGGTTCCTTACTAAACATAGTTGTCAGAGGGGGTGGTGGGTGTTGATATCCATTGAAGATAAGTGGGTGTGACTCCCCCATTTAACATATTTGTTATAGAGGGCGGTGGATTTTTGATCCCTTATGAAGATGAGTTGATGTGATTGCCCCATTCAACGAATTTGTCAGAGGGGGTGGTGGATTTTTGATCCCTATGAAGGTAGGTTGATGTGATTACACCATTCAACATATTTGCCAGAGGGGGTGGCGGATTGTTGATCTCTTATGAGTATAAGACATATAAGTTGATGGTTTACCCCATTCCACATGAGTTGATACTGGTGGTAATGATGATGATTGTCATCATCATCATCATCATCGTCATCATCATAATCACCATCATGATCATGATCATAATGATGTTGAGATTATGATTGTGTTGATTTTGATGATGATGATGATGATGAAGAAGAAAATGATGATGATGGTGATGATGATGATGATGAGGATGACGACGACGACGACGACGACGACGACGACGACGACGACGAGGATGATGATGATGATGATGATGATGATGATGATGAAGACGAGGCCATCGTGATGATGATGATGATGATGATGATGATGATGATGATGCAATGATTATGAGGAGGAGGAGGTGATGATGATGATGCAATGATTATGAGGAGGAGGAGGAGGTGATGATGATGATGATGATGATGATGAGGGTGATGATGACGATGATGATGATGATGATGATGAGGATGAGGTTGATGATATATAATGATTGTAAGTGTGGAGCAACGTCCGGGTTCGACGGAACATGTTAAAGCCTACTTGCCGAATGTTATATTCTCAATTCTTCATGGCAAAGTTAGGCTCATCTCCCAATTATGGATGATCCAATCCCGATTTCTTGATGAATTGCCGCGAAGTCCCAATGTTTCTTGCTTCAGAAATCTGAACATTTTTTTTCATGACGAAATCCCCAAACATCCGCTGAACATTGGGAATGAACGGATTTTTTCTTGGCAAAGCTGAAGAAAAATGGTGGAGTTCACCATGAAAAATGGCGGATGTTCGCCAGAAATATGGCAGGAAGAGGCCATTTTGCTGCTGAGAAAAGCCTGGTCTACCTGCGCTGTCAAGCCGGTGAGCGCCTGGGTGCGGTACTGAGATGAGAACCACTGTGGTTGCTGGGAGACATTGGGGGTTTTGAACATGTTTTAACCAATGGAAATGGTGAGTTTAACTAGTGGAAATGGTGGATTTTTGGATTTTGACATGATTTATCATATAGATTCGATGAGTGAACCAAACTTCAAACATTGGTGATTTTTGCCCGGGTTTTGGAGGGCTCGTACCAGTGGAACTGGTGGATTTCAATTGAAATCTGGATTTAACTAACGGAAAATTGGTGAGTTAAATAGTCGAACGTTTGTCTCATGGGTTACACCGGTCACTTTCCCTACCCTGCGGCAAGCACCGGTGAGACAAACAAATGATCCAGTTGGAATTTGATCCTACCACTTTGCCTGAACTCAGAACTCAAGAAGTACCATGGTAAACTAACATAGCTATTGAAAATGGCCATTTATAGTGGATTTGTCCATTCAAAATTGTGATTTTCCATAGCTATGTTAATTTACCAGAGGGTACATGTTAAGTACAGGTTGCTTCTGCTGCAACGTTTGTTTGGTTTGTAGCTGTAGCATGCTGTAAAGATCTGTAAAACATTTTTTGTCAAGGTTTCTGAAAGGGCAAACCAGCACTACTGTAGAAGAACACATCTGGGAATTTGATGGAATTTTCTGGAGTTTGTTTATCATTTTGGGAAACTTCATATTTTCCTCGGTGAGACTCCAATTTTCGTCTCCGAGATCGGCTAAGCCGTGGGGTTCCCGGCCGAGGAGTTGGCGACACAAAGCCATGCAATTCCGAGGTTGGCAGCTACGGGATACCGTTTGCCATAAACCTACCATGACTGGGGATGGGTTGTACCCTCTGGTAATTTAACGTAGCTATTGAAAATGGCCATTAATAGTGGATTTTCCCATTAAAAATGGTGATTTTCCATAGTTATGTTAGTTTACCAGAGGGTAGCGTGTAGCAGCAAAATGGTGATCTTGGTTGGATCCGCCCTTCCCAGGCCTGAAATCATGCCCGCATACATTGCCTGGTTTATACCGGTGATACGTCAGTTCATAACCCCATAAAAACGGAATGATCACCCCATATTTTCATAACCATGCACACAAACCATATAATAAGTATATAACTGGTAGGTTTTTGTTCAGCCTTTGGCCTGTGGAATTTTGAGGTCCAGATTGGCACCATTGCCTTCGCTGCAAGCGGCACTGGGTGGCACTCCGGCCTTGTTGGAGGTCTGCGTCGCGTGCATAGCTCACCAGAGCTGGCGAGTCATGAATTGTTGAACCTCAAATCATCCAATGTATTTGGCATATGTATATATTTATATATGTATGAATAGATTCATCTCAATAGGAAACATTAAGAAACCCATTGGTTTTTGGGGTACTGAAACGTTTGGAGGAATCAAATGACTTGAAATGATAGACATGAAAAGGAGTTGACCTGGGAGATGGAATAAAAAGGATTAAAAAGGACTGATCGTTTTTCAGGTGATGTTGTGAGCAATGTGGGGTTTTGGGGAATTCAAGTCTTAAGTTTGATTTGTCACAGTTCCAGTTCTGTTTAAACTGTCCATGATGAGCTATTGGGCTTTGCCTTCCACATTGCATTGGTTGATGATGCTCTGCGATGTGACAAAATCAAAACTTTATCAACATGTGGCAACATCATCAACCAGTTAATCAATATCAAAATTGAATTATATTTGGTTGACTACGAGGTCCAATTATGTACCAACCAATATCATGTGTGCCGTGGCTACAAGCTGGATTGTATATAATTTAAAAATATACGTACGTATATTTGGGGGATGGTCATCAATAGGGATTTATAAGTCTCAAAAATGCCCTGTTTGGATTCCCATTATGAGATGGGTGATAAAAAACACATCCACAAAACATATGCAATCTTTTAACATCTTTTGACCATGGCACATGTGGTGAGGCCCCCTATTTTTATGAATGATATACGTTTGTTGTATCTCCCATAAAGCCACGAGTTAACCATTGAACCGTCACGGGATGGTCGATCGTTCCGTGATGCACCGTGTCAGGTGGCTGGAGCGCCCGGAGTGGGCAAGACACAGCACGGGACGTCCCAGCGGAGTCCGGGTTTTTTGAGATGAGAGCACTTCAAAATAAGATGAGATTAGATATACCCATGGGTTAAAAATGGTGATTTTATGGGATTTTATAGTGATTTAATGGGATTTTATGGTGATTTAATGGGATATTAATGGGATATACCCTCTGGTTATGACTAACATAGCCATGGTATAGATGGCCCATTTATAGATGATTTACCTTTTAAAAATGGTGATTTGCCATGGCTATGTTAAATAACCGAATGATCATTTTCCTATCAAAAAAAGGACTAATTGTTGGGGTATACGGTATACGCCATTTTCACACACACACACCCATATGTGCATTCCTAGAGTTGGTTAATAAATCTGACCCTATAGAATTGGCTTATGACAATCTTGGAATCGGTGGGTTTATTAAGCAAGGTCTCCTGCAGATGTTCCCTTTCATCAAGCCACATTTGACACTGTTTTTTTCACACATAAAATGAGGGGGATGTTGAGCAACACACTGCAACAATGGAGATATTGAATAGCCAGGCTATTAGACCATGACTTGGCTATGTGGACGTCCAAGGGATGCGCCCAAAGGGCCTTGGCGTTGTACCAGGATGTTCGACTTCGCATGGGCAACGAGTGTTATCGACGATCTATATCCATCTATATCCGCTATGCCATGCTATCAAAATTGTTTTATCAATATAATATTGGCACTATATAAATCCCTATTGGCCATGAATACATCACGTTTTTTTCGTAGCCCCCAAACGGAGATTATCTATCCGCTGGGAGGGAGCTAAGGATCATTAAGGATCCAAGAAGCTATGGCAGCTATGGGTATGCAATGGTATTCATATTATATATATATTATGTTATCTTGAATTTATATCGGAGCAACTAAGAGTTTCCCGTTTCCATGGCAAGCTGGAAAATCCCCGAGCCAAATGGAGGTACACAGGAAAATCGAGGTTTTAATGGAGGTTTTAAATGGTTTTAATGGGACATTTCAACTTCACATTTGAGAAACATCATCTAAAAATGGATGGTTTTCCATTGCCATGTCGACAAAAAATGCTGATGTTCTGAGGTTCTGCCTGCACGCTGCCGCCTTGACAGCAGCCTCGGGGGGGGAGGTGAGTGGCCATGGAGGTTGCCATGGATTTTGGGAAAATCATCCATAGATCATAGATCTGTAAGGCGTAGATCTGGAGGAATGAATCATCCTCAGATTTGTATGTAATGAATCTGGAGGAATGATATAAATATTGCTTCCTTTTTCCGGGAGAATCATGTAATTAGAGTCGGAAATGTTTCGTTTTTTTCCTCCAGCTAGCCGGGCTAGGTGCCAAGAAAGATGAATAAACATAATAAAATATAATAAACATGAAGTGGAATGGAGCAACAAAATCAGCGATATGTAAGCAGAAGTAGTCACATTAGTTTGGGATGAATGGGAAATAGGCAAATCCATGCAGATGGTGGGTTCAAGTGTGTCCGAAGATGTTTGATGGTCCTTTCTCTGCGAATGGGACAGTGATCCCTTCCAGTTGACTTTTTGGAAGTTGGAAAAATCGGCACTCTCCCTGATGTTCAGAAAGCAATTTGTAAGTAAACAGGGATAGAACATGATAGAACTTAAAAGCAGTAAACCCACGTGTCCGTTGGTTACAGATTTCCGGAATGAATTTGTCCTTGAGCCAAATCTTGAAAATTCCTGAAAATTGACCGTTTGAATCCCATTCTATCCCATTTATCCCTGGTTTAAATCTCATATGCTCCATGTATGGAAGACTTACCAACATTTGCCCTAAAAATCACCCAGTTTTGTAGGCAAATATACCATACATGGAGCATCTGGGCATTCCTGACACCATGGCCTTTACGAAAAATGCTGCAGGTGTTTTGGCTTGACGCTGAGAGAAGCTTCAGTGCGCAAAGGCTCTTGGAGATGCAGCTGGGCGGAAGATCTGGGGAACCAACTCTCTGGGCACCAAACATGGGGGAGTTCGTAGGGATATTAGTGGTGATAGAATGGTTATAATTATATAGGATATATAATGATATGGCAGTGTGTCAAAACCAATAGTACCCCTGTAGTTCACATCAAAATAGCTGGGATTTATGGATGTTCATTCCCCTAAAAATGGTATTAATAGGTATTGATCCATACCCATATAATGATGATCTAATTAATCTAATTAGGATATTATGGTGATATAATGATTCAACGGTAAAAAAGGATTGAACTCCGGTTACTCTCCAGTGTCAACATGGTGAGGAAATCCCCTGAACAGCACAGGTGATGACCAGCGAGTACTGTATGGCTCGAAACGATCAAGTCTTGGAATGGGAAAAATACATGAAACACAACAAGCCATGTAAGCCCAGTTAAAAATCTATTGGAAACATACATATATATATATGTATATATATAAACATATTTTTCAAATAGTGGCCAAGTTAAGTAAAGAGAATGGTATCAAGTCGATGAGATTTCCATGGCTGCCGTGGGGCCCATGCGGAAAATGATGAGAACTACCTGCGAGGCAGGAAAGAATGGAGGAAATTAACAGGTTCCACCACTGTTTTTTGGTTATGATCCCAACGTTTGTTGGAAGATGTTTTTTGGTGAAAATCCTTCAAGTGTTGCTGGTCAAATTCCAATGTGTGCTTGTTCACATCCTATTTTTGCCTGTTAAATTGCGACAGTTTTTTGGTCAACTCGTTATCGGGACACCTTGGATGGTTACTTTAACTCTACAATCCTTTGCTACAATTGGGAAAGTATCTAAAACTGTGTTATAATTCATTGTATTATAGCATACTATATTATATGGTATTATACTATATATTTTATTTTATTTTATTGCGTTATACTATATTATATTATATCATTACGAGATATAATAATAATGATAATAATAAATATATATATATATATATATGCACATTATATAGTAACCCCAAAAAGATCGAACGCCGTGCTGAGGCTTGAGCACCTGCAACCCGGGGAGGTGATCGGGGGGATCTGGGGTACATCTTCTCCCAGATGATTTTACAACGAAACTGCAATGTGGGGCCGCTGGTCGATAGCTAAGTTGGTTTATAACTCCAATAACTATGGTTATGGTACTTATAACTATAGTTATGGGGGTTTATAAACCAACTTATAACTGGGGGGCCCCACATTGTGGCATCTAAGGCTGTATTTTGTTTGGTGATGAACCCCCATGACAAGTTGGTCATGATGATATGGGATTATGATGGGAAATGTATGGAAATGTACTTTAGTGGAGTCAAGTCAAGTCGGTCAACTATCAAACTAGCATGCCAAAGAATGCCATTTTCTGACTTATGGCGATAGTTTTTATTTGACTCCACTAAATGCAGCGCAGTACTAAAATGATCTAAAATGATCTTTGGGATCCCACGTTTTGAGGTTCCGTGTGAAATTTAGGAAGTGCAAAACTCGGAAGTTGAGGATCTTTATTGGATGTTAACCAATTTATGGCAATTTTTGGGATAGAATTAGGATATACTGTAATGGGATATGTACGAAGAAATGAAGTTGTACTTTAGTACTTCATATTTAGCTACACATGGGATGTATATATATATATAAATAAATAACTCGTTTCCGTCTCTTTATTGACCTGCTGCAGGGTACTGTATGATGTCCTGCGATCAAGTAAAGTCAAGTAAAGCAGCGAACATTGGGAAGTTGTTTAAACATGTTTACACCAATTGACCAACAACAATTTGTCAATTCAACCATAAAAAATGGAAGTTTAAACAATAAAAAAAGGGAGTCTCCCCTGAAAAAATGGGATGTGAACGTTTGCCAGACCATTGGGAAACTACAGATAGACCCCAATTTGGGTACCTCATTTGGTCAATTTCAATTGATATTACCCTCTGGTAAACGTTTACATAGCTATCGAAAATCACCATTTTTCATGGGTAAATCAGCTATAAATGGGCCATATTATTTAGTGGCTATGTATGGCTATGTAACAAATTACCAGGGGGTAGATGTGATACCCAGGGCCGGCCCATGCGGTAGGTGGCAATGCAAGCATTGCAACGCGTACGCCACAAGGCTGGACGTGGAGGTTTTGGGAACGTTTGGGAGTTCGAAAGTTTCAACTCAAACAGTGCCAGTAATTTGTCAGATATCAATGTTGCAATGTTTAAATTCCAGAATTGGATGGTGGGAAATATCCTGGGACACACTAACATAGATGCGCACAATTGCGATTTTAGATGATCTCAATCGAAGTAACATCCATAAATGCGCCATTTTCCACAGCCACCCATTGCGCTCGCCTCCGCCAGGTCTGTGGCTCTTTGCAGGCTCAGTTGGACCAGGTTTCCTTAAAGGGGGAGACCTTAAAATGGATGGTTAATAAAAGAAAATCCTATAAACAATGGATGATTGAGGGGTACCCCTATTTCAGCAAACCTCCATATGTCTGATACAGTACTAATGTCTGGTATGTATACTGTCTCTATGTAATTATCATTGTAATTATCATTGTAATTATCATTGTAATTATCATTGTAATTATCATTATATAGCTTCTGTAACCATATGTCATCTAATCATGTTTATCATATTCTATCACTATATCTATATTTTCATACACCAATGTGTTTGGTATAGTGATGATATGCTCTTATGAAAGAAGAGGTCATGATGATCATCAGTATCTCACCGTATAACCATATTAGTTACTATATATTAGTACTACCCTAAGACTCATGGGTCCCTCTGCACGAGGGTTCTGACCCTCTGAGTGAGGGTTCTGACCCTCGACCCTCACCACGAGGGTCCCGGACCCTCAGGGGAAAGAGCCGACGATCCAACAGGGTCCAGGGGTGCTGGGGGATCAGGAATTGAGATGATGCATCCACCAAAACCATGACAGATGTTGGCTCACTGGTCCTAGCGATCTTTACCTGCTTTTTCATGGTTTTGCCAAAGTGTTTAGTGATCAATTTAGTTTTCATTGGTGCAAAACTTCGAAAATACCTTTTAGCCGATATACCAAGCATGATCCACATTGACACTACCCCTTTGTTTAACATCACAAGCGCTGCATCACCTTTTGGCGCATGGCTTCTGGGTTGGTCATCATGAACCTTGCGCTCTCACTGGATGCGCCGCTGCGCCTTCCCGGGAGGACAGGGCGTGGCCAAGAGGGTCTTGGTGGGGGAGATGAGCTGCATGGGCTATGGGTTCCCAAGGTGAAAACAGCATCGACCACCTAAAATAAAATAGTTTGGAAACCCCACTAACGGCTGATTGTGACAGGCTCAAGTGTATATTGTGTAGATGGGTTGGCTTCGCAATGGCCATCCCGCTCACTGAGCTGGAACATGCAATCAAATGCAACTTGTCTTTCAAAAGTTGCCAAGTCAGCATGGCCAAGTTTTCCCAACCCCAACTATATATGAGTATTATTGTGATTTTGACTCACGGATTTGAGGTGCTGTGAAGCTACATGTGCCCATGGCATCATTCACAAAGTGCTTAGAGGCCAACAAGCCAGAGAACACTTTATTTGAAGATGTCAACTCCTGGCATGTGTCCTTCTACGAGATGCAGAGGTTTATGCCCCTGATCCTCGCACTTTTTGATATCTCACCTGAATGTGCCTTTGGCTTTGTTGGTTCGTAAATGTATGTCTACACACGTGTAAAACAATATGTATATATTTCCCGGCGCCAGCCTCTGCATGCAGATCACATCTCAGGGGAGATCACGCTTGGCAACCTGCATGCTGTTTTCGCGAGCATCGATGATGAGACAGAGGGTAACCTTTCCAAATCCAGATACAAGAAAGACAAAAGGGATTGGGCCTCGAAAGACTTCCACTTAAAGCCTAGCATTGTTTTCTTTTATTTTTTTAGCGTGCTATGTGGTATGGTGTGGATATCCATGTTATCTATTGCATGAACGTTGGAACACACAATCAAGGAAGGCTACGTAGTCCAAGCCCTCTTGTCATATGCACGAAGATATTGGCGAAAATCATTGATCAAAACTACATTGACACCCGAAGCAGTGCAGCTGCAAGCTGTTTGTAGACCAAACGATCGGCGGGCCCGAGAGACTTGCCGAAAAGCCACTCGCTCAGGCGAGGGCACAACGGATTCTTTTATATTATAGCTACTTATATACTTGGCATGTGGCTGGAATGAAGGGAATGAAGGAAAATGAACATATATTTCTTTTATAGAACCCGCACCGCGCCAGTTCCAGAGAGCATGAGCGCGGCTTCAGCCGAGTCTGCACGCGAGGAGACTTGGCATTTCATGACTGACAGGCATGTCTAGACAATGAACATCACGTTTGCGCACACATAAAGGCACACGCGCGTACGAACTCAGAAATATAGCATTATGTACAAATAATTATCATAATTATCAGGCATCACACGCAATGAAGTTCCACCATGTTCCACCCTTTGTCCAGGAGTTGCCTTCTGGGTCAAATGGCCCTGCTAGATGGTCAGAGTCCATGGAGAAGATGTATGGGCCACCCCCCCGTGTCCCTCAAGGTTTCTCCCAACTTGATGCTGACACTGAGTCGAAGAAGAATGCCATTGGTTTGGTCATGGCTAGTGGTCTTGACTACAAAAGGGCAGTTGAGTTGTTGGAGTACTGCGAGGGTGATGTTGAGCTTGCTTTGAACAAGCTTGAGAAGGCTCAGATCCGTGAGTCGACCAATGATGTGCGAAAGCCACCACAGCCGCATGCCGTGCGTGCGATTCCCACTGCAGTGCGAAATCCCTATGTGCTCCCACAGTATCTCCTCAATGACCCTAGTCTATTACAAGAGAATTATGCTGTTTACTCATGTTTCAACAACTGTTTGTTTCAACAACTGGTGCTTTTCAGTTCGACCCTTCAGTCCCTATTAGGCCCTTGGCTGCTTGACCCTCAGGATTCATCGATCCCAATCCCTGTTCCGACTGGTTGTGAAGCTCCGGCCTCTCAAACACTTTCCGATGGCATCTTTGAACCTTGGCCGCGCAAAAAGGGAATGGGACGTGCCATGTTGTCCCAACAATTTGCTCCTTGGCAATGGGATGATCCAACTTCAAAAAAAACAAAAATCCCTTCAAAATTATATATTATGCCATGCCTATATGGTCGATATAATAAATATACATAAATATATGTTGCATGGTATAGCCAGAGGTATATCCAAATGAGCCATGCCAACCTTGTCACGCAGCTGCCCCGCAACAAGGAAGAGATGGCAATTGAGTGCACAGAGATTGTTGACTCAGAGGCCGACGTTTGTGGCTCTGTGTTTTTTTTTCGGCTAGGGATAAAAAAAGAATCTTTGAAAAGCTACACCGTTCTGAAGTTCCGGAGCACTGAGCGGACTTTTGAAACCACGACGACATATTCACCCCCCCTGGGAAAGTCTCAGACTGTTCACACTCTGCAGGATGATGATGTTGACATGGTTCCTTCCAGTGCGGTAGCCACCCAGCACGAACCAGGTTTGATGACTGAATCTGTGAAGCATTTAGATAAGCCATGATCATGTTGCAACCTGGGCCGCCTTCACAAAAGATTAAGCTCAAGTCTTGCTTGTACGTGCCATGGTTTCAATTGTCATACCGTCATACCTATGTAGTTACAGCTCCTAATTCATGAGCCCAGGACGTGGTGGAACCCGACATGACCAACGTGGTGCAACCGGACATGACCGCTTCATCTGACTGCGGAGACCGTGCTGCACATGCAGATCCTTGTTCGAAATTTTAATGGTGAAGAATATCAAAGTCATGAGTGATAGAAGTAATGTTGCAGAACCAGAAAGGGTCAACAAATTGGTATGTCGGGTATGTCTCATTTTTTTTGGGTGCCCGGACTTGGTTTTTGGGGAAGGTTACTAAAATCGACTTTCAAGCTAGGCGCACCCCCTACACACCAGTCTCCCGCCTGCTTGAGGATGACGCAGTGGATCTGGAAGTGATTCTCTCGGATCTTGCTCCTGCCAGTCAGAGTTTGCACTCCGTTGATGCAGATTCTGGGACATAAACATGTATAGGCAGATTTCATGAACATATATGATCACGTAAGCCAGCAGAACATGTAGTGTGCACCGTGTGATGACTTTTCATATGCTTTCATACTTACTCAGTGGGTTTGCTTCCCAAACAAGTTTAAAGTGTAGCCACTGGCTTAGTTATCACATGCTTTCATACATCTATTAACTCCATGTGTTGTATATGAAGAACTGACTTAGCACCAAAGAATGATCCATATGGGTGGCACGGACTCAGGACCTTGATGAGATGCCCAGTGGTGGCAGCCCTCATGTGTCTCGGCTGCGTTTTCCTTAACTTTGAATACATATCATGGACACATGATCACGCATATAACCCTACTGTTTGGCTACAAATCTAAATGCCGTGTGTTTCAAAATTGATTGAAACCACCGTTGACGGGGTACGGTTCCACCCTGGAAACTCCAAGCTTCGGTGGATGATTGGCTATCACCAGAAGCCAACGAACATTTACTTACGATAAGTTCCTATGCATGTCCCCATGGCAAGTGTTTGGTTGCCTTTTTTATGAACACCGAGGACCGTAGCTGTGACGAAGCTGTTGGGAAAGCTGATCATCCCTCGGTTCCAGTCACTGTGCTGAATTAGGGGTTGATGCTGCAATCAACATGCACCCTTAGTGCTAGCTATTTCGTTGAGCCTGTTGGGTATTTCTTGATGCCTGTTGGGCTCATGCAGTCAGACATATGTTTAAAATTTAAAATGGTTTAGCCGCCGCATGTGTCGGGATCATAGAATAAGCCCCCGTCCCTGTCACACAGGAGTGCTGTGCTGGGCCGGGTCCTTTGGCAGCTGATTCGGTGCAGCATGAGTCCTGGCGGGAATGTGTGTGGTGCGCTCGTTTGTTTCCATTCAATTTCCCATAATGATTTCATTAATGTGTCGTCTTGTTATGTAAGGAGAAATCTATGCCATTGCCTTCATCCCCTATGAATGAGCGAACTCGTCGAGTCGCATGCGTGTCTTTCTCAGTATATGGCATATACTTTCATATATTCTCATATAAAAGAAATCTCAACTGCATGGGGCTTGGTTTCATTTTTGAAACTTAGGCCAGTGATACTGGCAGTCCGCAAGTTGACCTCACAGGGGCATCTTGGAGTTCAGCTGCTTGGGCCAAGAACCCCTTGAACAAAAATTTCAAGTGCTGGAAGGTCACTCTGGACCCCAAATATTCACTACCACCTGAGCCTGAGTTCATGAATGAAGATCTTACCCACGAAGTCCCCAAGTACGAAGAACAGGGTCAGCAAAGGGGAAGGAAACCTCAAAGGTTGTCACCCAAGGCTGCTGCCAAGAGACGTGCAAAGGGGAAAGAGTCCAAAAAGGGTCCCACAAAGACCAAGGCTTCAAAGGTTGCAAAGTCGAAGGTATCCAAAACTCCAGGGAAGGGGGCAGCCAGGAGAGTGAGAAAGGGAAGAGTGGGGGGAGGCCGCAAAGAAAAAAACAAGAGGGTGCGCCGCGCATCCCAGTCTCGAGCTGCCTCGTCAGCTGCATCCCCGGCAGAGGCCTCCATGTCAGAGGCCGCACCACGCCCAAGCACATCCAAGAGAGCACGCAGGGCAAAGCAACCTGGCACTGAGGCACCTGTCACTTCCACCACTGAGGCACCTGTCGTTCCCAGCAGCAATCAGGAACAGCCAGAGTTCAGCATTCCGGATGACGCAGTGGAAGCCCCAGCCCATTGCACATACAATGCTGTCTACAGCACAGCCTACCGTCGGGCACAGGCAACCAAGTGCACAGTCGCTGAGTGTAAGAATAAGGGAAAGCATGCCTCGTGGTTACTCCGTGTGCACCACAAGATTTCACCAAGTTTGTCAGGGATTCCCAGGGAGCCCAGGGATAAAAAGAACAATGTCTCTAAGGGCAAACCTGATCCTCGTTGATAACCCAAAATGGGTCTGCAAAACAAATTCGGCTTGAGCTTGACATTTTGATTCCCAAACCAGGATGTTATTTTTTGCTTGCAGTCCGTGGCATAATTTTTGTAGATTTCTCTCATGTATATCATGATATCTGATCATCTGACTATTTTGCGTGGTCCTGGTTGGGGCATTGTACCCACACATCCAAAGTGTTGGCGAGTGCCCGTCTCCTATGATTCCTTCCCAACATCAACATGTTGGAACGAGGGTGCGGCTGCCAATTGTAGCTCTTTGATGCTCATTTGGCAAATTGATGCAAATTGGCAAATTGGGGTTTGATCTTACTTGTGCACAGGTGCAAAATGTTGGATCCTGTGTCACCGACCATTTAAGACATGCAAAGGGAGGACAAAAATAATGTCACTATCACTGTCATGCTGGTTTTCTTTTGCCGATGCAGTCCACCCACAAAAGATGTGATCAGTGCTAGCCAGTCTTTTACTGAGTGTGATATAGTGTGATAGCCATTGACCCTCAGCCCGCCCTTAGCCACCGTTTCTGGGCAATTTGACCCTCGGCTGCGCCCGCTGTCCTTTCAAGATGGAAAGTCTGCAATGTAGCTTTCTTACTGTCCTGCACGCTGGCTGGATTTAAACATATATATATATATCAAACTATCTAAGGACTGATGGGGCCGAACACAGGCCTTGATGAATTTCAGTTCCTTGGGTTGTTTTAGACTGGGTCCACACATGTTGAACACCTTTGGACGCTTGTTATGATATACTCTTGCTCAGCCAATGCCTAAGCTCTAAACTCTAAACTAACTTGTTTCCCTTGGGTCCGCCCCGGAGATCAACCACTGAATAAGAATTTCTGCCCTAAGATCTCCTGAGGTTCAAAAGGAAGAATGGTGTCCGCTCTGGAAAGAGTGGTGGCCCTGTTTTTTGCCTAAGCCTCCCCGTGATGGACCTCACCATCCTGGATATGTTCCAATTCGGCTTATGATATTGATGAACTTGATGGCAGAGGCCATGGACTTAGCTCAAAAAATACAGGTGGCATGACGGTTTCTATAGTATATACCGACATTTCCCCAGATTGATCAGATTGATAAGTTTTACTCTCGGTCCCAGGCCTTCCTACCGCCGGGTGATCAGTTTGACAACGTTGATCTTTTCGCGGGGCGCCGGGCAATTGCAAAGGCATACCGGTATAAATCCCTTAAGGCAACTGCGATGGATATCATTCTTGATGTCCGAGACGCTTCTTGGTTCAACATAATGGATATATATATATATATATATTCATGTATATTAAATATATATATATATATACTGACTCAGCAAGTGTGCAAATTTTAAACTGTTTTCTTTGATTGGGTTCGTGCCCCCGAGGGGGCTCTATTTTATACCCCAGAAACGCGCGCAAACCCAACCCAGGAAAAAGTTTAATTTGTTTCCGCAAGGACACCCACTGAGTAAGCATATATATAACATGTATATATATATAGATTCTATATGTGTGTGTGCTTTGTTTTGGGGTCCCAACGGATAGGAAAAATACAAAAAAAAATCTGAAAGAATCCTGAAGTATACCAAAGATTTCCTTTGAAGCGTGCACCCCTTTCATAGGAAGTAATGATATATATATATATATATATTTATTTATTTATTTATTTTATTTATTTACTTAATGATATATATATATATTATGTATAATATATATATAATATATATATATATAGTTTTTTGATTCCACACAATCATCCCCCCGGGTGCTTTCACAGACCTGACTGAGGACCTGCTATCTCCCGTTGGTTTCCTGCGCTCGCTGTGGGCAGTGATGAATTTGAAGCTGGGAGGACTGCTTTCTGCTGGGATTAAATGCTCGAGCTGGAGCATAGTCAACCGTTTCTAAGCTGCACACATGTAAAACAGGGATGGCACACAGAGCACCAAAACAAGTAGCATGGTCAAATCCCTTTCCTCCATCCAAGTGAGTATCTGTAACAAACCTCTGCATAGAGATGGGACATGTGGTCAGCATGTTGGTCGTTCTTGTTGTAAAAAAAATGGTTGAAGTGTTGAGATCTATTTAGGTCTCAAGACCATGATTTGTCGGCCTCTCCTAGGTGGAACGTCCAAACGAACGAAACAAAGACCATTAGGATGCAGGCCGGGACCCCGTTTACATGTTGAACAAACTAGGCGTTTCCCACTGTAGGAAGCTGCATGTTTGGGAAACAGTTTTCAAGGTCAGGTTTCCAATACAGCAGGCAAAGTACCACATCAAACTACATGTTTGCTTGATGCTTACATGTGCTCCTTCCAGCCACATGGCAGGTTGTACCGCTCTGTGCGGGAAGCCAATCTAATGGTGAGTCGTGAGACTTGGGCTTTTTGAGTCAGTCGCGGTGATGTCGTTGGGGATGTATGATATAACTATATATAATTGGTATAAACTAGGTTTCCTATACAATTCTATATCTATATATATAATATATATGTATGTTTGTGTATAGTTTATATGGGAAGAATCATGCTCGCTCACCACAAAGTTTGAGATAGTCCCATATATGATGTACATGGACTTTGCCCCAAAGTAGCTGGGTGGCTCAATTGTTCCTTTCCCACTGCAAGGTGACTTTGTTATGTATGGTGGCCCTCCACCGTGGAGCAAATTTCATGCTTGAAAATCCTCTGCAATCTCTTGCCCCAGCCTTACATACCACAGTTTTCCATAGTTGCAAGAGCCAAGAAAAAACCATAAAATTCAGAGACTGGATTGGATCACAAATTGAAATGGACTGTTTGAACGAATATATGGTTGAACCCATTCCGCCAGATCTACTTCCACCCACGGCTTCGCAAGTTCCTCAAGAAGCGCGGCCACACGGAACAAATGACCTGGCTTGGAATGTATGGTGCCAAGACCTGGAAGCCTGTTAAACTGGTGAGTTCGTCAAAGGAAGTTCAACGTCTTTATAGGACTGCATGCATTTTATTGTTCTCCAATTATATTAAAAAACAGAACATAGTTGTCATCCCTGAGCTTGGACTATACGATGTGCAAATGTCAGATCAATAGAAATCACTAATCCATAGCCAGGAAGCTCAACAAGAAGAAGTTCGGGAAGAGTGGGAGCACTCGACAGTACCGGTCGGCAAGTGGGAAGCTATGCTTTCAGGGGGTTCCGGGAAAGTTACGTGAGACTGAAGTATACCCCCCGGAGTTTGGGAGGGCGGTCCTTCAGCTGCAATGAATCGGTTCAAAGACTGCATGGGTATAATACAATATGGCGGGCGTCGCATAAACCACTAATGCCCTTCTTGTGGTGTCCTTGTTTAAGGGTGGAAAAGAGGCAACCCTTCTGACACTGTTTGGAAATGTATTTTAAGGCCACATACTATGGACATGTTTTTTGGTTGTCTTTTGGGTGGCATTTAATATGAACATCGATGAACATCCAACTGGAACAACAAGTCCCTGAGGTACCCACCTGCTGTACCAAGGTATGTTCAACCTTCAGCCGCTATGCTACACCTCCTGGTGGCGAACCATTAGTTGATGGGACCCCTGATGATTGGAACGATGCAAGGTAAGGTGCCGGTATCATGGTTCACATGGGATGGCCTTCAATGACCAGAAACAAATCCATGATGTGTAAAAGTTGTATTTTTCCTGTCGTAATGGCTTCGGATTCAGACTGGGTTTCAAACGAGGCCTTTTTTGCTTACAACAAGTTACCTAAAACCAGAGAAAAGGTCGCCCCCCAAAAAACAAACCAAACTACATGCCGGTTTGCCATTCCCCCAAAAAAAACAAAAACTTGCAAAAAGGAACCCCCCATCCCCCCCCCCTTCCGGGGGGTGGGGTTCCTTTTTGGCAGTTTTCCTTTGCGCTAGCCCTTTTTAGCAGGTGGAGCCAACCGGAAAATAGGTTTTGAGATAAAAGTGATATATCCACCAATGGTCCGTCCACTTCCAAGCCTTCCATCTTTCCTTCGCGCGCAGGTTGGATGAAGTGGAAGCATGTCTCCTAGACATGCTCAACAACCGGGTGGCCAAGCGGAAGGAATCCATATGATATGGAGTCCAAAAAATCAAATGCAGCTATAGTGGTGAAGCTGTACATTAAAATTCAATTTCCATGGCTTTTGAGGCTATGCGATACCATAGTCCTTTTGTCCAATGCTAATTTGAATCCACAAGGGTCCCCCGCACACACATGGCACTGCTAACGTATGTATCGCATTCCGGCTGCGTGAGAGCAAACCAATAGAGGATATAGAAGTCCGTTGGTGTGCTTATGAAACTCTAGTGTGGGGGTCCTTGTGAAAATTCACCTGGTGAAAGCTGCGCTCACATGGTGCCACGTGCAGAAAAAAAAATGCAATGTTTCAACCATCAATAACAGCCAAAAATAAACATAATGGTGCGACAATTTATATATATATAGTTTATATCTGTTTTGGGCCTGCCATCGGGAGACTGGCCCTGACATCATCGGGTGTCATCGGATTGCATCGGGCGGAACTGTTTATGTCAGAATTGGGCATCGGATGGCATCGGGAAGGCATCGGGAGGGTTCACGTCGGACCCTCAAACAAAGGGAATTTGAGGATCCAACACGATCTGACGTCGAAAAGGCATCGGGAAGGCATCGGGAAATCATGGTTGAACATTGCTGCATCGGGAAATGTTTTTAAGGCATCGGGAAATCATGGTTGTACATTCCTGCATCGGGAAATGTTGTTTTCATTTTGTTCCTCTCTTCATCCTGCAGCAATCTGGGGAAAAGATCACCGGGACTTGGCTGGTGGTTGGCCTTTGTGCTATGGCCTCTTGTCTGCAGAAAGTGAATCACCTGCGCTTAAGTTGGCATGCTGTGATGTGAATACATTTGTACCTTCATGAGACACCATTTAGATCCATTTAGTAACAAAGGCTGCAAAGAAGCCGGAAGACCCCAAGCTCCCTCCGTTTCACAGACCTTCTGCTGGTGAAGTACGACACTTTTTTGATCGTTGGAATGGAGCAGTACCCAAGGTGTGGTTGTTAATGGTTCATACATGTTGGTATCCACAAAGGCAAGTAATCCACTACGTCGCCCATTGGTACTTGGTTTAGGGTATTCCCCTGTCACTTCTGCACAGGAACTGCCAATGGGGACCCCTTCAAAGAGTGACATTTTGTCGCCAACACCTCCGTCTGCGGCCGGCCCTGCTAGATCAGACAGCAAGGACAGGAATCTTTCGTTTCATTTCCACCTATGATAAGAATAATATGGTATCCCCATATGTGCGTAAAAACACACAACAGCCCTATATACACAATGAATATATATATATATTATATTCCCCTTCAAGACCCTTTCAATTTACCACCACTTTGTCTCTCCAGTCCTGCAAAAGGAGATGTCAGAGCCTTCTCCAGTGGATTGGCCTCGGGGCATGGGGCTTTCTCGGGAGCATGAATCCCAACTTTCTTTGAATGAGTGGAGTGCTCAGGTTAACAAGCAACCCACAACATGGTAGTTATACATGAAGCACCTTCAGTTTTATTTTGCCGTCTTCCCCACTTTGGTTTGAATTAATTCGCAATATTTTTGTGCAAATCCCAGCAGCTAACAGGAGTGACTGGGGTCGAATTGAGAATATGAACACATATTTTGCGCAATGCAAATGCATTATGTACAGTGTTGAACGGACACATGTCTGCACGCGTGCGTGTTTGTGTACGTGCATGTTAAGGTCCATTTCTCCTGCTGAGTTCTCACGGGCGTCCACTGCAGACACACTTCCTTGGAACCCATCTCCAGAACCAGCGCCAAGCCCTGCCCCCCGTCCAAGCAAAAAGGCAAAGTGCCCACATCCTAGCCCAGTTGCAGGTAGCAAAACAAATGGAGCAGTGAAAAGGGAATTGTTTCCTGTAGGAGCTTCCCCCCGTCCAACGTGCAAGGTTGGGTCTTGGAAGACTGAGTGGGTGCCGCCCGACCCTTCAACCCGTAGAGTTCCTGAGTTGACACCGCTTGTGCATCCAAGCACCCCATTGGATGAACCAGCGCCCAAAGCCGCTGCAAGCGTGCCCAAACCTGTGAGCCCCCCACTGCCTCCCCCAGCCAAAGTAATGCAAACAAAACATGAAGCACCAGGAGCACCACTTCCTATGCCCAAAGCAGTTGGCGCAGCACTGACCAGCCCCCCAGCCAAGACAACCTCTAGCATCAAGCCTGCGATTGCCAAGCATAGCACTGCAGCAAAGACAATGGTCACCAAGCCAGCGTCACCAACATCGCCAGCAGATTCCATGAATCCCTATGTCACACCAGCACCTCCACCACCCAAACACCCGCCAACTGCACCAGAAAGTAGCCTTCCATCAACACTCCCATCACCAGCTACAGCACCGCCACCGCCCATTCTGCGCAGAGCAGCCCCACTTGATGCCAGCGAACACGATTCTAAGATGAAAGAAATCAGTGACTACACCGAAGAAAAACTTAGCAAGCTCACAGAGGAGGAGCTCGACGACTCACTGTGTGAGGCCATGGCGCAACCGCAGTTCCAGGACTACATGAAGTTCCTGCAGAAAGACCTCGGGTTTGAATCCATAGACGAAGTTGAGTCTCAGTGGGGGACAAATGATCCGTACCATGAATTGTTGGATTTCTGTCTATGGGTAGAGCGAGAAGATCTCAAAGCAGCGTCAAAGAAGCTTACCCCAGCCACTGTGGCCACACCCCAGAAGCATCTGGAGAGGCACATCACCTGGGCACCAGAAGCTCCCGCCGCGAAAGCACCAGCAACAGCATCCCTGCCTGCCAAACCAGCCCCTGCACAACCTCCTATGGCATCAGTCAACGTAAATGTGGCGGACACTTCACAGGTAGGGTATCGTCACTGTTTGTGTTGCGTGCATGTGCTATGTACGGTTGCGTAGGCCATCCACCCCATGGACTACAACGAGCGCCAAGCTTTGCAAGGTGTTTTCAAGAGGCCCAAAGCAGCAAAACAAAAAACAAATGATTGCGCACTGCACACCCTACGCAGATCAAAAAAGTATGTTCCACACTTCTGCGCGCAGGCGACTGAAGGATCCAGAGGCAAACAGCATCCCAAAGGAGTTTGTGAATCTTTGGAACGAAGCCGTGGAAAAGAATAACAAGGCCAGCTACTGGATGCTAGACAGATATGCATGTCGTTTTTATACATATATATATAATTTACATACATAAATGATATGTATGTTCTTGTATTTATAATTGTATGCACGTGTATGTGTATATATAAATATATGTACATACATGTGGATGTATATATATATATGTTGGATGTGCATACATGTGCAGAAATAAAACACACGCACACATGTATAATATATATATATATATTACACTTACATTCACCACATCTGCACATACGTAGGTGACACATCCAATACTTTTGTGCATGTAAGAACACCATTGAAAACTGTTAGCACATTCACTGACCACAGCAGGCCGCTAAGACGGCTTTGTTTGCGAAGTGGCTGGAAGCTGGAAAGGACTGGAGTTTGAGACTTGACCGCTATCTTTAAATACATATGGTCAGAATTCGTCTCCAAATAATGTGTTGATATTGGTGTGTGGGTGTTCCTTTTTTTGTAACCAAGTTCACCAAGGCTGCATGTTGAATCTTCCAAGACCCACACAGATCGCACCGTCGACACCAAGAAGAGACGAATCTTGCTCAGCCTCGGCCATGGCGTATGGGGTTTTCTGGTCCGGGGCGTTTAATTTTGCAATCAACACTACGCAGGTTGATCTTGTATGATGGGGGTCTTGTTGTCATTTTGAGGATGGCGTACTCGTGCCCAAATCATTGCGCTGCATGGTGGAGACCATGATGCAGCTGATCGTGTGATCGCCAAGAAGAGACAAGAGGGAATGGTCCAAGGTCACCCTGATGACCCCGACCTGGAAACTTTTTATGCCTAGCCCTTAGATACAGTTTCAACCCAATATTCGACACACCTGCAAAGCTTCGGTATAATTCTTATATAAAGTCCCATATGGAAAGAATATATTGGAAAAGGGAAGATTGAAATCATTGAAGGCATGGCTGTCCTAGACATATGCATCAGACTTTCCACCCATTGGTCCCCAGGTAGTCACAGAATTAGGACGCAAGGACGAGGAGGAAGTGGCTGATGAGACTAAGTATGGAAGCAAAGCCGAGCTCACCCATGGATGTGAGGTACGGTGAGACATTGTCTTAGCAATTAATGATGGTTTAAATCTGTTTCAATGTTTGCCCACTCAATGGTTCCCCTAATTGATCCCCTTCCATTTGGAGGCTGCCCAGAAGCTGATGAAAGGATTGGATCACACGAAGGCTTTTGCCGAGCCAAGCGGCAACTTGTGTCGCCAAGCAAGCGCAGCTGCTGCGCCGGTTGCGCCACCTCCAAGTGTCGATGGGGGCAAAGGTAAGGGCCGTGGTAAGGGAAGAGGGCGAGGTCGCGGGGACAATGGTCAACCGCGTACTGGTTCCAAGACAAAGAAGACACTTGTCTTCATCCATATTTACACCCATCAAGTTGTCTTTGTGGGTTGATGGTTCATCAGGGTGGGTTTGCCAAATCAAAATGACCTTTCGTAAACATGGGAATGAATCAGAATGGGGCTTCTTAAACCCACATGGGAATGAACCAAATTTTGGTTTTTAAACATGGGCATTACGGGAATCACCACAACTCCCACAGAAGTTTATCCCTTGTTGCTGCAAACATCCCCTTAAAGAATTTGTTTGGCCGGGGAATACTGTTCGTCGATAGCCCGGCCCAGGACCATGCCTGATCTGGAGGACGATCCCCTGGGAGCAGCCGGTTGGATGGTCACACAGATACTCAAGGATTTGCAAAATGCAAAGGTTCTACCCATCAAGATTGTCAACATGAAGCATCAGGAAGGTCTTCGTAGCTCAGCATTCATGATATATTTGATTATGATATATTTCCAAATTCAAAGATGGATTTCCAAATTCAAAGCATTCATGTCAATTTCCAATTCAAAGATGGATTCTCCGGGATACTATATGTTCAAAACCATTCAATGTTGCATTGGTGTGGTCAACTTGCTGGGTAAGGCAATTCCCTGATCCAGTGTGCCATTGACCTGGAGAAGTGCTATTTCCAGCTGAAAGGCATTTGCGATGTTTCAACCGAGGACACATCATCTGTCATCCCTCTTCATAGTTTCATACGAATCACAGGTCTTTCAGAATGTCCATGGTTGGGGGATTTTGGTGTGATCCTGTCGGGTCCCATCCGTTAACCGTGCACCACACCCTAGCGCCCTGCCAGGAGTCACGACCAGAACATTTTCCGGGTTTGTCCCAATGCTTGAATGATGCCATGGGGGTGCGTCAGCACTATGTTGAACTTGCATCTATGGCTGAATCTCTTTGCAAACCGAAGGGTGGACGAAAGTCCCAGAAGGCAAGATCTTGGTCCAATTCAAGGGTTGCAACCAATGTTGTTGTTACGGATTCAAAAGTCTCAGCCCAAATGTACATGACCTAGCCCTTTGCCTGCCATGGGTCAGATCCATTTCACGTAATTGGGGCCCGCACCGGTGAAGGTGAGAGATGACGATGATTCTCCTGACATGGATTGAGCAGCTGCGTCCGGTGTGTCTTGAATTTTGAGACATGGGGACAGATCAAAGGGGTATCTAGATCATTCCCATGGGTCCTGCTACCAAAAAAGGTATGGACCGCAATGTCCGCAATTACAAAAAAAGGACATCTTAGAGTGATGCTGTTGCACTCAATGTCAAACACTTGCCATAACACAAACACATCATTTTGGTTGGCATTTTTTTTAATTTCCTGCATGTGCAGCGGCAACAGCTCACACGATGTTCTGTATGGTGTGAACATGTGACGTGCGATTACGTACGTGCTGCCGGGGACAAATCACCACTTTCGAAGAGCTTGAAAAGGGATAGAGCTGATGCCCACCCGGTTGAACAAAGTGCATTTGGCCCGACACTATACTGTGGGTTCCACTAAATAGGAATTGTATAAAAAAACATCTCGAGAGATAAATCCTGCATACTGAAGATCCCCAAATGTCCCTGTAGTTACTGTGCCAACCCTCATCCCGGATCCCGCATTCCACAATAGATGATTTTTTGAATTGCGCGTGGCCAGGACACTTGCGTCAAGAAAGAGTTGTGCAGCGACAACCCAAAAGATCCAATGAGGAGTGGTTTGTGAAGTGGTGTTGGTTGGAGAATCATCTAGATGTTTCCAAATCAAAAAGTTTTTTGGAACAAACTGGCAATGCCCCGCAAGAAACCAACCGGTGTTGCTGTCCTTCTTGTCAGGAGACAGGCCAGTCCAACTCAGCACAGCCATCCAAGCGGCCTCGGGTTGAGTTGCATCCGTATGTGCCACCCGCAGCGGCCAAGGCAGTGGTAGCTTGGTGCTAATTGGGCAAACAATGGGTTACTTATGCTAAGGTCCACCCTCTATACATATATATATATATAGATAAACATATTTATCGGTCTATATCTATATATATATATATATATTGAAAAATTAGTATGTATGTATATATATATATATATGTCTCATTTAAATATACATGTTTTATGTTCATATGCCCGGTGGCCAGTCTTTTGTTCCGTAAGTCTTCCAGGTGGCCCCTATTGCTATATCGTGCATAACAAAAAACTGTTTATTGGATCAGCCCTTCATACAACCATTATACCAATTCTAAATCTTATGTGGGTTCCCACAACACAGTTGTGACAGGGTGTCTAGGTATCCAAAAACCATTTCAAGGATGTTTCATTTGACCCATTGAAAAGATGAGAATGATTGTTCAATACGTGCGGATGATGGTAGCGATGGTGATGTTGCTGCTGAATGCCATAGTGATGTTGATGGTGATTCTGACGATTGTAATGATGATGCTGATGGTGATGATGGTGATGATGATGATGGTTATGATGATGATGGTGTTGATGTTGTTAAAGATGATAGTGATGATGATGCTGATGATGGTGGTGATGATGATTGATGATTGATGATAATGATGGTGATGATGGTGATGATGATGATGATGATGATGATGGCGATGATGGTGATGATGAAGGGGGTGCGTGCGTATCTCCACGTCCCCAGGGGGTGGTAGCCCTGGGAGTGCGTGTGAGTTACCACGTCCCCGTGATGATGATGATGATGATGATGGTGATGATGATGATGATGATGGTGATGATGATGATGGTGATGATGATGATGATGGTGCTGGTGCTGGTGATGGTGATGATGATGGCGGTGATGGTGATGGTGAAGATGATGATGATCATGATGATGATTGGTGACTTTGATGATGATGATGATGATGTTGATGATGTTGATGGAGAGGGCAATGACGATGCTGATGACGATGCTAAGCTTTTGGGGTTTTGTAGCTAAACACCCTATCTAACTGTCACTGGTTTCATTATTCCCCATCTTGAGGAAAATCTGGAGCCTCGGAAGCAACCATTACGCCCTACTGACTTGGGTGAACTTTTGGTGGATGAGTTTGCATCCGGGACATCCAGTGCGTCCCGTGTCCCTCGGGGCCAAATTCTAGGTTTTTATTTCACCATTATTATTTTACCTCGGTGCACTGGGTTTATATTTGGCACTCACTCCGTGAGAAAACTTTAGGCTAGTGGTGGCTCTAGTCACCCCAAAAAAACACATATACATCTTAAAATTTCAATCGTGGATGGCCGCAAAACACGAAATTATAATTTGTGCAGCATCGTAGCCCCTAAGAAGTTTGGGATTAGTAGGGGGAAGGGGCTATAATAATAATTCTAAATATAAATGTATGTATACACATAATTTTGGCTATGTTTTATTTACTATATATTTTATATCTATATATCTATCTGTATATTGTATATCTATCTATCTATTGATTATAGATTAGATACTTTATTCAATATCAATATATATATATATATAACACAACATGCCTGGAATTTTTGCAAGCAACCCAGGTGCAGAGGACGGCTTCTTCAGCATTGAGCTGGCTGAGACGGCATGGTGGTGACACGCCGCAGAACGATCTGGTGAATAAAATCTCTGGTGTCGCCACAGGTGGGCGACATCTTCAAAATGCCGAACGAGACTTGCATAGGCTCTTGCAAAACGTGTCAATGTCGCTTGCTGCAACTCCGGAGATCATCATGGTCCGCATGTACAACCCTGCCACGCTGGAAATTGAATGGCAGCCGTTGCCAGTGCTGTTTCCGGACACTTTGCTCCAGGCCCTCTGGCAAGCTGGTGAGGATGTATTTCGATATTGTCTCTTCGGGAAGATGACTGAAGATGAGACGCTTCAGTTTTGGAAGCACATTGAGAAGCATTGCCCGTGGTTTCAGTCAAGCCCCGCTTACAACTGGGAGTGGAAGCAAAAGGTGGCAAGTGTGGGAACCTATGGAGACGAAATCCAGTGTTACAAGAACAGCGAATGCGGGGTAGTCAGCGTGACTGCCTGGACAGCAGAATTCTCCACTCAGAACAATCCTCTCTTGAGATATTTCCCAATTGCTGTATGGTCAGAGCATTGCGAAAGCGAGTTCACTTTTGCAGATCTTGAAAAGGAGATGATTGAACGGTGGCGCCGCCTGACTGATCCATCTCTGACTTGGCCATGGACCAGCTCAGGATATTTGATCGCATTCACTTTTTGCCAAGGCGACCTAAAATGGCTGAATTCCCGCATGGGAGGCTTGCATAATTATCGGGCCAACAGCTTTTGTTCGAGGTGCGAGTGTGTGAAAAATCACCCAAACACACAGCTGACCCTTCCGAACATGAGCAATGACCCGGATGCACACACAGTACGCAGCTACTCTTCGGAACAACTGCAAGCTTTCTCTCCACTTCTGGGGCTTCCAGGAATGTGCTTGGAGCGTGTGATGCACGATGTTGCCCACAGCCAATATCTCGGCACGGGAAAAACAACAAATGGTTCCCCAGCTTGCATGGTTTCATTGCAACGTTTTCTTTGGTAACTTGTGTTGTGACAAGTAACATTTGCATCTGAAAGCAGTGCCTTATTTGTGGTGTTCTGTTTTGTGTGGCTGAGGCGCGGCTCTGATCTACATGTGCGAGGCTGGCTACTTTGGGCAGGTGATGGGATTGCCTGGCCTCTATGTTGACCGCCTTGCTCCAGCACTTCGTCGGGCACATAGGGACTTTTTACTCTTCAAGAAGATGCACAAACTCTCTTGCAGCCAGCCACGTTTTACACCTGCGAGGTTGAATCGAAAGGTTCAAACTAGCCCTTCGGTCTATGAATATTGTATTGTTTTCGCCCCCAAACGGGTATATTTTTTGCATCAGCTGTTAGAAGTGTCCCAGCCAGTGCTGTTGTTTCCGGGGTTGTCATAGCTGCGTGGCTGAGGTTTCCCTGCGTTGCAGTCCAAAGCAGTGGCCAGCAAAGTGCTGACTTTCTGGCTCGCCAACAGAGCAACTACCTTTGCGCAAAGGCCTGACGCAACGAAGGCTGACCGTATCATGGCCATCTGTTTATATGCCTATTCAAAGATGATCATGGTGATGGACGAGGCTGACCATCTGATGACGGAACGGCAAGCTGCTGATTTTCACGGTTGGGTGATCAAACACCTACATTCCTATATCTGGCTGCACGGACATGGGATGATGCCTGGGGCCGCAAGGACCATGCCCGGGCGGCGTTGCTGGTTGCTACTTCCAAAACTGCATCACCTTTGGCATTTGAGCTGGGACACTTTGCAGAACAGGGTGAACCCTAAGACCTGCTTGTTGTTGTCCGCCGAATCCTTCATTGGAGACATAGGTCGAGTGGCCAGGTCGTGCCACCGAAGTACAGTATCAATCCGGACCCTGGAGAGGTGGGCCGTGAAAATGGCTTTGAAAATCGAAGCCCTCAAGGAGGAACTCCGAGGGAACTAGTTCCAGGCATGTTGCGCTAGATATGAAAACATATGTATGAAAGTAACCAGTATATGCTAAATTATACTCAAGGCTCTTTATTTTATCCCATTAAATACAACGCCATCATGTTTGGGATTGCTGGGTTTCCGCACAGCATGAGGCAGCCAAAGGCTGCAGCAAAAAACATGGGAAATTGGGCCAAAACCGTGCACCCAGCATGCATCGGACCCTCGCCAGGTTGACTCCCAGGGCCCCTTGCCCCACGAGGGTCCCAAAGGTATCGGGAGCGTTTGGGTAGTTACTATATTAGTAATACTTACCCACTAATAGATACTAATAGTAGAATGATTAGCTATAAGTACCCTCTGGTTATTTAACATAGCCATGGAAAATGGCCCATTTATAGATGTTTTACCTGGGTTTACCTATTAAAAATGGTGATTTTCCATGGCTATGTTAAATAACCAGAGGGTAATACTTATAGTTATACTAATAGTTACTAAATGCCATCAGCCCTTCATACTTTTGGATGATCATCTCCTCTGGGAGGAACTTCACAGCATCGTCTCCGAGTTGTCCCAGTCGAAAGCGGCGGCGGTGGAACAACCGGCCCTGCCAGCACTGGTAGTGACTGGGTTGGCGCAGTGGAAGCGGCGTTGGGAGGTGGTTTTCCTTGGTTGGATGATACCTATATCATATGAGTATGTATATATATATATATAATATATATATGTATGTATATGTATTGCTATAGTAACTTGAAAAGATGGTACTACATAGATCATTATAGATCTAATAGACGAGTTATATAAATTACCTGTGATGCAACATGTGTACTATATATTTAATTAGATACCATATGGAGTTTTCTTGAGTCATGGGGGGAATCCCCAAGTCACGATGGTTGTTTCAATACTAAAGCGGTCTAATGCTCGGATGATTTGAGGGTGGCACAATTTGCGGAAACCTCTATGTTACTATATCATACTGTATCATATTAGTCTATTAGTACATATATAGATAATAATAGATAATATAAATGATTCTGAAGTAGAAGTAGATAGATGAGATGAATTTTGAATGAGATTCCCATTTTAGTGAGGATGTATTGAAATGTTCATTTTCTAACGTCTCCAGGATGACTACACATACAGAAGGGGGTGACCCATGTTCATCCCCAGAGCGGAATGTGCATTCATCTAACTTGATGGAACCTAGTCCCTATGATCTATATAATATAGTGCCTCGCAACAAAAAGATGGAACAGTGATTTACCACTATACATAGCTATTATATTAGTAATACTATATATAGTTACTATATTAGTAATACTATATTAGTAATACTATATTAGTATGTTACCACTATATTATTATAATAGGTTACCACTATATTATGGGATGGATCCCCCTTGTTACCCTATGAAAAAATCAACGTTTACCGCGGTCGAACAGCACGACGACTATGCACGACTTCTCCAGGTCATCGATAGCGTGGCGGCCGTGGCCCGCCGCGAAAGCGAACAGTCCTCCATTCCACGGCGGCAGGTGGCCTCCTAAGCCGTGGATCACTTTTTGAAGAACATGATTAGGAGGGATAATCATGGGATAGTATGATAATGGGATAATGGGATATAGTATGATAATAATTGAATATATATATATAAAAACTGCTTGGGATTTTCAATTATGATCATCCTATCCCATGATTATCCCATGATTATCACATGATTATCCCATTATCCCATTATTGAAAATCCCATCAAAGTGAAAATCCCACGCAGGATAATAATTGGGATAGTATGATAATACAAAAACTGCTTGGGATGTGCAATTATGATCATACTATCCCATGATTATCCCATGATTATCCCATGATTATCCCATGTATATAACTAACATGAGTATCACCATTAATCACTAATATTCGTATGGATAACTATTCCCATATGGGTTGATATTATCCCATTATTGTCCCATTGTAATAATGCTTATAATTATACCATATCTGCTCGGTGGTTTGGAACATGGCTTTTATTTTCCATAGTATATGGAATAATAAACCCAACTGACGAACTCATATTTTTCAGAGGGGTTGGCTCAACCACCAACCAGCAAAAAAACTGCTTGGGATTTACAAAGTGATCAAGTATTGGTCAAGTGTTTCAGTTGAAAATCCCAATCACATGATGTCTTTTCCTAAAGACTGCTTGGGAGTTTCCAGCGAGACATACTGAAACATACTGAAACGTACTGAAACATACTGAAACATACTGAAACATGCTGAAACATGCTGAAACATGCTGAAACATACTAAAACTCCTTGGATTTTTGATGAGTGTGTTTCGACCATGAACATTATGAAATTCTTCGGAAACGACACGATGTGACACCCGGAGAGGTTTGAAACCATTGAGGACAGTAGCCATGTTTGAAGGAGATTCCGAAGTAATGCTGGGTGATGAACATCCATGAAATTGAACCGTCAACTAAAGCCAGGCGGCCAACATCTAGATGCTTGTTTGATCACCCCCGATTATTGCCATCCCCCCAAAATGGTTTGTCTGAAAATATGGCACTTAAACATCATTTTCCCTAACAAAATGGCTGAATACCTTGGGGGTTTCTACTGGTACTTGTACCCCATTTTGAAACACACCGCCCTTCATTTCGGCAAATCCCAGGCAGCCCTTAGCAGCCTGGCGAGCTTGCTGAAAGTGGGCTTCCTCAGATGATGAGCCCCTACCGCCCTACCAGTTACAAAATGGGACTGCAACCTGGTGCAAATGTCTGTACCACATTGGGGAAGAAAATTGATGAAAATTGCCATAGTTTTAAAACATACCTTTCTGCCAGAAACCGGGAATTTATGGCAGAACTCCCGGGGCATGACATTTTTAAGCCTTACTAATGTCACTGGAGATGCTTTAAAACAACATGAGGTGCTCGTGGCCCCCAGCATTTCTGCGGAGGTGTGGCTTCCGGGGATGTTGCAAATGATGTTTGCCTCATTTCCAGGTGTCCAACTTTTGTATAATTATCATCCAGTAATCAAACATGGCTGGAATTTTCCCCTCATTGATTTTCCCATTCACAGTAATTAAATCTTTAGTTATAACCCATAGGATCCATGTATAGTATATATGCTAACATTGGGGGTATATTGATGGTAAATGTTACCATATATAGCATATATGGATCCTATGGGTAAGGGATTTCCCAGCCATGTTTGATTACCAGAGAGTATCTATTCTCAGTAATCACAGCAGGGTCTCCATCTCCATTGCATCGTATGGCGTCGCAAAACGTGGCAGGCCGCATCCAATGTACCCAGCGTCGTAGGGAAACCTGGAGGGTTTTCGCAGATGGCGGTTGGAGCCAAGAGTTCGGCGTTGATGGGGTTCCATCTATAGAGTATGGATCAATACCTATTAATACCATTTTTAGGGGGATGAACATCCATTTACCAGCTATTTTGATGTTCACCAGGGGTCCAAGGTTTTGACACACTGCCATATAGCAATGCCTAAAGTGAAAGATAGAAAAGGACTGGACAGCTGGAAATATGAAAAAGACCTAAAAATACATCAGCAACAAGCTATCCTGGAAATACCGTCCCATCCTTTTCTGGGAATTACTATATATAAAGAATTCCAAAGGCACAGACCCTGGCACTGGTTGAGTTGTTTTGCAAACGTTAAAAAACTGCGAAGTTGCATACATTTGGTGCCAAACTGGTTCCCCCGCACCAGGCAGCAGCCCGAGAGGTACTGTAATTGATGGGGTTGTTATTATTCAACAAACCTGGTGATGTATCCTGTGCCAGTTGTCACTCATCAGCGTGACATCTCCATGTCGACTTACCGGTCATCATTGGATACGTTGAGATTTATGGTCCTCACTTTCTGTGTGACTTGGAAACACCTGGAATCCAAACGAATGGTTGTCCAATGTCCAAAGTGCGGGGGAAACCAATCTAGACCACTTCATTTTGGGATGATGATTTGATTTTTGGATAAACCTCAATTGATCAGAAATTGGAGTGGAATCTGGCGAAGTCTAGACTGTAAGGCCATCTAAGTTTTATTTTGTTGTCGGTTTCCATAGTTCCCATAATGGGCTATTGAAATCTATTGAAGGGAATATCTACAATGTACAGGAGAAATCTGATATTTTGGGGTTAACAGCTAGCTTTCCTGCAGATGTTCCCTTCAATCAAGTCGATTGAATCATAATTCCATATATATGTTCCATATTGTTCCATAGAATTTTAAGGTATTACTTCCAATATCTTCCAATATCTTCCAATATCTTCCAATGAATTCCCAATTCCATGATTTCAATGATTTTTCAATGCTGTTTTCCCAATGATTTCCAATGCAATGGATGCTTTTGTTTGGTGATGTTCCTTTCTGTGTCCAGACACCCCGAAATCTGAGGTGGTCACGAATCAGGTCATGGGCGACCCCAGCGGGGGTTCGGCCGCCTCGACGCGAGTGAGCTTGGGCCAGGCTGGTCACGGCACCGGTGACGGGAATCGATGACAAGTTCCCGTCGGGGGAATTGGACGACCCTTCATTGATGATTTGGTTCCGATTTTAGATCTGTTTGGTGATTAAAACATATGAAAAATACATGGACATGTGTAACTGTATATCCATTTAAACTATAGGGATACAATGATACAGTGGGGATATGATGAGGATATCATGAGGTATAATCATGTATAATCGGGATAATCAATGGGGATAGAATGTGCATATATACAACAAGTCTTAGGCTAATGTTTGGTGTCAGTTTCGATTTTCAACCATACTTAAGTGGGATGATGATCCCCAATTTTCCAAGCAGATGCTTAAGGGGTGACTTAACCACCAGTCTTAACAGCTTCATGTAGTTGGGTAATTATGGATTATTCATCATGAACCGTTTCTGGAATTTGATCAATGTTCCATTTTTTTGTGTCTGAGTCTGGATGAGTCACTTAACTTGGTGGTTTCATCCATGTTCGATATATCCAGTTTGTGATTTTCTATTTCCCAAAGCTTTGAGCTGGGATGATCCCAATTGACCAGCGCCGATAGCTGAGATGTCAATTCTCCTGTTGAAAATAGCTGAATCGGAGAATGAGATGTTCAGACTTACTCTCCGGTAATCAAACGTGGCAATGGGAAATCCACTTTCAATGGAGGTGTTGGTGGGAAGGTCATCTTGAGTATAAATGGTGGATTTTCCATTGCCACGTTTGATTACCGGAAGGTAATTGTAGTTGCAAAAGTGCGTTTTAGTCCAGCCATTGTCGGAAAGGTCTGGCATCATGCCGTGAATTGGCGCCTTGTCCTTAGCCACGTTCCTCCAGGCACGGATGATAAAAACGCGCCACAAATCTCGAGCTCTTTTTGTAAGGCTATCATTAAGAGAGATAATTATCTATGAAGATATGGAAAAATATCCAAATGTTCATATATATATATATATATATTTAGTGGGTTTCATGAAAAATAACTATCCAAAGATCTATGATTTAGTGGGTTTCATACCACGATATGTGCTTCAACTGGGGTGGTGCTGCTTGAACAGCAGCCAATGCTAAGTCCAAAATGGACAAAATCACAAGTGTTTGGCTTGAAAGTGATTCCAACCACCATATCCATCATCATAAAGTTGCTTCAAAATCAAGAAACATATCAGATTGGTGCTTTCCAAATGTTTCAAACAACATGTCTGTTTGAATGTTCAACCATGTTCCACCAGCATCGCAGATCAACGCCAGGCCCTACAGGTCCTGGAAGTAAGGAACAAGCGGATCCCTTCGGACGCCGCTACTTGCTGGCCGGGGCCTCCAGGGGCCTCCAGGGCGCTCCGGTGTTGGCTTGGTATAAGGTGAGTAAAACAATGCCACGTTTACCACCCATAACTGGCCGGTTGGTGGTTTGGAACATGAATTTTATTTTCCCCAACCAGATTGGGGATGATGATCCAATCTGACTAATATCTGTCAGGGGGGTTTAAACCACCAATTAGCTGGGAATGGTAACCATACCACCTATAAAAATGGTGATGACTGAGGGATGGTGCAAATGGCATGATTTTAGCCACATGACTGTCACGTTACTATCTCTGTAGTGTTGTTTGTATTAAAAAACAACATCTTTTGTAAGTTGAGTTTAACTGAAAATCGAAGATGAACCTCCTGCACTCCCTGATTTCAGGTGGAGAAGAGCCCCTGCTGTGCAACTCTGACCATTCCGTGGGCTGACTCGGTGCTGGTTCGTTGGTGTGGTAGGACCCACGTGGTTGGCGCTGGGGTCCTGAACATCTGTTGGGAAAATGTCTCATGAAAATTCTTTGAAATGTTTTTGTTTAATACATCCGCGAAGGAACCACACACACATGTCAGACACAGGGTGCGAAGGATTTCAACATATTGCAACATGGTTCCATTGACCAATATCATATAGTAATTAACTGATGCTTAGTTTTTAAATGTTGTCATTCAGCTCAAGTAAGATTGAGTTGGCTTTGTTTTCCTGTAGGCCTGTGATTCTTGAGAGCCTACTAATACTAGCCTACCTCTGGCTGTGATCAACATTCTGACTGAAAAAGTTACTTACAACATTTGATTGATTTATGATCCTTAAAGGGAGAACCAGAGAGTCAGAACTCGATTTTTAGTAATTCAAGGACTTCTGTAATCGGTTTCAATTGCAGAAAAAAAAGCATGGGTTAGAAATGGTTAGAATCAGTGGAGAAGTCACTAAATCATCTCTCTTGGGTTCAGCGATGCACCCGCTGTCGAGGTTCAACATTTGTGAGCGAGGCCTCAAGGAGCTGAGCTAGCCGTCCTGCCGAAAAAGGGACCGGGTCTGCAGCGGCGATGTATCGACCACGCGGACGTAAGGCGACGTAACCAAGGCGAAAACACAACAAAGTTCACAGGCCACGTCGAAACTGTACCCGCCACTCATCAAGCTTTGCTGGAAAATCTTCCATCAATTCAATAGAATTGGCCTATGGAAACCGGCATTTATTCATGTTCGGAAGCCTTTTTTTGCGATGAGCGCATTTGCAACCTCGAAGCGTTCCAACAATTCAAATGGGCGAAACGTGAAACCATGAGGGTGGTCACACTTGGCATACGCAATCCGATGGTCATATTTTATGTACGTAGCATAGATGTTGTTACATGATAAATGATATTACATTATATTACATTATATTATATTACATTATATTACATTATATTACATTATATTACATTATATTACATTATATTACATTATTTTACATTATATTACATTATATTACATTATATTACATTATATTACATTATATTACATTATATTACATTATATTACATTATATTACTTTATATTACAGTATATTACATTATATTACATTATATTACATTATATTACATTATATTACATTATATTACATTATATTACATGATATTACATGATATTACATGATATTACATTATATTACATTATATTATATTATATTACTGTATGTTGGCATGAAACTGTTCAATGAAAAAGCAACAAACAGAACACACCACGAAATTTGGGCTGCCCGAAATCTGAATCGCCGAGGGACGACGCTGCGATTGTTGGCGTACAAGGTTGAACCTTATAGTTTTGGTATATGATAAACTAACTACCCCTCAATTTTACCATAAATGGGTGGCATATACTACGTATAAAAATAATTTATTAGAACTTAATATTATTTCTATACATTTTTTACCAACATTACAACCTTTGGATACCTACCTTTAGTTATACTGCAGGAATTTGCAGGCGGTCTTGGATCATGTTGCGAAAAAAAATGCAGACACAGCGTGCCCGGCAAGAAGCGCAACGAATCTGATATCCTGTCGAATTTGCCTGTTGACATATGCCTGTTCACATATGTCTTTTGTGTCATGTTCTTTCTTGAGGTTTGATATGTGATTGCAAGTTTAATGCGTGCGACGTGGCGGATGTTGCTGAACTCTATTTGTTGCTACGCAAGGCTACTTCTAAAGCTGACATGTTGTTTTATTGTTTTCTTCCAAGCCGCTATAACCAGTGTGGTTTCGGTTCGGTTCGGTTTATGTCGGTTTGTCGGTACCGGTTCACCCATTGGATCCAGCCAGAGTATTGTGTGTTTTGCATGCCAAAAGCACATACAAATCAGAATACAATGTACTCCTGTCTTACCTTTTTCCCCACCTGCCAAGTGAGGGTCTAGATTTTAACAAAGGTCGTGCATTTGCTCCTCTTCTTCTTCCTCCCTCCTCCTTCCACCAGCTCTGGGCATGCATGGACCCAAACACATGCCAGATATAGTGCCAGATAGAATTACAAAGTAGATGCCAGATTGATAGAATGACAAAGAAAATAACAGAAACGATGCCAGTTAGAATGCCAGATAGAATGTGGGAATAGATGCCAGATGAGACTTTTTATTATGATTTTGAGGGTTTTTGGATCTAGTCCAGTGATGTAAACATATATCACTTCCGACTGAATCATGTGAATGAATGTCGTGGTCATGTCCCGGGTCCCGCGTCCGGGAAGCGTCCACCTGGGCAGGTCTACCAAAATCATGTCCTGATAATTATGTTTTTTGATTTTCATATGTTTTCGATGTATGGAAATAACTTTGAAATAACCTGATACGCCTTAAATAGCTTCAGTTCTGCAGTCCCTCGAGGATTGAGCAATAACCTGATATATGGATATATCCTGACAGGCTATGATGTAGCTTTAAAACTAGCCGAAAAGACGGTTTAAATGATGGCCTGACCTGATGATGGTGGTGGCGGTGGTAGTGGTGGTGATGATGATGATGATGATGATCACCAAAGTTTCCCCCTTGCTAGTTTTGTTCGTTTTTTTAAGAACACATATGTTTATATATTATCAAGCTGCTGGTTGCTAAATGAGCACGACAACAATGCGCCACCGGTTCCTACAGACGGATTTTCGAAATTGCTTGGAGGAGGGCAAAAGATATTTTTTCCCACCGGCTGATGTGTGTTTCGAAGGACAGCGATGGCAAGCGCTGCATAAAAAACGCGTGCGAAACCGCGGCCGTGGAAATTACTCTCCCCTTCACTAACATGGACGTGGAGGCCAAAAAAACGTTCGACTAACATGGACGTGCATCTGGTAAAAACCATCAAAATTTAGCTAACAAGGACGCTGCCCTCCCAAATGTAGCTAACAAGTGTCCACCAACATGGACGCTGCACAATGTTTATATTTTTGTAAGTTCCCGGGGAATGCTCCAAGGGAGAGATAGCCTGTACACCCAAATCCTGGAAGAGTCCTTGTTAGCAAAACATTGCAAGATATGACTGCCATCAGAAAATACCGGTTCCAGAAACATGTCGTACACCTTTTTTTCGCAGGACTGGCAAGGGATGGAATCATGGTTGTTGCTAACACAACCGCAGCTCACCAAAATGAAAGCTTTGGAGGTCTGAGACTGGGTCCGACCTGAGGCTGTGACTTATTGAAGCTGTTCTAACATGTTCTAACCATTTCTATAAAGGGAAATTAGGCAAAACTGGCAGCCTCTTGCTTCGGAAATGTGCATGGGGAAGTTGCATGACCGACCCATGGACAAGTCTACTATCATGGACGCCCCTGACAAGCACAACGGGCAACATTGTGGAATAGTCCTTGTGCATGTGCCGTCTGGTGTCTAGCAGTCTTGTGGACACGGTCACCCCCTCATGCTTGTACTCCCCTGTGCACAAAAGAGGACTGTGAAAATGGAAAGTGCACCAGCGTCTTCCACAACAAAACATTGGTATTTTCGTAGATTTGTTGGCTATAACGTCCACGTCAGCATCGGGCTTGCCAATTTACCCATGAGGACAAAATTCACTGCGCACGCACTAGCATGGACACACGCATGAGTGCCCCAGATATCTTTCAAGATAGGAGCTGGACGTCGAAAGTTCAAAATCGATGAATCTCCACTAACATGGACGCTGCAAGAAGCCAAAAATCTTACTATGAATGTCCATGTTACTAGTAGCTGAATACTGTTCAAAACCTGTTTGAGTGTCCATGTTAGTGGAACTGTGACATGTGTCACACTAACACGCTGCAAATGGTGTTTCTTGGTGCCCGAAGCCAAAGTTGAGCCAACGTGGATGCTCAAACCACCAAAACTGACCAAAGTAACAGGACCGACCAACATAGTACGCGCGTACATTTTCTCAATTTTGTACGTCCACGTTACCGAACTTGAGAGTAAATCCCCTGCTTTGAAATGCGCAAGCCCTGCAACAAGAACCGCGCATGTTTATATGCCATCATTGGACCAACGACTTTGTTTGTGACGCAGCACATCGAATGGTTGGTTTATGTTGGTTTGCTTCGCCACGTCGGATGTTTCCGCGCAACTGTCGTGCTGTGTTGGCGATCGAATGCTCATAAAAATATCATGTTTCCACATATATATATATATATATACTTGCGCTAGGCAACATTGCAAATTTGACGCATGGGTGACCAATGTCCGTCCAGACAAGTGAATTGCGCGGGACGTTAGGTATCGTTAGGTGTTTATATATCCTTCCAGTGGGAGTTGAGGATACGATCTTTGCGGCCGCAGTGTTCCGTAGATTTCCGAAGGAGCATTGCGCCGTCGAATTTCAATGAATTTCATGCGGTACGATGCACATGTGCGTTGTTTTGAACAACGTTCTAGAATTCAAAATGCAACACGTTCAGCATCCAGTGGGACGTGCTACTTATACCGCTGACAAATCGAGTGTGGCCCATGTGGTTTCCGGATTGTTTTGACACATTGGTGGGGGCACTGCCAAAAGTATGCCAAACATTGTTGTTGAAAGGTCCCATGCCAAACGTTTTGTCGTTGTTTTTTGCGAGCGGCAGCGCGAGTTCCGGACGGAAGAACCAGCAGCAAGGTGGTTTCCACCCCGAACCACCCCCTTGCGAAACACACAAGCGCCGTTCTGGTTGATAGATGAGGCGGCGCGCGTCAAAATATTTTTCATGTTCCATGGATGAAGATAGAAATGCGATGGGGAAGAGAAGTTTCACAGCCAGACACTTGTGTAGAGTCTAGAGAAAACATCATGTCCCATGAAGGGAGCCTCTACATTTTGTAGTGGCCCCATTTCGCACTGAAGTATGCACACGCAGTTCGGTTGGAGAGACGCCGCCAGACGCAGACATCGCATGATTTGGTTGTTCTTTTCCCTTTTGTCGCTTTTGTGCGTGTGCGTGTTGTGATTATATGTTTTCAACGCGGAATTTTGATTAATGTAGGTTACTGATTAGTGTGGGGAGGCCCCCCCCCCCCTAAACAAATTTGGGTTACAGAATAGTGTGGAAAAACAAGGTACCGGGTACAGAATAGTGTAAAATCAAAAAAAATTGATAGATTCAAATTGATTTCAATTTACTTTCAATTGATTTGAATTTATTTTGAATTGATTTCAATTTACTTTCAATTGATTTGAATTTATTTTCAAATTGATTTCAATTTACTTTCAATTGATTTGAATTTATTTTCAATTGATTTCAATTTACTTTCAATTGTTTTGAATTTACTTTCAATTGATTTCAATTTATTTTGAATTGATTTGAACTTATTTTGAATATGATTTCAATTTACTTTCAATTGATTTGAATTGATTTTGAATTGATTTCAATTTACTTTCAATTGATTTGAATTTACTTTCAATTGATTTCAATTTATTTTGAATTGATTTAAATTTATTTTGAATTGATTTCAATTTACTTTCAATTGATTTGAATTGATTTTGAATTGATTTCAAGTTACTTTCAATTGATTTGAAGTTACTTTCAATTGATTTGAAGTTACTTTCATTTGATTTCAATTTACTTTCATTTGATTTCAATTTACTTTCAATTGATTTCAATTTACTTTCAATTGATTTGAATTGATTTTGAATTGATTTCAATTTACTTTCAATTGATATCAATTTACTTGCAATTGATTTCAATTTACTTTCAAGTAAAAGAAAAAAACAATCACCTCAGGAAGCAGCTGGACACAATAGTGTACCCCCAAACAAACCAGACTATTGTGTATCAGGGTTGCTCATGGACTACCCCCTTGAAAAATTGTTTGGGTGATGTTTTTTAATTGGGTTTTAATAAGGCATCATATATTTTGGGAAATTGAGCATTTCTGAGAATTCTAAATAAAAGAAACTAATTGAGAAAATAAAAGAAAAAACTTTAGCAAAGGAAAATGTAAAGGGAATGTAAAAAAACAAAATCACCTCAGGAAGCAGCTGGACACAATAGTGTACCCTCAAACAAACCATACTATTGTGTATCATGATCATATTCATTTCAAGTTACTTTCAATTGATTTCAATTTACTTGCAATTGATTTCAATTTACTTTCAAGTAAAAGAAAAAAACAATCACCTCAGGAAGCAGCTGGACACAATAGTGTACCCCCAAACAAACCATACTATTGTGTATCAGGGTTGCTCATGGACTACCCCCTTGAAAAAATGTTTGAGTGATGTTTTTTAATTGGGTTTTAATAAGGCATCATATATTTTGGGAAATTCAGCATTTCTGAGAATTCTAAATAAAAGAAACTAATTGAGAAAATAAAAGAAACAAACTTTAGCAAAGGAAAATGTAAAGGGAATGTAAAAAAAAACAAAATCACCTCAGGAAGCAGCTGGA
The DNA here is from genome assembly GCA_947184155.2 of Cladocopium goreaui. NCBI lineage: Eukaryota > Dinophyceae > Suessiales > Symbiodiniaceae > Cladocopium > Cladocopium goreaui. The sequence goes on along the minus strand of CAMXCT020004179.1, from coordinate 747 downwards.
CACAATAGTGTACCCTCAAACAAACCATACTATTGTGTACCATGATCATATTCATTTCAAGTTACTTTCAATTGATTTCAATTTACTTGCAATTGATTTCAATTTACTTTCAAGTAAAAGAAAAAACAATCACCTCAGGAAGCAGCTGGACACAATAGTGTACCCTCAAACAAACCATACTATTGTGTATCATGATCATTCATGTTTTTTTTTTGCTTGGCTGAAACTAATCCTTTAGAAAGCCTTTGGTTTTGATTCCAAGAAAAATGAAGCTAAGTAAAAGGAAACAAACTTTAGCAAAGGAAAAGGAAAAGGAAATGGTTGAAAAAAAACATAACCTCAGGAAGCAGCTGGACACAATAGTGTACCCTCAAACAAACCAGACTATTGTATCAGGGTTGCTCATGGACTACCCCCTTGAAAAATTGTTTGAGTGATGTTTTTTAATTGGGTTTTAATAAGGCATCATATATTTTGGGAAATTGAGCATTTCGGAGAATTCTAAATAAAAGAACCTAATTGAGAAAGTAAAGCTTTAGCAAAGGAACATGTAAAGGGAATGTTAAAAAAACAAAATCACCTCAGGAAGCAGCTGGACACAATAGTGTACCCTCAAACAAACCATACTATTGTGTATCATGATCATTCATGTTTTTTTTTGCTTGGCTGAAACTAGTCCTTTAGAAAGCCTTTGGTTTTGATTCCAAGAAAAATGAAGCTAAGTAAAAGGCAACAAACTTTAGCAAA
>CAMXCT020004178.1:0-44218 GCA_947184155.2 Cladocopium goreaui | reverse complement strand
AAAGGAAGTTTTAAAAAACTTTAACCAAAATCCTAATATTTATTTAACATGTTTATTGAACTTACCCTCTGGTTATGACTAACATAGCCATGGAAAGATCCACCATGCTATGAATTAGGTAAACCAACCATCTATTTCTATGGGCCATCTATACCATGGCTATGTAACAAATAACCAGATGGTAAGTTTATTTAACATGATTTAACCAAGAATTTAAACATGAGGATTTAGCCAATTTTGCCTATCCATTTGCTCCGTTTCATCGATGGATTTAGCCGATGGAGTTCTTGGACATCAAATCATCACAAAAATCTGAGAGGTTCTACAGGCTGGGCCCCCCCAGTTACCCTCTGGTAATTTAACAAAGCTATTGAAAATCACCATTTTTAATGGGTAAATCAACTATAAATGGCCATTTTCAATAGTTATGTTAAATTACCAGAGGGTATGCTTGTTGGTTTATAGACCATAACAAAACCCTCTGGTAAACGTTTACGTAACTATGGAAAATCAACACCCATTTTCTAGCTGGGTAAATCCACTATTTCGACTGGGCCATTTTTAATAGCTATGTTAGTTTACCAGAAGACAGAGGGTAACCCCCATTAACACTAGTTCGTTATATCTACCATAAACCATAGAATTTAGATGAATTTACTTTAGGCAACTCAATGTGAGCTCGACTGGTGGCCCCATCATGTAACCGCTAGAATATATTATATTATAATATATCCATATATAGATTATATATATATATATCCCCATAAACATGGCCAAAGAGCAAGAGATTACCGTATCATAATTAACTAACCCGAATTGTTAGGCCATAAAAGGGGATGATTTCCCGCAATCAAACCATGATTCCAGGGATCGGTCGCAGTGAGGTCGTGATGAAATTTACACAGATATCATCATTACCATTTTTAATAGATAAATCATCATTTTTATGATCTATTTCTATGGGCCATCTATACCATAGCTATGTTAAATAACCAGGGGGTATATCGCACAAGTTATCTTATCTCTTCAGTTAGAGTCTATCCCTATGGATTCTATGGATCCATGGCGTCTTTTCGATGCGGCAGACAGTATCCATGGCCCCATGCCATCATACCCCTAAGAAGGTACGGCTACCTGGATCCATAGGGTATGATATCTGGTTGGTGGTATACCTACTCCTCTGAAAAATATGAGAAAGTCAGTTGGGATGATTCTTCCCAATATATTGGAAAAATAATCCAAATGTTCCAAACCACCAAGCAGTATATATATATATATAATTATATACATATTATCATATATTATCCATCACAAATATTCCCCATCATCCATCATATTCCCAGAAATTAATCATCCATGATGAGTAATCTACATTTGGTACAGCTGGATCCATAGGGGCCGTAGAAACTCCAAGCTTTCCCCAATTTTTGCCCTCCAGTGTAACATAGCTATGGAAACTGGCATAGTGGTTATTTAACATAGCTATTGAAAATGGCCATAGAAATAGTGGATTTAACCATTAAAAATAGTGGTTTTCCAGAACTATGTTACATTACCAGAGGGTAAGCACTATATTTAAGCATGATCATCCGCATTTTTTGGGGGGGATAGTATTTGAGGGTTTCCATAAATAGGGGTACCCCCAGTTCTCATCCATTTATAGTCATTTATTTTTCGGAGTTCCCATTATAAACCATCCAGCTATTGGGGTACCTCCATTTATGGAAACCTCCATTTATCTGGGTAAATTATAATATTTCACTAACCTGAATTAAGGCCATTTGGGCATGATTTCCCTAATAAACCATGATTTCCAGGATTCGGGAGAACAGTGAGGTCGTTATAATTTACCCTTTTCCTCTGTGCAGAGAGTCAGTGGCCGTTATAACTTACCCAGATTTATAACCCCATTCTTAGTCATAAATCAATATGGGTGTCTCGCGGCTATGGCTGGATCGAAAGATCACATCACACAACCGGGTCCACGACGGCCAGTCACCACGATACACAAAATGGTGCTGGAATATGTACAATGTGAGGCCCCCTAGGCCCTAGATAGCTAAGTTGGGGTTCACATAACTCCAACTATGGTTTATGGTACGCAAATAACTATACTTACTGGGGCGAATCTAAACCAACTTATAACTGGGGGGCCTCACATTGTACCAACATCTACCCGAACAAAATCACCCAGTTATGCTGGTAAATATTCCATAGATGGAGCATCTGGGTATGTATTATCAACTTGGAGGATAAATGTGTGTCCTTGATTTTTGCATCAATATCAATCCCATGAGAGGACTCAGATCAGCAAAAACATGAGCCCAAAAATGCTTTGATCTGTTGCTGTTGATGGTTCACAGTGGTAATGTATCAACATTATGGTTATATAGGGACTTATAATTCTTATATACTGTATGTAATGTGTATATATGTATATACTGTATATACATCAATAGATTATCAAGACCCCACATGACCCCACAAGAAGTCTTCACCCTCCGACACTCGCCGGACCAGGCGTTAAGACTCCGCGCGCACGGGCGCGCAAAAGTCTCCGCCTGCCGCCGTTCGGATTTTCAGCCACTGGGCAGCGTAGGCAGAGCGGAAGATTCCACCCCAGCGGCCGGTGACCCTCCACAGCTCGACGCGAAAAAATGGTGGAACATCTACAGCCACCGGAAAAGCCGGAAAATGAAGAAATGGTTGGTGCGAGTAGAGAAATATCCCAGACTTCTTGATGATTGAGCATTTGAAGATAGGGATATGCCATTACCATCCATTACCATGTCTAAATACAGGTGGTAGAGCCGTGGATTTCGGGACAGACTCCAATAGAAATTCCAGTGAATTTCTGAGGAAATCAAAGAACGAATTAGAACTTTGCAATGAGCACACAGCAGCACCTGATCCGCACCGCAAACCAAGCTCCAAACTCTTTTGAAGGCCTCCATTCTAAACTTCAACAGCAATGAGACCAGCTCAAGATCCTATTGCACCGACTCATATCCTACAGTCTCTAAAATGCTATAACTACTTGGTGGTTCATCCCACTTAGTAAGTGGGTTATAGCCCTGGTTTCAAATGGGATACGTAGGGTTAATCCACTTATAAGTGGAGTTATAACCCACTTACTAACTGGGATAAACCACCAAGTAGACTGCAGTATATCTCATTGAAAATCAAATACCTATGGACCCATGCCTGACATGCCTACCCCTTTTTGTAGTAAGTGGGAGGTATTCGGGTATTGGCCTCTTTGAAAATAGGGTACCCCCTATATTTAGGGGTTTAAAACCTCATATTCGCCAGTAGAATTGCCACAGCTGCGCAGTGTATCCCTCATTTGAAACCATTTAACACACACCCACATTACTCAGCCCATAGCCCCCAAAAAAATTAACACATGTTTGCCACATGTTTGTTCGTCAGTTCTTATTCTTACTGGTGCTAAACGCAGGGAATTTTAGGGAATGATCCAATCCATCACTATCAATAATCATCCCAGCAACCCCCAGCAACCCATCCATTCCCTACGTAAAACGCACCAGTAAGGTGAGGATAGTATACGAACTGGGGTCAATGGGGAATACATTTAGTATATCAATGGCCATTTCAGGAACCTGAATCGGAGGTACCTACCATATATAAGGCCAGTAAGTTTGTCTATCCTTTTGGGCCAGTTGCAGATCCTAACTTCACAAATGCTCCGACGATGATCAGGTGCACCATGCAGGATGCCCTTCAAATGCAGCAAGGGGAATGGTCGCCGCCCGTCCAACATGGATCGAGGAACCACCAAGCTACACCCTTTGAAAAGAGGGAAAAAAACGTAGAAATCACTGGGTTTGATTGGACTTGGAGTTCAATAGGAATTTAACCATGAAAATACGCTTTGAACTTTTCACAAAGAAATTTGACAGCCAGGTATCCAGGTAGCAGTGGCGTGGCCGTTTCTGAAAAATTTTCGAGGTCTTCATGTCTTCATCGCTGGGAAATGTTCCAATCTATGAAGGTTTTAATGGAATTCATCTATACATCTGGGTAAATATATTGGTAAACTATTGACTATTATGGGTAAATATTCATTTATTATACATCTATATATATATATATAACAATCCTGGAGTAGATAGAATCCCGTATCGTAGGGGGCGTTTTTTGATTTTTTTAAACCCAGGGTTTTTTGACCCAATACTAAACTATATATTCGGACCCCCTAGATAGAATATTCCAAAATCTACTCCAGGATGCTCAAAATGTGTTTTTTTTTCCTTTCCTTTTCAAAACCTTCCAATTTATTTTTTTCTTTCAAATTTTCCTTTTCAAACAGCTGCAAAAAATGAACTTTGGATGGTAAGATCGTAGACGTAGATTCCTACTTTTTTCATTTCCTTTTCCTTTCACACTTTTCCCTTCAAAAATCTGTAATTGTGAACTTTGGATGGTAAGATCGTGGATTCCAGCTTTTCTCATGCCATGTTCCTTTCAAAGTTTGATTCCTGCTTTTCTCATGTCCTTTTCCTGTCACAGTTTTCCATTCAAAAACCTTCAATTATGAACTTTGGATGGTAAGATCGTGCATTCCAATTTTTTTCCTTCCATTTTCCTTTCCAAGTTTCCTTTTCAAACAGCTGCGAGAATGAACTTTGGATGGTAAGATCAGCTATTCCTACTTTTCTCATGCACTCTTCCTTTCAAACACAGTTTTCCATTCAAAAACCTTCAATTATGAACTTTGGATGCTCGATCTTGGATTCCTACTTTCTATACTTTTCTCATCTCCTTTTCCTTTCACGGCTTTCTATTCAAAAACCTGCAAGACTGAACTTTGAATGGTAAGATCGTGGATTCCTTCTTTTCTCATCCCATTTTCTTTTTGTTGCTTCTTTTCAAAAACCTGCAATTGCAACTTTGGATGGTAAGATCTTGGATTCCTACTTTTTAGATGCCATTTTCCTTTTAAAGTTTGCTTTCAAACAGCTCCAAGAATGAACTTTGGATGGGTAGATGTGGAGGAAGGGGCAGGGAGCACCACAAATACATGCTTAATCCCAAACATCCTTTAAAAATTCAGTCTTTTAGAGGATATTCTATCTATAGTTTTGCCCAACTGTCCTAGCACAGTACTAGCACAAATGAACTTTGGATGGTCGATCTTGGATTCCTACTTTTCTGTACTTTTCTCATCTCCTTTTCCTTTCACGGCTTTCTATGCAAAAACCTGCAAGACTGAACTTTGAATGGTAAGATCGTGGATTTCTTCTTTTCTCATCCCATTTTCTTTTTGTTGCTTCTTTTCAAAAACCTGCAATTTCAACTTTGGATGGTAAGATCCTGGATTCCTACTTTTTAGATGCCATTTTCCTTTTAAAGTGTGCTTTCAAACAGCTCCAAGAATGAACTTTGGATGGGTAGATGTGGAGGAAGGGGCAGGGAACACCACAAATACATGCTTAATTCCAAGCATCCTTTAAAAATTCAGTCTTTTCATGGTTCTAGCGGATATTCTATCTATAGTTTTGCCCAACTGTCCTAGCACAGCACTAGCACAAATGAACTTTGGATGGGCGATCTTGGATTCCTACTTTTCTATACTGTTCTCATCTCCTTTTCCTTTCACAGCTTTCTTTTCAAAAACCTGCAAGACTGAACTTTGAATGGTAAGATCGTGGATTCCTTCTTTTCTCATCCCATTTTCCTTTCGTTGCTTCTTTTCAAAAACCTGCAATTTCAACTTTGGATGATAAGATCTTGGACTCCTACTTTTTTAATGCCATTTTCCTTTTAAAGTTTTCTTTCAAACAGCTCCAAGAATGAACTTTGGATGGGTAGATGTGGAGGAAGGGGCAGGGAGCACCACAAATACATGCTCAATTCCAAGCATCCTTTAAAAAAATCAGTCTTTTCATGGTTCTAGAGGATATTCTATCTATAGTTTTGCCCAGCTGTCCTAGCACAGCACTAGCACAAATGAACTTTGGATGGTCGATCTTGGATTCCTACTTTTCTATACTTTTCTCATCTCCTTTTCCTTTCACAGCTTTCTATTCAAACACCTGCAAGACTGAACTTTGAATGGTAAGAACTGGGATTCCTTCTTTTGCACAGCTTTCCTAGCACTGGTATGCCTTATTCAAGTATAATGGCTTGCACATGGCTGTTTTGACGTGTTTTCCTTGTTTCAATTTTTGTGGGTGGTAATTTGACCCACACCCATTCCTTTATTGGGTTTAACTATTAAATACCATTGCCAAAGGATCTATATTTCTGGGAACCACCAGCAACAGTGACAATTTCTTTGGAAGATTTTGGGCTGAAATTCGCATGCCAGAACCTAATACACCAGCATAATGACAACATTTGGTGGTCATTCCAAAGGCCCAAACAACCAAATCACAAGCTAAATGACCGCTTTTGTGATCATTTTAGAGGGACCGTTTTTTTTACCAATCATCGACCCGGATTTTTGAGCCATTTTGGGATTCTATCTATAGGTTTTTTCCGGACCGTTTTTTTTTTTGAAATTCCAGAGATTCTATCTACTCCAGGATGACTATATATATATATAGATATACCCTTCTACTTTTACATGGAAGAGACCAAATTCCTTGCAGAAACACATACATAGAATATAGGTCCCCAGTGAAAATAGTTAACCATTTTTTAGGAACACCAACTAATTCCAGTAGTTTTCATTGCAAACTAGTTTTTTTTCATAGTTCTCCTACTCCGTTCGTGGGGGGTGCCCTTTGGTGAGCTTGAAAAACTCATTTTTTTAATACAATATAAAAAGAAATTGATCATTTCGGGGGACCTGTTTTTTTGTTGAAACGTTCCAGTTTAGGAACTTCAGATATCCAGGATTGCTGCTACCCAAAAGGCATTACGTATTTAATAATTATACATGAAGGGGACCCTATTCCTTGCAAAACTACATACATAGAATATAGATCCCCAGTGAAAATATTCATCATTTTTTTCAGAATGCCACCTAATTCCATTGGTTTACATTGCAATTTTTTTTTTTTCCATAGTTCTACGACGCCGGTCGTGGGGGGTACCCCTCGGTGAGCTTGAAAAACTCATTTTTTAAAAACAATATGAAAAGAAATTGATCATGTCGGAGGACCTGTTTCTTGTTGAAACGTTCTAGTTTAGGAACTTCAGACATCCAGGGGTGCTACTCCCCAAAGGGAATTACGTATATGATATATATATATAGATATATATATATACCCTTCTACTTTTACATGGAAGAGACCAAATCCCTTGCAGAAACACATACATAGAATATAGGTCCCCAGTGAAAATAGTTAACCATTTTTTAGGAACACCAACTAATTCCATTAGTTTTCATTGCAAACTAGTTTTTTTCATAGTTCTCCGACACCGTTCGTGGGGGGTACCCTTTGGTGAGCTTGAAAAACTCATTTTTTTAATACAATATAAAAAGAAATTGATCATTTCGGGGGACCTGTTTTTTTGTTGAAACGTTCCAGTTTAGGAACTTCAGATATCCAGGATTGCTGCTACCCAAAAGGAATTACGTATTTAATAATTATACATGAAGGGGACCCTATTCCTTGCAAAACTACATACCGTGAGGGGGTACCCCTCGGTGAGCTTGAAAAACTAATTTTTTAAAACAATATGAAAAGAAATTGATCATTTTGGAGGACCTGTTTCTTGTTGAAACGTTCTAGTTTAGGAACTTCAGACATCCAGGGGTGCTACTCCCCAAAGGGAATTACGTATATGATATATATATATATATATAGATATACCCTTCTACTTTTACATGGAAGAGACCAAATTCCTTGCAGAAACACATACATAGAATATAGGTCCCCAGTGAAAATAGTTAACCATTTTTTAGAAACACCAACTAATTCCATTAGTTTTCATTGCAGACTAGTTTTTCTTCATAGTTCTCCGACTCCGTTCGTGGGGGGTACCCTTTGGTGAGCTTGAAAAACTATTTTTTTAAATACAATATAAAAAGAAATTGATCATTTCGGGGGACCTGTTTTTTTGTTGAAACGTTCCAGTTTAGGAACTTCAGATATCCAGGATTGCTGCTACCCAAAAGGAATTACGTATTTAACAATTATACATGAAGGGGACCCTATTCCTTGCAAAACTACATACATAGAATATAGGTCCCCAGTGAAAATATTCATCATTTTTTTCAGAATGCCACCTAATTCCATTGGTTTTCATTGCAAAATATTTTTTTTTCATAGTTCTACGACGCCGGTCGTGGGGGGTACCCCTCGGTGAGCTTGAAAAATTCATTTTTTTTAAACAATATGAAAAGAAATTGATCATTTCGGAGGACCTGTTTCTTGTTGAAACGTTCTAGTTTAGGAACTTCAGACATCCAGGGGTGCTACTCCCCAAAGGGAATTACGTATATGATATATATATATAGATATACACCCTTCTACTTTTACATGGAAGAGACCAAATTCCTTGCAGAAACACATACATAGAATATAGGTCCCCAGTGAAAATAGTTAACAATTTTTTAGGAACACCAACTAATTTAAGTAGTTTTCATTGCAAACTAGTTTTTTTTCATAGTTCTCCGACTCCGTTCGTAGGGGGTGCCCTTTGGTGAGCTTGAAAAACTCATTTTTTTAATACAATATAAAAAGAAATTGATCATTTCGGGGGACCTGTTTTTTTGTTGAAACGTTCCAGTTTAGGAACTTCAGATATCCAGGATTGCTGCTACCCAAAAGGAATTACGTATTTAATAATTATACATGAAGGGGACCCTATTCCTTGCAAAACTACATACATAGAATATAGGAAAGGAAAGGAGGAAAGGAAAGTGATAAAAGAAATTAAAAAAATAGGTCCCAGTGAAACATTCATCATTTTTTCCGAATGCCACTGCATAATTCCATTGGGTTTTTCATTATTCAAAATAGTTTTTTTTTTCATAGTTCTACGACTCCGGTCCGGGGGGGACCCCCTCGGTGAGCCGTGAAAAATTCATTTTTTTTAAAACAATATGAAAAGGAAATTGATCATGTCGGAGGACCTGGTTTCTTGTTTGAAAAGAAACGTTCTAGTTTTTGAGGAACTTCAGAACCTCATGGGGGTGCTACTCCCCAAAGGGAATTACGTATATGATATATATATATAGATATATACCCTTCTACTTTTACATGGAAGAGACCAAATTCCTTGCAGAAACACATACATAGAATATAGGTCCCCAGTGAAAATAGTTAACCATTTTTTAGGAACACCAACTAATTCCATTAGTTTTCATTGCAAACTAGTTTTTTTTCATAGTTCTCTGACACCGTTCGTGGGGGGTACCCTTTGGTGAGCTTGAAAAACTCATTTTTTTAATACAATATAAAAAGAAATTGATCATTTCGGGGGACCTGTTTTTTTGTTGAAACGTTCCAGTTTAGGAATTTCAGATATCCAGGATTGCTGCTACCCAAAAGGAATTACGTATTTAATAATTATACATGAAGGGGACCCTATTCCTTGCAAAACTACATACATAGAATATAGGTCCCCAGTGAAAATATTCATCATTTTTTCAGAATGCAACCTAATTCCATTGGTTTACATTGCAAAATATTTTTTTTCATAGTTCTACGACGCCGGTCGTGGGGGGTACCCCTCGGTGAGCTTGAAAAACTCATTTTTTTTAAACAATATGAAAAGAAATTGATCATTTCGGAGGACCTGTTTCTTGTTGAAACGTTCAAGTTTAGGAACTTCAGACATCCAGGGGTGCTACTCCCCAAAGGGAATTACGTATATGATATATATTGATATATATTGATATATATATAGATATATACCCTTCTACTTTTACATGGAAGAGACCAAATTCCTTGCAGAAACACATACATAGAATATAGGTCCCCAGTGAAAATAGTTAACCATTTTTTTAGGAACACCAACTAATTCCAGTAGTTTTCATTGCAAACTAGTTTTTTTTCATAGTTCTCCGACTCCGTTCGTGGGGGGTACCCTTTGGTGAGCTTGAAAAATTCATTTTTTAAATACAATATAAAAATAAATTGATCATTTCGGGGGACCTGTTTTTTTGTTGAAACGTTCCAGTTTAGGAACTTCAGATATCCAGGATTGCTGCTACCCAAAAGGAATTACGTATTTAATAATTATACATGAAGGGGACCCTATTCCTTGCAAAACTACATACATAGAATATAGGTCCCCAGTGAAAATATTCATCATTTTTTTCAGAATGCCACCTAATTCCATTGGTTTTCATTGCAAAATAGTTTTTTTTCATAGTTCTACGACGCCGGTCGTGGGGGGTACCCCTCGGTGAGCTTGAAAAATTCATTTTTTTTAAACAATATGAAAAGAAATTGATCATTTCGGAGGACCTGTTTCTTGTTGAAACGTTCTAGTTTAGGAACTTCAGACATCCAGGGGTGCTACTCCCCAAAGGGAATTACGTATTTAATAATTATACATGAAGGGGACCCTGTTCCTTGCATATTCTATGTGGGCGGAGCGGCTTGTATATTGAAATACCTACATAATATATATATATATAATTATATGTATTTTTATATAAATATATATATATTTATTGTCATCCCTATGCATGAGTATATACGGGTAATTGCTCAATATCTTGAAGTAAATGGGCCACTTTGAAACAACAATATTCTACCTACCCCTCCAAACCATATTCCAACTACCAGTTTTCGACCTCCCCGGAGGGGGGTCGAAATATTCCAACTATCTGTTTTTTTTTTAAGTGGCCGACATCCAACATAATTCCAACATAAATCCCGCACCCTCCAAAAAAATATTCTATCTACTTCAGGATCACTATAATTATATATAATTATTTTTAATATATATGTATAATAGTATATATATATATTATATACAACATAACCACGATATAAGCACAGTATTACTATGTTCTCTGTACCAGAGTGTTAGCTTCACATTTCCATCGCCAGGTCATGGGGGCAGCGGTCATGGCCATCCCGGCGGGAGCGCTGGGCAACGCCTTTTCCGAACTCGTGGAGAAGGAGATGAACGACGAGGACCGGGGACTCCGGGGACTCCGGGGACTCCGGGGACTCCGGGGACTCCGGGGACTCCGGGGACTCCGGGGACTCCGGGGACTCCGGGGACTCCGGGGACTCCGGGGACTCCGGGGACTCCGGGGACTCCGGGGACTCCGGGGAACTGGGATAGAACTGGGTAAAGTATGGGAAAGTGGAAGAAAACCACAAGTGATGAGGATTCTATATTAATATGATATTTATACTGTTTTTTATACTCAGAATATATAGTTATGTCACGTCCATGTAAGTGAGTAAAGTCTTTGAGGCACTCCGGAGATTGATGTAAAGGGTTTGGGATGGTGGGATTGTTGGTGCCATGTTGGTGCCATAGTTGTACCTCAGGAAGCAGCAGAGCAGCAGGATGGAGTGGATCCAGAGGCCCAGACGCAGAAGACTCCGCTGAAGGCTCGCTCCAAACTCCCAGAAAAAAATGGTGAAAGGGGGAAACTAGGACAAGAGAGGTTGGAGGTTGGTTGGGAGGCTGTTATGTTTTTGTTCAATATTGTAAATCTAAATGTTTGACTGTTTCTTTTTGATTATCTTGCTAAATGTTTTGTTGAGGTTGTTGTGATAATGTTTGGTTTGGATGAGGGTAGGTTTTGTTGAGGGTGTTTTGGCTGTTATGGTTTGTAGGTTTATGTTCAATGTTTGTTCCTTGGTGTTGATGTTTTTCTGGGGCTGTTTTTGGGACATTTTAGGTCAAAGTGTTCATGCTTACCTTGTTGATAATTTTTTGCTTGATTTATGTTTTGGTTAGGGTTTGTCTAGGTTGTTGGGGCTATATTCTGAAGCAGTCCTTCTTATGGTCTCCGGTTTCCTTGTCTTGGTTTCCCCAATCACCAACACCTGTGTCAACGCCAAACACATGCATCGTGACCGGAGTTTTTTTAAGGAGGTTGCCAAGTGTCCCATCTGCCTTTGTCGTTTTTTCCGTTGTCCTTCCTATGCTTCCTGTTCTTCCTGTTCTTCGCTGACGCCCTCATTTTCAACACGTTGGGACACCCAATGCTTGGAGAAAGGACTTGTGCGAACTTGTCCTGTGTCATCTTGTGTCATCTTGCGTCATTGTGCAGACTTGCTCTCATGTTGTTGTTATTTTTGTGATGGTATGTGATGGTGTTGATTTTGAACATTCGTGTCTGCCATCTTTGTTTTCTCCAGCAACATTGGGGGTTCAAAACCCCACAACAGCCAAAGGATGCTGGGTTCGTGGGCGAAATGGATTGGGGAGAAAAGTGTGCCCCTCATCTTTGGTAGTGGGGTCAGCGGCTCTCTCATGGCCGTTGCGTGGAATGCCACCGAGCAAGACCGGATGGCTCGTGCCATCCAAAAGGGGCGTTTCCGCCCAGAGAAGCCTGAGGAGTTCCAATTGGAGTTCCTAAACTTTGACCTCCCAGCCATCCACCGAGGTCTTGGCAAGAATGGCATGGTGGCTCTCATTGGCATGCAAGCCACTGGGAAGACCGAGGCCGAGAACCATTTTTTCCTGAAGGTCTCCCACGACGATGTGCATCGAGCCATCCACAATCAACTCCGCAAAAACATTTGGAAGCTCCCGTGGCTTCTGGATGGCATGAGGGTAGATTGGGGAAAGACCCACGAGGATGTGGTGACGGAGGTCTTCAAGAAAGTAAGGGACAAGACCCAGAAGCCGGTTCGCCTCGGCTTTGATGTGCTGGCTGTGACAAAGCACGGAATAGATGAGCCGCATGTCTCCAACATCATTGAGGTGACCACGGGCAAAGAAAACCTGCATTTCCCCACCAACTTTGATGCGAAGTTCTTCGTGAAGCAGGTCCTTTGCGCAGACAGGCATGTGTCATCAGCCCTCATCTCCTCCAGCGAGGGCTTGATGATGCTGTCCCTAGGAGAGCCTCGCCTTCGTAAGATGCTTGGAAGGGAGTTGCCCATCTCCAAGTCCAAGGCATACCTCAAGGCCTTGGGTCAGGAGAACATCAGCGAGGAGATGCTGATGGAGATGCCCAGAACCTTTGAGAAGTTGAGGGGGTTGAGCGCATCAGCAGGCAAGGAGGCCTTTTGCAACAAGGAGATGCAAGGGTGGGTGAGTGCCATTGAGAAGACCAACGGTCAGCCCTTCACAAATGTCAAGGGACTTTACCAGAAGGCCTTGAATGAGCCGATCGGCATTAAGGACATCAGAGTGGCTACACCCGGCAAGTTGGCAACCTTCACTGGTGCAGACCCCGAGGAGACCTTCATCCAGCATATGGTCAAGACCAACATCTTCACGCCCCGAGATGATGGTCGTTATGAGTTGCAGTTTGGCTGTCAGCACAAGGCCGTCAAGAAGGTCTTTGACCTGTAGAGCCACTGAGGGGCGTTTGTAATGTTCAGACAGTCACTGCCCAATTGCGGTATCACACAGACAGACACCTTTGGACAGCCTTCATGAAAAAAAATGTAGGCTTTTTGCGAGACACCTTGATCAGTGAGACCCTTTGCCTTGATGAGCACTCCCTCATTCCCTCAAGGATGAACACGGTCTTATAGGAGTATGAGCGCAACTTCATAGGGGACGAGCCAACAATCATCAGGTATGAGCCCGTCCTCATCAAGTATGACCTCATCCTCATATGAGACAACCCTCATTTCTATTCATTTTTAGTAGGGATTTTGGATAATGATGACATCATCCTCTTATGAGCCTACCCTCATAGGGGATGAGCCTTCCAGTGTGAGGGGGTGTTGCGCCCATTCCGAGGTCAAAAAATCATCACTGACGAGACCTTCGTTGAGGGTTGGCTGGGTTTCAAACAAACATTGTGGAAACATGTTCAACGCTTTTTATGGAACAAATCCGTTCAAGTGAAGATCACAAGAAAAATTGCGGGTAGCCTTCAAAAGACCAACTTTCAGTGAGGAGTTCAACCAACACGTGTAGGGAGTGTCGATTTCGGACAATTCCTAAACTGTATATTCATTGGTTTTACACCCGTTCTTTGAAGATGCGATATATGATACATCTATAGTCTATAACCCTACACCCCACAATATTCATTTGTCAGGATGTCAGGCGACCGTGTCTTTCGTAGGGTCTGGACTCGGGCTCTTTTGTTTTTCATTCTTGGGGGCATCCACATTGATTGGATGAAAGAAATAAAAGGAGAAGGAGAAGAAGGGGAAAAAAAAGAAAAATTACTTTACTTTGTGTGATCTCCACCATGACATTTATACATTTTGTTACTGGCAAATCTTCTGGCATTCTATCTGACATATTTTCTGGCATTCGATCTGGCATTCTATCTGGCATATCTTCTGGCATTCTACCTGGCATATCTTCTGGCAGATGTTCTGGCATATCTTCTGGCATATCTTCATATGTTCTGGCATATCTTCTGGCATTCCATCTGGCATTCTATCTGGCATATCTTCTGGCATATTATCTGGCAAATCTTCTGGCATTCCATCTGGCATTCTATCTAGCATATCTTCTGGCATATTATCTGGCAAATCTGCTGGCATTCTATCTGGCAAACATTCTGGCACTTTATCTGAGATATCTTCTGGCATTCTAGCTGACATTCTATCTGGCATTCTATCTGGCATACCTTCTGGCATTCTATCTGGCATATCTTCTCACATTCTATCTGGCATATCTTCTGGCACTCTATGTGGCATATCTTTTGGCGTGGATACTCGCGGTTGAGGTCCGGCAGGGAACACTGGGCGTGGATGGTCGTGGTTGAGGTCCGGCAGGGAACACTGGGCGGGGATGGTCGTGGTTGAGGTCCGGCAGGGAACCCTGGGCGTGGATGGTCGTGGTTGAGGTCCGGCAGGGAACACTGGGCGTGGATGGTCGTGGTTGAGGTCCGGCAGGGAACACTGTGGATCGCGAGTCGCAGTTGAGCAGGAGGACGAGGAGGACAACGAGGACGACGAGGACAACGAGAGGAGGACGACGAGAGGAGGAGGAGAGGAGGCAGGAGAAGGCAACTTAGTTAAAATCTAACAACCCTCACCTGGCAGGTGGGGAAAAACACCACTGGGGGAGTGACGCGCTCGGCTTTTGCAACTTCAATGCGCATCCCAGTGGTGGCAGACAACAATGACGATGAGGACGAAGACGACAACGACTCTAAGTCTGGTGAGAATGGATGGACATTTTGATTTTAGTTCTTTATTCACTCGTGTTCATGTTGTTGATGATGATTTGTTCCCTCCCCATATCTCTCTTGACAAAAAACCTTCCCCATTTGGTGGGTGGCGAATATTCTGACATTCACATCTATGACACCCTCGCCACAAGACAAATCGTTGCGCTATCCATTTTGGTGAAACGGTGTCTATACCAAATCCCTCGGCTTTCCAACGCAAAACCCAAAAATACTTAAAGACAAGTCGCCTTATGTAATTAAAATTTGATATGCCCTGCTATGTAGTAATTGATGGTAAGAAGCAAGAAATGGACGAGGACATCTTTGACCAGATGGTTGAAGCACTCCATCAACCTACAATCCAAGAACCCCCAATGCCAATCTCCACAAGATGGCAACCCGATGGAACTTATGACAAGAAACCCAACGACCCAAACTACTTCTCAAAATACTATCAAAAGAAATTATCAACCCCTTTCACCTGTCCCGACTGCGGACGGACAATTTCGTCCAAATCCAATCTATCAAAACATCGTCAAACCAACATTTGTATGAGGAAATACATGTCTTTAAAACAAGGATGGAAGCATCGCCAATAGATTTGTCTGATAGTGTGAATGACCGACAAATGAGAAGAGAATTATACATATTGATGAAAAATCCTACACTGAAGAAAGGCATATTTCCTCAAGCGACTAAATCTTATGTAAAGAAAAACTTGGGACATACATATCAAATGCTTGAAGACCTTCACAATATAAAAGCAATAAAGAATTCTTGGATGTTTCCTGGTCCTAGCTTAAACCGTTATTATGAATTTAGAAATATAGATTTCAGATTAAAAGACCTATTCAAGCTTTTCAAACACTTTGAGCATTACATTAATCAAGATGAAATAAAAGAACACCTACAAAAAGTGATAGATACTTAAAGAAAAAATACCTATAAGTGAAAAATGCCAATGATTGGAGTTAGTGAAGAGGAACTAAAAAGAGACAGAGAAAGATTAATGAATTTCATTAAAAAAAACTTATCCTGATTATAACTTTATAGAATATGACCTACTACTTAAGCAAAAACAATCTTTAGAGCAATACGCAGAGTATGGAGAGATAAACCACGACCTTATGGAAGAAATTTATGAAAACATATTATTTGATAAAGATTTAATCAAAAAACATGGTGAGAGGATACACCATAGAGGAGGAATGACAGCATTACAACAAAACTATTATACACTATTGTCAGTGTTGGGATACTTGATTGACCAACGAGGACTTGATAGAGACACAATCATTTTAGTGTTCTACAACATCAAAACGATTGTTTCTCAATGTTGGGATGGAATAGGTAGTGGTGATGAAAAGTGGAGACACTAAACCTAACGATTTGTTCATAATATCTTAATAAAATATATTATGATGTAATCCACCCTAAAACCCCCTTAAAGACATAACCCCTTAAAATTGTAGAGGTATAATGACTGACAAAAAGCAGTGTTCTAAATGTAAAGTCTTTCAACCGTTAGACTACTACAAAAATGAATGTAAGCAGTGTAATAAATGCTTAGAAAACAAACGCAGATACAGGGAACAGCACAAAGAAATTTTAAAACAATATTCTCAACAATACTACGAAAGGAAAAAGGAAGAATTAAGTGATAAAAAGAAAGAAACGTTGGAATGTCCAATTTGTAAATGTGAAGTAAGAAAATATACAATGAAACGACACGAAGAAAACATCAAGCATCAAATGAACATTAATGGACACTATCTCATACAGCAAAACCACAACAACCTGTTCACCCTACCCTCATCCAAACCAAACCATTAATCAAACAACTCCGACGAAACATTTAGCAAGATTAACAGAAAGAAACAGTCAAACATTTAGATTTACAACATTGAACATAACAGCTTCCCAACCAACCTCCAACCTCTCTTGTCCTAGTTCCCCCCTTTCACCATTTTTCCCAGGCTTTACAGTATTCTCAATGTCTATCAGTGTTTATCATCATATATCATCATTTTTGAAGTAAAATTGCTGTTTCAGGAACCCAGGGCCCCACTTTTGAGCAAACCGATATAGGATGAATGGTTAAGTCACCGGTCAAACAAATTGATTTTCAGATGTAGCAAGGTGGGTGTTGACACTGTTCGTTGCCTCGACGGTGAGAGAGAGGCACGGAGTTTTGCTTCACTGATTCCATTTGTTTTTTTTAGATTTTCATATGCATGTGTCATCATTTGTCATCATTTCCAGCTATCCCCATGGCATTTCGTGTACCATGTGTAGGTCAAAACCTACCCGGTGACGGAGGATTTTGCGGTTGACCTGGCAGATGCCTGGTTTATTCTCAGCGTCAGGACCTGAGATGTTTGAATTTCGTCACACTTCAGATGAAACACGATTCGTGTTTCAGGTGCTATTGGTGGCGGCATCCTCACTTTATTTCATTCTGGGCCCACAGCTTATGCATCTTATGCCACGCCATCCACTGGCATCCGCTGAGTGCCGTCCTTGTGAGGCACTCTGAGAAACTTACCCTCGCGCTTAGATGAGCCTGGACCTTGCCAGATCACAGCAAATGGAAGTCGTACCAGTCGTAGCATGTCGTAGCATCTTGTGCAGCATTTGTACCAGCTGATTCGGATTTGGCTGGCAGGCTGTTATTTGTCCTGGCAGTTCTGGATGTGATTGCAACTGTGACATTTTCAGCCTGAGCCCTGGGGACAGCAGCACCTCAGCGTGGAATGAAAGGTCTCTGCCAAGTCGTGACTTATAACAGCTACTCGCGTCTTTCAGGTGGAGTACATCTACAGGACTGATGAGTTTCATCAGTTCAACAGTTATTGTGCATTCCAAAAAAAATCCATGGTACATCCATCAACTGCCATGGGCCATATATGGCCATATATTGCCATGGTGTAACATCAAATTTACATCAAATTCACCCACAAAATGTGAGGATCCGGGCGGCCAGCAGTGTTAGCAGTGGCTTGTCCTCCCTGCGGTACATCGTGAGTGGTTTCGGCATCATCGACGGCCTGTGTGCGCTGATCCCAGCCTTCGGCTATGTTTGGGGCCCCAGGACCAAAGGACCCACCGTCAGATACTGTTCAGATGTCCATTATGATTCAATATGATATCACTTGATACATCTTGATACATCTTGATATCACATTTAGATTGGAATTAGATTGGTGACGAATTGGGCCAACTTTGAGGTATATCCAAAGCCATTCTTGCGCGCTTTTGCCACGCTGCGTATTCTCAAGCTGGACC
This sequence comes from Cladocopium goreaui, assembly GCA_947184155.2. Lineage (NCBI taxonomy): Eukaryota > Dinophyceae > Suessiales > Symbiodiniaceae > Cladocopium > Cladocopium goreaui. Next base: position 25,725 of record CAMXCT020004178.1, on the reverse strand, counting down.
GAGACCTGGTCGAAATGATTTTTTTCCGACCTGAAAATTTCATCCACTGTGGACGCTTCTGTTGCGAGGAGCGATACATCGGAGCTTTCAGCTCCTTCAAGCAGATCTTGTGGCAAAACAGGGCAGTGCTCTCTGTCACTGGCGGCGCAGCAGCCGTGATGTGGGTACCTTGCTGGCACATTCTGAGGGATCAAGGTTGCCATTTAAGTGAGAAAATCACTAATTATTAAACACAAATTTTGGTAGGCGCCCAATGTTTTAGCCAAACCTCCATACTGCTGGGGATTGTGCAGATTGCTCTGAGAATCCGCTACCATGTGGGAAAAAAAACTGCCAGGTGATTTTCAGCACCCTGATGTACTACGCTGAACGCAAGAATCCGGACCCAGAGATGGCTTGGAAACCAAGATCCTCACAGCGCCGTTTCACAGCTGCTTTTTTTCAAGTCCTTAAGGCTAGCCACTACTCGAGCGTGTCCACTTCCATGCAGCTTGGATCAGCATAACTTGAAAGATCTCTGCCGAAGTGTGGCGACTTGCTATTTGAAGTTGTTCTGCGTTTGGCGGAGCGGTCCTGAAACATGAACCATCATGTGGCATGGGAAACAAAGCACAGCTGTCAGCTTGAAACGAGGCATTGTTCAGTTGAAGCATCTCCAACTCAGCGTTGGCATACAAGGCATTGTTTCCTCACTCTGCAGCCGTTTGCTCTGATGTCAAAATAGATCAAGAGAGTGACCGTTAGAGTGACCACCCGATGAATGGGTGTCCTCATTCCATGACCGACTCAAGCACGGATGAAAGCAGCGATGGCACCGACGGCGAGCCAAAGCCAAAGCCACGCTGTGTCCGGTGGTGCTCAGCGCTGTTCCGACGCAATGGAGACTCCACCAGTGACCGCAGTGACGGCAGTGACCGCAGTGACCGCAGTGACAGCGATCCCTACCGGCAGGTTGCTGATACGGAGTTGGAAGCCATGATCCAACAGCGTGACAACTTGAATGCCTCCATCGAAGAGCAGATGCGGCGACAAGGTGTGGAACTTCCCTTGTCAATCGCCACCAACCCAACGCTGCACATGAGAATGTCATTCCTGACCCCGGCGGTGGAGAAACTCTGGCGCACCGAGGGGTGTCAAGATCAGATTGTGCTTGGGAGTGCTTTTCTGGCCTTGTGTGAGGTTCTGCTCCGTGCTGCTGTGATTTGGAAGAATTTGTGGTATGGCTGTGGCATCATTGGGCTAGACAAATCACGCCTTCTTCGCGCCTCCATTGTCTACAATGTCGTTTTGTTCTTTGCGTTGGTGCCCCTCCTGGTACTCAACCTCAACTGGAAGAGCAAACGGCTTCACATGACCCTGGTGACATTGGCATATATGGATCGAGTGGCTTCCTTCTTTCCATTGCTTCATTTTGCATGTGGCCGCAAAGGTCGGCATGAACATCAATTTGATTGCGCTGCGTTTCCAGATGCAAACGACTGCCAAAGATTGCAGTACTTCCAGTTTCAAAACCAAATGTTCAGTGTCATGGCGCAGGTTGTTGTCCTGCCAGAGTACAGGTACTTTCCTTACATGTGGATCTGGATTTTTGTGGCGACTTTGGTTTCCAGTGTGATTTCCATGAATGACGATCTGGACTGGACAGATGCCAGAGATGCCAAGAATGAATTCTTCGTTCGACTGTTACTGTTGTCATTGGTCCAAGTGGTGGCAAACCGAAAGAAAATCATCATGGAAGAGCAAAATCGAGCACTTTTCCTGACCAACAACAAGAGCAAGGAGGTGAGTTTGAGTATGTTCAAGGTCCTGGAACTCATGGTTCCTGACTTTGTAGTACTGCCGCTGCTGCAGGAGGCACAACAAGTGAGCTCGGCATGCAAGGTGTCTTACCGATTTGACTGTGCATCGGTTCTATTCATTGCATTTGATGATTTCGAAAGCACCGTTCAGCAGAAGACGCCACCAGAGATTTTGCAGTTCTTGAATCACTATTACAACCAATTTGACATGCTATGCGCAACCAATGGCGTGACCAAGGTTGAGACAGTTGCCGAGGAATATGTGTGTGCTGTTGGCATTCAACCTGGCAGTGAAAGTGAAGATGTCCAGGAAGCATTGAGCAGTTTGATCCTGGTTGCCAGTGAGGTTTTAAGCTATGAGGGTGTATCCTTCAAGATGGGGATGCACACAGGCCCAGTGGTGGCTGGGGTGGTTGGTAATAAGCTCCCAAGGTACCGCCTGTTTGGTGACACCATCAACACCGCGGCCCGGATGATGCAGAGAGGCCAGGCCGGCGAGCTGCTGTTTGGTGAGGCCACCCGTGCCCTGCTACCCAGCTGGGTGACCGTGACCTGCCGTGGAGAGGTGGAGATGAAGGGCAAGGGCCGGGTGATGGTCTACAGCTTGGCTGCGGTCACAGCTGAGAGAAGGAGACCAGCACGGATCCCAAAGCACCCCCTGAGGACCACCAAAGCTTTGTTTAGTGCTCTGCAGGCGGGAAAACGCACGGCCGAAGGGGCATATCAAGGGCCCTCCAGCGACTTCAATGACATGCTGGAAGTCTTGCACAGCAGATCTCAGAAGGGGTGCCGGCATTGCTTGATTTCTTGGTGCCCTGGATGGGAAGGCTTCCCAGCAGAGCTGGAAAAGGATTACAGGAAGTGGTATTCTGCTTCAGTTTTGGCAGATAATTTCAGCAAGTTCAGGCTGCGCCGTCAAGCCATGTTCCTGTGTCTTCTCACCATAGTAGAGGCTTGCTACATGCTCTTCATGCACTCGAGCTTCACAAGCTTCCATCGCCTCGGCACCGGTTTGATTGCACTCCGATTTTATTTCATGCTCCGGGCAGTTGCGGCCAGCCTTTCCCTTGCCATGTCTTATGTTTGCCCACCTTTGATTTCTTGGGGGCAAGAGAGTGAAGCAAGGAGATGGAAGGCCAAACTCGGCAGCCAGGCTGGGCACTTGCTATTGGTGTCATTGATGATGCTATCCTACATCCTGCTCCCGCCATATGCCAATATGGGCCTGCTGGCAGTTCCCGACAATGTTGTCGCACTGATGACTCTTCCTGTGTACGCAGCCCTCATGATGTCGTATCAACAGGACTTTCTGACCTCAGTTGTTTTCCTCCTGACGTTTGCTCTCACCTTGCTGGTCATTCGCTATGTGCCAGAGACGGAAGGCAATGGCTACCCATCCGAAGGCTTGACCTTCTTGGGATACAGCCTGATTTTTGTCCTGAAAGCCTACATGGGAGAGCGAAGCCTGCGGAACCAGTTCAAGGCCAGGCATGGAATTGATGATGCCAAGAGACGTATCGAGGGCATCCTCGAAACCATGATGCCTCCAAAGGTCCTGGAGGAATTGCAGAAAACGGGCCCGGGTTCATGTCCTCCATCGCATCACTACTTCCGGGCCACGCTGGTGCAATCTGATTTGGTGGGGTTCACTCGGATGGCCAGCTCAAAGCCCCCAGAAGCAGTGGTGAAAGCCGTGTCAGATCTCTTTGGCATGTTTGATGATTTGGCAGATGAGTATGGCATCTACAAAGTAGAGACAGTGGGGGATGCCTATATTGCTGGTCAAGCCGAGCCACCTTTGACCTTGCAAAATTATCCTCCCAATGTTATTCGCTTTGGCCTCAACATGGTGCAGGTCACCCAAAGCTGGTCATCCCGCTCTGGTGAGTCGATTGGAGTCCGTGTGGGTCTTCACACGGGCGAATGCATTGGTGGCATTGTTGGCATTGACCGGCAGCGATATCATCTTTTTGGAAAACTCATTCATCAGCTGGAACTTTTGGAATCAACAGCACCTGACAACCGCGTCCAAGCAAGTCGCTCCTGCAGATTGGCAGTGGAAAAGGCAGGCGTTGATGACGCAGAGTTTGAGTTTGTTGAACGCCCAGAGCCTTCTTTGCTGACATCAAAGGGGGAGGTTCATCAGTACGCTGAAGTCGGTGGGCAAACGCATTTGGTGAATTTGCTGCGCCCCTTGCCACGACGCCAGCAGACTTCTGGATTGTGGAGACTTTGAGCATCTCCCGACGCTGGGGTTACCACTTTTGATATCTTTTGAGGATGGAAAATCCATGAAAATCCATAGTTTCAATGGGAAATGATCTTTGATAGTTTTTTTTTTTTGTTCTCCTACATTTAGGCACAAGCGAGCTAAAACAGCTTGCATAGGCATAGATTCACAATGTCAAGATAGCATCGCCGTGCTAGGCAGAAAGCAAATAGTTTGCGATTTTCTGATTGCGCTGGCTGCCAATCCGCGAAGACAAAGGTGACTTTTTGATACCTTGGGCATTTTAAAGCTGGCTGAAAGATGTGAATACATGACCACATTTTTGGAACGATTTCCACATATGTATGTAATTTTATGTAGTTATGTATATATATATATACACCTAAAATACCTGTAATATATGTATATCATGTCAAAATCATTCACAGCTTTGGTCAGACTCTCGCGAGGTGGGTAACACTTCTGAACTTGTCCGGGGAGGCTCCGCTGTGCGAATACACCACGGTGATCGCCTTGGGTCCCGACACGGCGTTGACCCTGGGGCGGCAGGGGCGGGCCCGGCATGGGCGGTGGGCCCGGCGACCCGAGGCTGGAAAGTTCATCTCTGCCTTGATGGGTGCCATGGTCGCACTGTTGGCTTGAGTTCCATTACCCCCACGAAGCAGCGGATGCCACACATGCACAATAGTTGCAGATGGTTGCAGATGGTTGCAGCATGGTTGCAGCATGGGAACGAAAGTGAAACATGGAGAGACATTTCGGTGGGGACGGCAGTGACCCCCCCGCTGAGGATTGATCGGGGTCGGCTTCGTGACGATTCCCATGGGAGTTCTTGGTTCAGGCTTCCAGGACCTGTTGGAACAGGAGGAGGAAGCCACTGCATCCACTGCCCCAAAAAAGCCAGGCCAGGATGGGTTGGAACTGGGATGGCTTGGCTGATCGTTGGCTTGTCACATTAGGCCCAGCTGTGGAACCTCAGTGGATGACCTTCAGTGAAGAGCTCGGTTGGACATGTTGGACATGTTGGACATACTATATAATAATATAAATATACTACTGCATGTAAGGCATCACATTCATCGCTTCATTCGCTTCATGGGTAGATGGGATCATTGTGAGGCAAAACATGGACTTGGAGATCAGAGTCTGATGGGATTGGGTTGACACAGCAAAGATGGTCAGTTCGCTTCATGCTCGCAGAGCTTCGAAGTTCAGCCTGTTCAGCCTGAGGACAACTTGTATACAAGTTCCTGCAAGGCTCAGCAGCGAACCAGGCCACGTCACATGTTTGCACCATTTTGCACCCTGTTCAAGATGGTTTGAGTGGACCAAATCTCTTTCGCAAAAGGTCGAAGACCTGAATCGCTGGGAAGCCCGTGCGGTGTATTTTGAACGACTTATTTTCTTCACCATTTTTGCGGCCCGGCGGCAATGGACATGGCGGCACCATGCGGCACCTAGATGGACAGCATAGATTCCAACTGTCAGTGCTGAGGTGACTGTTATGGCTGCCATTATGGAGCAGCTGTGTTGATGTGCAACATGATGTGAAATGATGTGAATGGATCGTGGATCAGAATGGATCAACTGAGAAGCGACATGACGATGCAAGACCATTTTAAAGCATCCTTTGGCTGGAAACACAGCGTTCTTGCAAAGCGTACAGTGTTGAAATGTGTTGAATGTTAGCCTTGCACTTTCGATGTCTCGTGAAGCTTTGACAAAACCCAGCATCCAAGTGTTTGCTGAGCAGGAGACCGTGGATGGCTTTGATCCACCTGGCTCCTTCAACCGTCAGGCGGTCCATGCAACGGACAGGTTTGACGCAAAAAAAGAGCCAGCACTGTGATATCTATGATTATTGATTATTGTATATTATTGTTGGACGTTGCTCGATGCTTTTGATGCTTTGGATGCTTTCGAAAGGTTCTGGATGTCATTGAGATCATGGCCACACTTCTTTTCACCGTTGAGTATGGCCTTCGGTACTTCTCAGCACCAGAGGCTCCGACGATGATTGGCCCAGGCATACTTTCATAATTATCCCCCATGTATAGCTCACTATAAAGTGGACATCCTTTGCGCTTATAAAGTGGGTTTCCGGTCGCCACTTTATATACCGACAATGGGGGATAAAGCCGTGTTTTGCGCGAGAAACATGCCCTTGGACCTGGAAGATGACTTTATAGCAACGTTGGCTTTCCAGTTTATACCCGGCTGGTTCCCCACAAGGAAACGACTCAATATATGCGGCAATGCATTTTATAGACCGTTGGTTCCCTTCAAAGAATGGCCATAATATGTCACACCATCCACTTTATAGAAACATGTCTCCCCAATGATTTCGGGCCAATATCTTTCTGTTGGGGCTGTATACATGGCAAAGCACTTTATAGAGTGAAACTTGCCCTTTAAGAAGAAGAATTTGTGCTGCATCCAGGGCACTTTATAGAAAGAAAATTGCGGCAGAGCATTTTATAGAGTCATGAGATACATCACCCAAATCACTTTATAGAGCTGCCCAGGACCCCATTCACCCTGAGGACCCCTTTCAAGGGAAATCTTCTTCTCTATAAAGTGGCCAGTCCAGGTAAAACCCCTGAAAAAACAGAATCTATGTTGGACTGGCCACTTTATACCCCCTCCCCAAACAGAGAATGCCTCTATAAAGTGGCCAGTCCAGGTAAAACCCCTGAAAAAACAGAATCTATGTTGGACTGGCCACTTTATACCCCCTCCCCCAACAGAGAATGCCTCTATAAAGTGGCCAGTCCAGGTAAAACCCCTGAAAAAACAGAATCTATGTTGGACTGGCCACTTTATACCCCCTCCCCCAACAGAGAATGCCTCTATAAAGTGGCCAGTCCAGGTAAAACCCCTGAAAAAACACATTTTTACCTGGAATGGCCATTTTATACCCCCTCCCCCAACAGAGAATGCCTCTATAAAGTGGCCAGTCCAGGTAAAACCCCTGAAAAAACACATTTTACCTGGAATGGCCACTTTATACCCCCTCCCCCAACAGAGAATGCCTCTATAAAGTGGCCAGTCCAGGTAAAACCCCTGAAAAAACACATTTTTACCTGGAATGGCCACTTTATACCCCAGCCAGTGGGCTCCAGGACTTTGACCCGGAAACGGAAGGGCTGACAACAAGGTAAAGGGGGAAAACTACAACGGAGAGGTACAACGGGAAGGCTACCACAAGAAAATGAGACATGTCACGTTTATATACGTTTATTGTTTTCAATGTGTCATATAGATTGGCGATGATTGGTATATTGAATATGTTGTAGATGTATTTGGAACATATGTATACCTATGATTCACACATCAATTTAAATATATATAAATCATAAACACATGCCAAGCCAAAAACTTTTAGCTGAGTATTGTATTCCCAATCTGTTGGCAAATGTCCAGCCGATTCACCATGCGTGACCCAACAAGATTCAAACTATGGATTGTTTACTTTTGAAAAAAAAGTACTGGGTGAATCTACGTATATCTATGACGACAATCTCCCAAAATCATCCTAAAAATCTATGGACATCTATGGACCAAAACCACGGCCACATGCCCATCCTCTATAAAATGGTTTGCAAGAAAGTTCAGCTCTATAAAGTGGTTTGATCACGTCATTTCTGGCAGCCCACCCTCTGTATAAACTGGCCGGTCCATGCCCATCCTCTATAAAATTGTTTGCAAGAACCAGTATTTTTTTTCGAAATTAAACAATCCATAGTTTGAATCTTGTTGGGTCACGCATGGTGAATCGGCTGGACATTTGCCAACAGATTGGGAATACAATACTCAGCTAAAAGTTTTTGGTTTGGCATGTGTTTATGATTTATACATATTTATATTGATGTGTGAATCATAGGTATACATATGTTCCAAAATACATCTACAACATATTCAATATACCAATCATCGCCAATCTATATGACACATTGAAAACAATAAACGTATATAAACGTGACATGTCTCATTTTCTTGTGCTAGCCTTCCCGTTGTACCTCTCCGTTGTAGTTTCCCCCCTTTACCTTGTTGTCAGCCCTTCCGTTTCCGGGTCAAAGTCCTGGAGCCCACTGGCTGGGGTATAAAGTGGCCATTCCAGGTAAAAATGTGTTTTTTCAGGGGTTTTACCTGGACTGGGCACTTTATAGAGGCATTCTCTGTTGGGGGAAGGGGTATAAAGTGGCCATTCCAACATAGATTCTCTTTTTTTCAGGGGTTTTACCTGGACTGGCCACTTTATAGAGGCATTCTCTGTTGGGGGAGGGGGTATAAAGTGGCCAGTCCAACATAGATTCTGTTTTTTCAGGGGTTTTACCTGGACTGGCCACTTTATAGAGGCATTCTCTGTTGGGGGAGGGGGTATAAAGTGGCCAGTCCAACATAGATTCTGTTTTTTTCAGGGGTTTTACCTGGACTGGCCACTTTATAGAGGCATTCTCTGTTGGGGGAGGGGGTATAAAGTGGCCATTCTAGGTAAAAATGTGTTTTTTCAGGGGTTTTACTTGGACTGGCCACTTTATAGAGGCATTCTCTGTTGGGGGAGGGGGTATAAAGTGGCTAGTCCAACATAGATTCTGTTTTTTCAGGGGTTTTACCTGGACTGGCCACTTTATAGAGAAGAAGATTTCCCTTGAAAAATTCCTCAGGGTGAATGGGGTCCTGGGCGCGCCGCGCGCGCGCGCGCCAAAAAGGTGTCAAAATTGGAGCCATTTTGGCGCGCGCGCGCGCGCGGCGCGACCAGGACCCCTTTCACCCCAAGGACCTCTTTCAAAGGAAAGTGTGTTAGAGACATTCTCTGTTGGGGGAGGGTATAAAGTGGCCAGTCCAACATAGATTTGGTTTTACCATAGATTCTGTTAACGAGTTCGATATAGATATTTGTCTGGCTGTCGGTTTCGTTCGGTTTCGAAGTCATTCGAAGTCTTTTGGGTTCCCCATCGATGAGATCGATGATATTCCCCCAAGGTTTGAACGTGGCCCCTCAACTTTATAGACAATCATGTCGATGCTGCCATCGTCGCGATTAAGAAAATCATCGCTACTACAACGATCGTTGTTTAGCCGGAAATCCACATTATAGTGCCACTGTTCTGCACAAGTATTACTATCTGGATGTTCGGCATCTCACTTTATAGTCATGGGACATGTTCACAAGCACCCTCAAAAACCTGCATCGAGTTTTATGTTTTTACGCGGCCAGGCGACTTTATACAAACGTTGGATTTTGACTTTATAGACAAAACATGTTGGCTTTCCACTTTATAGACTCCAGACACGTGGCCATTCCAGTTTATACCAGGCTATTCTCTATAAAGTCGGCCGCAAAGCATCTAGCGGGCTATACATGGGGGATTCATAATTAACATTGTTTCATATTGTTTTCTCTAAAAGTTCCTGATCCATAAAGTCTATCAAGTTCCCACATTCCTCTTCAGAGAAGCCAGAAACAATCCAGAATATGGAATGAATTTGGATGAATCCGGCTCTGCACTGCTCAAGGCTTTGCGTTTTCAATCGTTTTTCTCTTTTCTCAGGCACCAGAGTGGGCAGCCAGGGGCTACGCTGGAAGCTCGGTGGCGGGCCGTACCAAAGCCAGGTGGATGGACGGGGCACCGAGGTAAGTGACAGTGCAGCTCGGTGGAGTTTTGCCACATCCATCTCCTCCATCATTGACCTTTGCGCCATCGACCAGTCCTCAGTACATCTCAGGTCATGAAAAAGTACTGTCAGTAACTTGTGATATCTTGTGGCTGTTTAAAAGAGGATCAAGAGGTGGACATCCTTAAAATAAAAAAACGGTAAACTTACCAGGGGACCAATGGGATCCAATGGGGACCAGGCAGAAACCATCATAGTTGGGACTCCCTCCCCCACACCATGCGGTGACAGGCACCATACTACCTGGCCCTCTGCGGATCCAGCCTGGCTGATCAGTACGATGGCGAGCTGCGTGCCTTGATCTGGTGTTGAAGGTCGGTGGTTCCATTTTTTTTTTCACTTTCTTTAATGTCAAGCCAAATGAAAACTTGGTGCACTTAGAAATTCTATGATATTCTCATGTTTTGAAGGACGTGCTGAAACCTGCTGAAACCTGCTGAAACCTGCTGAAGCAGAATCTGGTGGATTTATGATGGCAGTTCAACAGTCCACGTTAAGTCCACAGACCTCAGTGTGCCATGTGTGCCCGAGGCATGCTTCGGATCTTTCGACTGTCCAGGGCTCTGTCAGATCATGGTTTTCACATGATTTCTCTGTGGATCCTCGTGGCCAGGGACTGCAATTGACGCTGGTAGGGTTGCCCCTGGTTTCACATCGTTAAAATGTTCAGGCTGACGCTGGACAAGTACATTCCATCTGTGCCTGAGAACCCAGGAGTGTGCTGTTTTCAAGCGCAGTTCTGCTTTTTTCAGACTTGAAGATTCAGCTGATTCAGCTGTCGCTATCAGGTCATTGATTGGAAGGGTATTCGCAAAGCACGCAAAGGTGCAGTGTCTGTTGCATCCCTCATTCTGCCTCCACTCTTCAGGAACGGTGAAAAGTTGGTCGATGATTTGTTTGATGACCTGTTGAGGTTGATTATGCAATAAGATCTTATACGATATTAATATATATTATATATTAATGTGCCCCACACACACACAAACACCTCTACATCATTGGCTTCATAAATGATCAGGATTTCCAGATGGCTGCCTATGCTTCAGCCTCGCCCGAGCCCCAGCTGCTTGCTCCACGCGAAAAAGACTCCACCGTTTGTGCGTTCGCAGTTTTGGTGGACCAATGATTGCGTATAGAAGCCAATGATTTCATTGATTTCAGTGGCATATGTAAAGAGCTGTATGTTGGTCTACTTTGGTAATCTTTGACATGATGTTTATTCCTCTGACTTGGGATCAAACGTCGCATGAAATGGTGAATGGCAAAGTTGTGCGCTGATGTGTTGCCAAGGCTTTGGTTGATTTTCTCAGCACTGATGTGGCTCACCGAGAGACACGACACAACAGAGGCCTGGCTGCCCTATGACCAGTCGTTGTCAGCAGGTCATCCAAGTATTGAAGGTAGATGACCTTACCATGGCCCAGCGATACGGAACCATGTTCAGCGCCATGTGGGTGGCTCAGGGTGGATCACAATGGGTGAGTAGAGGGAAGGTATGGGAAGGTCTTTGTTTCGCAAGCAGCGAAGCAATTTCCAAAACTTCAATTGCAATGATGATCATGATGTATCATGATGTATCATGATGTATTATGATGTATCATGAGGTTCCGTGTTAATTTCTATCATCTTGACTCTTGATGAAATTGATGACATGGAATGCACCTTAGGCCATACACCTTGGTTCACCTCACAGGAGTGACTGGTGGATGTCCAGCAAAAATGGTGCTGTAATGGGATGGAACCAGACAAAATGCTCAGAGAGAATGTGATGCAATCGGATTTTAATGTGATTTAATTGGATTTTATTTGTCATGCCAGGAGATTATCCCCTGATTGACTATGATTTCCCTGCCAAGTGCGTGCTATTCCTCGCCCTGCTCTTCGCAGTTGGAGTGGGCATCTTACAAGAATCGGGCAGAATCGGTTTGCTGTTGCTAGGTGGAATGTCATTGAATTTCCCATTTTATATTCATTTTTTTTATATCTATCTATGAATCTACCTATCTACCTATCTACCTATCTATCTGTCTGTCTGTCTGTCTATCTATCTATCTATCTATCTATCAATCAATGTATCAATCAATGTAATTATCTATCAATCAATGTATCTATCTATCTATCTATCTACCTACCTACCTACCTATCTATTTGGCGAGTATCCCCAATTTTTGCACAAACCCATGGGTGTTTGGATTTCAGAGCGGCCAAGGTGGTGTCAGTTCCCACCGGTCTCTTAGCATCTGGCTTCACGCAGGTGGCGCATGGCCGAAAGGGAGAAGAGATTGATGGCACTTGACATGATTTGATGGCCTTATCTGATACTGTATATATATATAATATCTGATTTAATTTCTCATCGGATTCTCGCAATAAGACATAGATCTGAGGCGTTCGTGTTCCGCACAGGAGCTGAAAAAGTTCCGGGCAGAAGAAAGACAGAAACGAGTGGATGCAGCCACCACCATTGAGCGAGCAGCTTTGCAGCAAACCTCCAAGCTGACCAAGTTGCCATCCATAGCAGTTGCACACTGAAGGCAATCATCAGCTACTTGCGGCGGCGCCGTCTTCGAAAGATTACTGAAGAGACAAAGGCTGTGTGGACAGTTTTGAGCTTCAAATAACTCAATGTAAGCTACATGTAGATCATGTAGCAGCAGTGACAATGCAAAAATGTAACACGTACAACATGTGATGGCGCATGCACTTTCTTCGGATTCTTGTGCCGAGAGTGTTTGCCCTTACCTCGAGCTCAAGGCTCAGAGCATGAACTTGAAAAGACAAAAGGACATCGTGAAAAAGGACGCTTGTCGTTCAGAGTTCATGGCCTCGACTGTCTTGAAAATCGACATGTACAAACGCATACTACCAGACTACCAGTAGATACAGCAAAGAATGACGAATATAACTCATTTTTATGGATATTTATGGCACTCTATTTTTTGTATTTCATGGTTATCAGTTATCAGCTCCTCCTCCCCCTCATCCTCATCCTCATCCTCATTCTCCCTCATCAAGCTGCATCTGTTTGACCGAAGGACAACCCAAACAAGATCAAAATGGTCGACTTTTTAGAACAAAAGACCCTAGCGGGACGTGTGTGGAAGAAGGCTCGGCCGCAGCCCAAGTAAGTATATAGTATAGAGTGCTTTAGAAGATATATCTCAGACTCGTACTGGAACGAAACCCAACCCGAGCAACAACCATTGCAATCCATTGCACCACAGGTGCGACTGTACACTGGGGTCCGACGTTGGCATCACTCCCCCAACATACGGTCGTAGTTTCAGTGACATCACATATGGATTTGGAATATCAATATCAATGTATATTTAATATATATATTATATATATAATAGTAATATAGTATAATATAGTATAATATTAATATAGTATAATACAGTAATATATAGTATAACACTATATTATTAGTTATAATATTTCAATGGCCTTTGGGGGTTCCTAATGATGCCGACAGTGATGCAGGTTATGCTGCTCCTGATCATTCTGAATGTTCTGGCAGTGATTGGCGAAAGCATGTCCTGGGTGAAGGAGGCACAATACATAATGCTACCCACATCTATTCACAGCTGTGGATGCAAAACCCTTGTTGGTTAATGATTGTAGGGGGTTTTATTCTGTTATATTGTCCAATATATTGGGGATATATTGGAGATATTTTGGGGATCTATCGGCTCTCATACTGTAAGCCGATCCTCTTTTTTTAATGCGGCTCATGGATCGTCATGATTCTGGGAGGCCCTTGGCTCCGACTTCTTGAATGGTTTCGAGTTAATGAGTGTGCTACTCTTTACCTTCGAATACCTAGCAAATGTGTGGTCAGCAAATGCCAACATCAGGCAGGGCCATGTTAGATGAGTGGAGAGATGAAGTTGTGCTCAGTTGTGCTCGTTGTGAACCCGTCGTCAGGTACTGTTTTCATCGCAGCGATCTCAGGAAATGATTTGAACATGTTTCAACAGCTCCACTTTGACTTGACTTTCTCAAAGTTGCTGTCCTGCTTTGGTGGATGTCCTGATTTGATGGTTTGAACATTGCAGGTCGAAATTATACCCTGTCCTTCTTTGGTATTGTGGACCTTGTGACTGTGGCACCCTTCTGGGTTCAGCTGCTTGTTTGAGCATTGCACACCAGGCAAATATGGATAGAGCATGGCAGATCTCCCACATATCGTTCAAGCCGTGGGGTAAATAGATGAGAAAATCCTCTTGGAGCATTAATTTGTGTAATATATTTGTGTGTAGGATGTGGCCTGCGAATGCGCAGTCCAAACCTAATTATCCAAATTTCTCTTTGAAGCCGAGGAGTGCGATGTACCTTAGTGGGATGCAGGCGGAAAGTCGTGTTTTGTGCATAAATCTTTAAACCATGCACTTGTGGCACAAATATGAGAGATTCCCTTGTTTAAAGTATTTTAAAGTGTTTCAAGCCGCCATCAACTGCCACATTTCCGGCACACTCCGGCACTGTTCCGGCAGTTCAATGCCTTCATCTTCCGCATCGCGCGGCTGCTACGAATCCTGCAACTGGAAGACTTCGTGGAAAGCTTCACCTTGCTGGACGATGCATGGCGTAGCTGTCGGGAGACCATGGTTGCGACGGGGTCTCTGCCCGAGATGGCGGAAACGGATGGAAAATGGACGTTTTCCCGGTTGGAGGTTGAAATATGGAGGTTTCATGAGGTTTCCTAAAATGGAGGTACCCCAAATTGTCCAAAGTTAGATTAGTTTAGTATTGAAACCTATGGTTTTGGGGATCCTCCATTCTAGGAAACCTCAATGCCTGGTGATAATCTGGTGAAGGTTCATGGCCTTGCTGGTTTGGGTCTGTGGGGCTGTTCTCTTCTACGAATTTGAGCAGGACTACGTCTGAGGGATTCGAAAAACAGATCCACATATCCACAAAATTAATGACCTGGCAATTTCTGGCGAAGGACAACCCTGCCATGGAGGGCGCCTTCAAGGTCGCATGCGTTGAAACTCCGGTAGTCACTGGTAGTCGGCAAATGTGGCTGATCCGGCTGATCCTTCAGGACCTGCCGTCCAGCATGTCGGAATCTTAGCGCAACAGACGTTCCATGCCGTTCCTGAACGTTTTCCGGTTCTGATCAGAACACACGTGTTTGCCCGGCATTGGCATCATGGACCGAGGTACTTCACCATCATTTTCCTCGGCGGCGAGTGGGCAAAAATAGACTTCACACCAGGCGTGATCCGTGCAAGACAGGCCTGAAAGCTTGACGCAGCGGCGCAGCGTCAGGTGGAAAGATTGTGTGCGTGATTTATTGTGTCGGAAACCTATGGAAACCTCGGATGTCTGATGGCTGAGACTGAGCCATGCTGAAGTTTCCTGCGTGAGAGCTGAGGTTGTGGGTATCGGGTTCCTTGGAGTGATATTGAATGATGCCCCGCAGAGCTGCAATCCGAATCCGAACCAATCGGTGTTTCCATGATCGTGGTTGGCTCCTTCAACTTGCAAACGGTTTCATGATGTTTCATGTGAGTTTCATGTGAGTTTCATGTGAGTTTCATGTGAGTTTCATTTTGTATGGATTTCTATGGAACAACTTTTTTCAAGACTCCAGATTTTGACACGCCGAATTTGTTTTTGAGGCTCTATGGAATACCCATCGGTGCCGTGTTTGAAGCTTTCAGTGATGTTTTGGCGGCTATGGGCTCAGTTTTTCCACTATTTTCCATGCACCAAAAGGAGCGGCTTTTTTAAGCACAAAAAAACCATGCAGGGCTGCCTGAGATGTTCTGACATTGCCTGAGGATGAAGAGAAAGCAGAAGATGAGTAATCGGTCTGCGATCCGTTAAGATCATTAAGCTCCGGCTTGAGCACCCTGGATATTGTACACTACCTGCGATGACAGAGGCAAAGCCTCCGAAATCTGCCGATTGATTCAACACTAATGACTCTTGTGCCGTGTGGCCATCTGCGTTTAAAAGCCTGAGGGATGTGGATGGATGTGGAGTGTGAGGAATCATAAGTTATAAGGAATCTTTGCAGCTGTTTCTTGAATTCAATCTGCCAACATGTCGGTATGGATCAATACCTATTAATACCATTTTTAGTGGGATGAACATCCATTTACCAGCTATTTTGGGGTTCACTAGGTACCATGCTTTTGACCCATCCCCATGTGTCGCCTCGTGTATTGAAACATTGGATTTTCATCGACAGATCGACAGGATGATGTGTGCACGGAGCTCCGCCACCGAGCTGAGCAAGCGGATTTGGAGGCCCTGGGGATGCCAGGGACATCCAGAGACAGATCGAGCTGATGCGATTGACGCATTTTACCCTCTGGTAAACTAATGTAACTATGGAAAATCACCATTCTTAATGGGTAAATCCACTATAGATGGCCATTTTCAACAGCTATGTTAGTTTACCAGAGGGTACCATATTTTACCTACGCATCTCGCCAGGCCAGAGCAACTCGAGAGCGCAAGCCCTGGTCTCAGATCGTTTTTGAACAATAACATCAGAGATGGATCCAGATGTTCACACAAGTATAGCTGTTCAATGGCAATAAAAGTCTAGCGCATCCAGTAGCACTATCTTTGCTGATTTATTGGGTGCATGATTTGTTAAGAACAATATATAGATTATACAGATACTGATTGATGGCCCCATTTCGTATTTCATCGAATTTCCTTCTGCATTTCTATATATATTTCTATTGACAATACTATCCAGTTACCCTCTGGTAATTTAACATAGCTATTGAAAATGACCATTTAGAGTGGATTTTCCCATTGAACATGGTTATTTTCTATAGTTTTTTGTATGTTTACCAGAGGGTATCCCATGTTATCCCCATGATACCCCTGCGAAGGGTGCCTGAATGATCTGGGGTGCACGGCGCGTAGGTCTCGACAGGCGGAGCAGATGCGATACCTGGACCTGCCTCTTCAACTCACTGAACCAGGGTGCTGGGAGCTAAAAAAAACAAAAAACTAGACAATAACACTCAAACATGTTAAGGAAAAACTCTTGGAGGGAGTGCCCCTTCGGCGGCCCAAAAGTGGGATTTGTTTAGCCTTTTTTAGTTTTTCTTTAGTTTTTTCTAGTATTTTTCTAGTTTTTTTTTTCGTTTTTTCTAGTTTTTTAGGTTTTTTTTAGCTTTTGTTAGTATTTTTCAGTTTTTTTGTAGTTTTTTCTAGTTTCTTTCAGTTTTTCTGAATTTTCTTTGGTTTTCAAGTTTTTGTAGCTTTAACATGTTCTCTGAATTCTAATTTTCCTTCGGTATTCCCTGTTTCTTCTGTAGATTTTGAATTGATTGTATGGAGTGCCCGTTGTGAGATCTCCAAAAAGAACCAAATATCACGCAGAATAGGATTGGATTTTTCTAGCATTTTGTAGTTTTTGTTTGGATTCCTTCAGCTTCTTGTCGGGTCCCCCTGGGATTCCTTTAGCATTTTCCAGCTCCAAATTGTTTGAAGGGACACCTCTTGAAGAGGCATGCCATATGATCCTATGAACAGAACTGATCAAACTTGGGGGTATTTCAATTATATTATATTATCGGATATTATATTGAAATTTAGAGCTTTCACAATCTAATGCGCACATATGTAGCATATAGCAACTATTTGAATCTATTTGATCATATCTGATATCATATTATCTGATATTTTTAAGCGTTGGAACTTCACCACTTCCCCGAGCAACGTGCATGTGAGCCTTGTCGTTGATCCGAGAGGATGACAAGCGGAGCCACTGTGAAGAGGCAAGCGAAGGAGCCCGGGGCCAAGTTGGCCTCGATGCCTCACCTGGATGTTGATCATGGTTGATCATGGTTGATCCCTGGGTTGCAGGAATTGATCTACAAATGTAGCAATCGATCACAGCTCTTAAAATATGGTTCATGGCATTTTTGATCATTTTTGTTGGATGACTCCGCAACCAGGGGGTATCAATAATTATATATAATTATCACTCCGGGGTTTTTTCAGCACAGGTTTTCAACAACATGGTGAAACTCCGAACAGCCGCCCCAACCCTTGTGGCAATCCGGGCACTGGTCATTGGAGGTGGAACTTCTGCGTTCATCGCAGCAGAATCTACAAGCCATGATCCCCAGATCCCAGGATACTTCGATGCCCGGATGACATCCACTGGACATCCACTGGACACCAACTCTTTTCACTTCCACGTTGCACCAAGGCTGAGTTGAAACGACTGGAGGTGCAGGTGCGCTATTGCAGTGGGCGAGGTTGTACTTACAAAAATCTTACTAGTACATACTAGTAGCCTCTGGTTATTGAACATATTTAACTAGATTTTAACTAGTCGCTATGGACAATCACCATTTCGAAGAACTCAAATCATCAATGGATGGTCGGCCATTGTCCTCCAAGGCTGAGCCGATGTTGTCGCAGCTGAGTACTCTGCGGAAGCAGCTTGCAAAAAGCGAGGACGTCACGACCAAATGGAGCTCCCTTTTAACCAAACATGACAAGTGGTGGTCAAAAGGGTCAAAGGAGTGAAATGATGTGAAATGGGCTAAAGGAATTAATAGGCTTTAAGAAGGTCTATATATTGTATACCATTGTATATCACAAAAGGATCAACACATGTCAAAAGACATTCTTGTTGTCCGTCATCAATGATCCCGACTGAGTGACACCAACAGGAGAGTGCCAAAGAACATGCTGCACGGCTAGCCACCTGCAAGGCCGAGAGCATTCCAGAAAAGGGCGAACCTGATATCATTTGATATCATTTGATATCATTTGATCATATTTGATCACTATGTATCTAAATGATCCTAAATGCACATAGAATATGATGTAATTGATATGCACATATAAAATCATATAAAATCATATAAATATGGGTCTCTGTGTACACATAATTTAGAATTATAAATTCTGATCAATCTCATTACTAGTGTGATTTATACTTGCTATCCAGTGCTCAGGCCTCGCTTCCACAAATGGCGGGGGATCTGAGAGTTATGCAGCCAGCTGCATCGTTCTTCCAGCTACTTGAGCTGCAAGTTGCCAGTGAGGTTTCAGAGCTCAAAGCAGCACAGGTCAGTGGCTGCTGTGCCGATGATGTGGTAAATCCAACAATAATCCGTCCGTATTTAAGATGGGTAAACACCAGCTACTTCTGATAGAATTGGTAGTTTATTGGATGTCGTAGCTGGTGTCGTTCTATGACATTCTGAGTTGCTGCCGCAACAGGTGGAAGAACTGTCCAACCTGCGAACTTCACAGCTTGAGGACAAGACCATGCCAACATTGTCATAGAAGATGTCAGAAAGCTCTGTCATTCCTCTTGCAATGCGTGGGCATTTGTAATGATCATATAATGAATCACACACGTATAATTAATATATAATCAATACACATACTGTGTATTTTTTAATCTCAATGCACAACACTTTGAATCTACTGTATGGTGAGATATAGCCTATAGCAGACAACATTTTATGACAGTATCAAAAAAATCACAGGAACTTGCCAAACTTGAAGTTGAGTGGACCACTCAGGCACGGAGCCTCAGCATGGAATTTGGCACCGGTCTTTGGTTATGGAGGATCCCGATTGAAGAACCAATGGGGAAATGACGTTACACAGCATCAAAGACACCAAACTGACCTCTCAATGTTCCCCAAAGATAAAAACATCTTAGTGATGAGCTGTATCTTTACACTTCAGCGATTACAAGCTGAAGCAAGCTGTGAGATTCTGTCGAATTGGTTGTTGAACAAAATTTTAGGCCCAAAGATCTATAGGCCTCAACATGCCTCAACAAAGCCCGGTCCAGGGTGTCCGGATGGCACATATGTACCCGACATGAGGGCATTGAAGGCCCTCGCTTGGGCCATTCTGCAGCTGACCGAAGCACTACAGCCACTTCCAAGCCTTCAGGAGGACTTTTTTGATTTGCTGCTGTCACAGTATCCCTTCCCACTACCCAGCTGGAACTTGGACCGGGTTGCTGGTAGATTGAGCCCAGCCTGCAAAAGTGTTCAAGACTTGCTGGCTTTGGCCATTGCTTCTTCGCAACTTCACAGTTTCAACGTGAGATCTGATGGTTCCTACGATTTATCCTTGCCGGCCTTCGATCAACAGCTCCCTGGGGAAGAAGTACAGTTGTTGCTGCAGACCTGTGAAGGGCTGGCAGTGCACTATGCCAACTTAGCTTCAAAGCTGCTCTTCCTCCAACTCCTTTGCCCTGCTGGTCCTACTGGTCCGGCTGGTGCTGGTACTTGTATGGACGACGGTGATCATGATCCACTAGGCCGAGAAGGCTCTTTCTGTCAAGGGGTGGGGCTACCCAGAGAGGAACCCTTTGAAGCTGGCCTTGGTATCTCTGAAGTACATTTTCGAGCCACAGCTCGAATGGAGCGTTTGCTATCGACATTTTGCCACAGAGTGGGGAACAACTGGGGCGATTTACAGATGTTGGCTGACCGCGCAGCTGAGGAGGTGCGTAGCTTCTTGGATCACGCCTTTCAAAGCTTGTCAGTGATGCAAGGGTTGCCGGCAATTCCACCGCTGGATGAGTTCCTGTTGTCTGCTGGGGCACCTGTCTTCTATCATGCCCCCATTGCAGGTGAACGTTGGCATGTTCTGCAGCATATCCTTTCAACATTTTCAAGTGCAGATCGGGCAAGAGGGCTTAGAGTAGCTGAAGTTGGAGTGGAGAAGGGGATGACCATTACCTACTTGATGAAGCACGAGAAGGCGATTGCAGAATACGTCGCAGTGGACCCATGGCACATTCCAGGCAAGTCCGAAGAGAGCAACGCTATCCTTGCGGCATATCATGAGAATCTGCAGGCGTGGTCCCGAGAGGAAGAGGCTTTCCAACGACATGGACAGAGTGCAGTGCGCATCATTCGGAAGGCTTCGGAGGAGGCGGCAGGTTTGGTTGAAACCGACTACTTCGATTTGGTTTTCATTGACGCTGACCACACCTTTGAAGCAGCCAGACGAGATATCCAGGTGTGGAGGCGAAGAGTGCGGCCCAATGGCGGAGTCATGGCAGGACACGACTTCTCGCTGTTCCACCCAGCGGTATCCTTGGCTGTTGTGGTTGAATGCAGTGCAACAAGCAGTGATGCGGAGCGTTTTCCATTGCAAGCAGAGGATGGAAAACCCATCATTCATTTATCTGCAGATTCTGTATGGTGGGTTGTCAGGTCATGAGGTTGGCCATCGAACACGTCTCAGTCCTCCTGTTGAACATCCTGTGAGTCATACCTGAACTGTTCAGTTCAGTCTGATGCTGGTCGATGCTGGTTGTTTGATGTTATGCCTTGGCGCAATGGCATCATCGGATGACAGTGGTGGTCCTGGAGCTTCATAAAGGGACTTCGGTGGACAGACGACGACAGATGTACATAATAGATGATCAGAACTCGAACATTTCCGCAGTTGGAAGTTGAAGAGCCTGCAGTGACGCAGAAACCAAAACCAAGCGCCGTTTCACAATGATTTTCTGCCTTGGCTCATGATTTTCACATATTTTTACAGGGAGTGCCTGCGAGTGCTGAATGTTTAGCTGAGGTTTCGGACTTGAAGTCCTACCATTCAGAGGAGGTTCGTAGTCGTGTGCCCAGAGGCCTAGGGATGCCTAGGGTCTAATGGTATACTAACAGCTGCCTGGAGCAGAAGTGCACTGAACCGGGTGTCGGTACTTGCGGTAAGTCGCACAGTCACCACATGATATGGGAGCCATGTTCATCATCCTGATCCTGATCCTCATCCTCATCCTCCTGGTGGTTTTTATTCCCTAAGTATCCCTGTTGGACTTTTCCTTATAAAATGATAGAGCTTGAATTCCGTATAAAACCTAAGAAACCAAGTTGGGCCCAACCAAATTATACCTATAAAACTGGGCTCCAAGACCTCCCCAGAAATTTCCTCCTGGATCCCCAAGCATGTGTGGAACATCCATGGAACCAGCGCCGCATGTTCCGTTTTTCTGCCCGAGGTTTGAGGCACCAAATTGAAGAGACGACCCGGAGATGTCAAAGGCCGCACTCTCTTTGGATGCCGTGGGCATGGCGACCCAACACTAGGATAACACTACGGGCCCAAGGAACATTGTGATTAAACTTAAAAAAACAAATCATTGTATAATTTTATATAATATTATTATTATATATATATATGATATATTATGCCCAAAAAAAAGGCAGGTGAGTAAAGGATTTGCATGAATTTGGTCACCATAAGCGCAGGCATGCCGTGATGCCATAGTGGGACCCTGTTCTTCAGCATGCCACATGGGTTTGAACATCATCCAGCCTATCCCAACCTTATGCTCCCATGATCTGTTGCTGAGCTTGTGGGGTTCTTGGTCATCCCCTTCCACTTCATGGAAATACACCTAGCTCACCTCATAGTCTCCTTGAATGGGTTTTGAACGTTTTGAGTTTTGAGTCGCCTAACACATTCCCACACACAATCACACATACACCTGTTGGTTCAGATTAATTCTACACAGTTCTAGACTCAATGAGGCGATATAAATTATAAATCAAAGATATCGCACACACAGACAATCACACACACATAGACATACGTAGTTATACAATGTTATACAATGTTATACTTTTATGCAACTGTTATACAGAAAAATACGATTAAATACTTGCATAATCTTGCATACATAATATTAACATGTTTTACATGTATATATTTCATATATTTTAATATACTGTATATATAGTCAAATCATATGCACATTGAATTTATCACGCGTACTGTATATGCATCCATTTTAGATCTCAATTTGAGTTACTTAGTAACTAGACCTTAACCCATAGAAAGGCCACCAACTGATCAGGATGTTGATGGAGCGGGACGATGCCAGAGAGCAGTTGTTGGTTCGTCAGCGGGAGGCAGCCATCAGTTTGTGCTTTACGGTTGAAAGCCTTGGCTTTGGGGGCTAAATTCACCATAGTTTCTTGCAAAATTGCCTTAAACCAAACCAATCCATTGTGTGTTTGGGATGTGTTCTTTAACCATAGGTGCCAAAATCATAGGTGTGTCATAGTATGTAATGTTGGTTATGTATGGTTATGTTGGTTCAACCACGGCAGGGCGCCCGCGCCCAGCAACAATGTTTGGGATCCCAAGCCCAGTTGCGGTACAGCTTGTGCCGTGCGTCCATGGAGCCTTTTTTTTTCCCAAGCCGTGATTATTTTCTGATAAGAACCATCTGATGATTTCAGTATATTTCAGTGAGGTTCTGATGCTCGACACGAGGTGGGATGCTGTAGACTCTAGCAATCTCTAGTCCATTTGATTCGACCGGTGTTGGCGTCTACTTTCGTCTTTGAACATGCATATTTCAGCATTAAGGTGCTTGAACTTTCAGTTCAAGTCAGATCAACCACCCCTGGTACTGTCAGTGGCCAAGTGATGGAACTCTGCGCCGTGCCATGGCCATGGCCATGGATGGATGGCCACGGGATCTCAGGCGACACCAGCACGGCATTTGAACCGATCGCTGTCGGCATCGTTCTTGGACTCGCCCTACAAGATGTCCATCCAGGCGCTTGGAAGATCTCAGAACCTTGGAGAACTTGGAGAACTGCATGTGGTATTGTGGTGTATTGACGTGTATTGTGGATCTATGATATCTATGTGGGTCCATTATCAAAATTATCCATTCCATTCCATTCCGATTTGATGATCTAGGTGGGTCTCCGATTCGCAAGGATTTCTTGCTCCATTGGCAGTCCATTGGTTGACTTCCTCAGTGGGATGATCGCCGAAGGATGCCCGAGAACTCGACGCAGAAGCCTTGGATTTGAGGCAGCGCTGCCGAGACCTGGAAAGGCTTTGTTCCAGGCGCACGCTGTGGAGCCGTACATGGCAGATGGAAATGACAATATGTGACAATCAGTTGTAATATCCTGGAAGTGACTACTGATTTTTCTATATTTTTCTGATATTGATCATAAATTGATCATAATAGATCACGGTAGTTGTGGAGAGAGACAGAGAGACGGCAGGTTAGTGATGACATTGTCATTTCCATAGTATGATCTCTCACGAGCAGATAGTGTGATAGCCCACAGCCTGCTCGCACCATCTCGCATTTGCAGGATGCACAGCTTGCTGGAGAGAGGGCAGGAAGTGGGAGCCTTCAGCATCCTTCGCATCCTTTGCCTGTGGCCACTTGAAACCCGCATGTTGCCCCGACCCAGGCTTGTGAGCGGTGGAGGAAAGCCGGAGTCAGCCTGAAGCTTTAGCAACTCTGTGCCACCAATGCCCTCCAATTTTTTCAACATATTCAACAGAATCAACCAGATTAACCACTCGTTCTGAGCAGTTCTGAGTCAGATCCCACAGACATTGAACAAATTGAGGCATGGCCACCCTTGAAGATCAAGGTGATGTGCTTCCCTTCGAGCCGGAACCTCCATTGTGGGTTTGTTGGATTTCGTTGGCAGGTAAATGGATTTGGTTTGATTTGGTCATCTGAAAAACAGTGAAAAACCACCTGAGCTTCGCAAGCAAAATACAAGAACATACATTGCCAGAGCTCTTCTCTTGCATAAGCATTACTGCATCATTACTATTACTGCATCATTACTGCATCATACTGCATAATTGATATCTTTGCGTGGCTTCAGCAGACCCTGTCCAGGCTGGGTCCGGCCTGACCTCCTGAGGAGGTGATCCGCTGGACCTCACAGGATGTCTCGTAGTAGGGTCTCTGTATCTTAGGACGTCGATGCGATGAATTCATCAAAGATGGAGCATGCGGAGATATGCGGAGGGGGGACACGGTAGAAGGTAGACTCAGGTAGACTCCAGGAGGGCTTGTTGTTGATGAGATTCATGAGTTTCCAGTGCAGCAGTAAAGATAGTAAAGACTGAAAACGAAGCAAGCCTTGCTTCCAGATCTTCCAGTGCCCAAGGCTTGCGCCAAACACCTGGATGTTGAGACAGCGAGAATTACGTCCCACTTTCATCGCCACAGCATGATGCAAAGCTAGGACAGCTAGGACGTCTCGCAAAACACTGCTATGGCATCATGACAGTCCAGACACACAGCATCATATACTATCATGTGCTGATTGTGCCGTAATAAGTGGAAACACATTTACCATCATTTATCAATTTCACAGGCAATTCGGTAGATTCAGATATGCCCAAGAGTTTTCCAGAGCCCACATCTGAGAATTTCAAGAGCCCGCTTTGTTCTGCCAAAGTCGCAGCGAAGCAACTTGCAAGATGTCGAGGGAATCTGAGCCATTGTGGCCATCCGGGGCAGCTTGGATGATAGTTGCGTTGTTTGTTTCCCTTGCCTGTTGTGAGTTATTATCAATTATTATGTAGACATTAGCTGTTTTCCAATGTTTCTATCAGACGTATGTTGTATTTTGTTGATTCCCCTTTCGAGATTTCGATCCTGATAGATCCGTCCGAGGTGGTCCCTCTTGGAGTCGTCGACTTAGTAGTTCGACTTGAGCATTCCCATTCTGTTGATGAAAAAAAAGTGTGGAATCCTTAAGCCCAAGCCCGCTATAGCCCGCTTGCCCTTGCACAGTTGCAGCCACGTTCTAAACCCTTGTGTTCATGTTCAGGAAGGGGCCCCTTGTAAGGGTGTGGCGTAAGCCAAACTCTGGTGAGCGTAAGCCAGCGCAAGCTCCGCGTAAGACAAGATATGCACGTAAGCAAAACTGGTGTGCGCGTAAGAAAAAATGTAAGCAATGGCGTAAGCATTTCCTTGTTTGGTGCCAGGATGTAAGACATTTAGAACATGGCTCAATTGAAACCCAGCTGCCGAAAGTTCGAACATCGTCATCGTCATCATCATCATCATCATCATCATCATCATCATCATCATGATCATCATCATCATCATCATCATCATCGTCATAGTCATCATGATCATCATGATCATCATGATCATCATGATCATCATGATCATCATGATCATCATGATCATCATGATCATCATGATCATCATGATCATCATGATCATCATGATCATCATGATCATCATGA